>VXBW01001620.1:22723-108025 GCA_013400375.1 Thinocorus orbignyianus
TTTTTTTTTTTTTTTCTGACAGAAAACGAGACTTTAGCAAATGCCCCACCAACAACTTCTGTTCATTTCAGCTCTTTTCCTTCCTCACACAGGGCCCAAGTCTACTCAGGACAGCGATCACAGAGGGTGTCCTCCTCAAACAAAACTCTCAGCAACTAAGAGGTAGAGAACTAGAAATATAGGCAAAATGGAAATTTTGCTTATTTTTTGGCACCCCAAATCCTTGTTCTTTCTCTAGTTCCAGTAGAAATGCTTTTCTCTTATCCCCTTATTGATTGGACCTGGAGGACTGAGGGATACCCAAACTGGAGCCACACTTACCTGATCAACATCACACTCTTGCCATTCAGTCATGAGTAGAAATGCTCATCAGACAGACCTTGGTGTCAGCAATCCAGTAGGACTTGCTTTTTCTTTGCTGAAAATTGAATTTTAAGTTATACACCTTCCTAGCCAGATTTTTCAAGGTGTGCTTGTGGAGGTGCCTCTTCATCTATTGGCCTCTTTGTGCCCTTTGCACATAACTAGCATGTATTTCAGGGAAGTTTTCTATTCTGATATTATTTTAAACCAAAAAGGGTCTTGGCAGGGCAGACAGTATAAAAAAAATTATAGTACATTAATGAAGAGTAGGAAGGAAGGTCATTCACCTGTTATTTGTAGCATAATACCTGAGAAGAGATCATTAGTCATTCCAAGCCCCTTAATGACTTTAATTAAAATTTGAGCTTTGACAGCTGGGTACAGCCTACTGAGCAGCCTTTCAGGGCAAAATGACAGAGAGGGGTAGGGAAGAAGAGCAGGGGCTGACCAAAATGACAATGAGCTTAATTAAAACCAGAAGGAATGCTGGCAAACCCTCATTTCCAGGCTCCCTGATTGGGTTTTTATCCTGATGTTCCAGACTTGCATCGTCCCCTGGTCCACCTGGCACAGCAGCCATGGCTTTGGGCACCATCAGCTTTGGGGGACACATTCTTGGGCTCTTCCCTGTGGGACTGCAAGACACTTCCCCTCCCCAAATATTCTGTATTTTTAAAAGTAATGTATTTTTTTAATGTTTTTCACTTGGACATGTTATGCTCGGTCCCCAGTCTGGGACAGAGCTGGGAGGTATAACTGAGCCTTTCACTGGGGAAAATAAAGACAGGAGTCTGTGCCTGGGATGCTCAAGGTCAGATTTTACACAGGTGTTGAAGTTACCTGGCATTTTTTCCCTCGTTGTCCATATAATACTGCCTGGTGACCCTGCAGCAGCCAGTCCCCCCTGCACCACATCCAGGATGGCAACAGGGCAGAATCGGTGCCAATGTGAAAGGGCAGCTGGTGCTGTAAGGGGAAAAACCTTCCACAGAACTAGAACCAAATTTGCATTTAAAGAGAAGGAAATCGGGTTTTGAAAGGAAGAAGACAGTTCTGCATTGTTTAAGGGTAAATTTGGGACTTCTCCACGGCAGCTTCTCTCTCCAGGGCTCCATCTCCAGCACCACAGCTTGCACTGGGGTGCTGAGACCTGTTGATATATGTGCTCTGAACAGCTGCAAGGCAGACACAGCAGCGCCAGACTGCGAGACTAAAGGAGGGGGTTTGTCCCCTGCTATGTGGTATATGCAACATATCATAATTAAGTAACGTGAGCTTGCTGCCAGCCTGGGGCACTGCCACAGGACTGGGATGTGTTTATTTCCTAGGACAGGAGATATTCCTACATGTATGGGGATTTTTAAATATTTCTGCTTTTGTGTGTGCATGTGTATGTGTGTGTGTGATAAACAAATCTCAAAGGCACTTACTGGTACATTGTGAACCTGAACTTGGGGTGGAGGCTGCACACTGCAACACACAACAAGATTTGCTGACTGTAGTCAGCACGCTGGGTCACTGGTGTGCTGGAGAGCTTTCCATGGATATCATTCATGTGCCAACAAGTGTTGGGACTTATCCTTGCCAGCATAGATGCATGCCAAAACAGACAAAGGGCCCCATCTCTTGCCCCATTGCCTGTGTGGGGACAGACTTGAGAGCCAGGTATGGTCCAGGTCCTCCCTCCTCCTGCCACCAGCTGCTCAGGCTCATCCCCAGCTAAATACTGTGTACAGACCACCAAGGAAGAACTTGTTGGCATGATGTATACTCTCCTGGTAAGCCCATGCCACTGGAGACATCACATCAGACCTTTTCATGTACCAATTTAGGATTTTCCCTGCCAGCAGAGTTGTATCATCTCTACTAACAACGTTGCTAGGCTGACAAAACACTATCAGAAACAAAAGTTTTCTTGGCTCAGCTTTCCATCGGGAGGTGCGATGGCTTTTTGCTCTCCAGCCAGCATATCTCCACCAGAAACATGCTGCACTATAGACCAAGCCCTACCGCTATTGCAGGCAGCAGCCAACTTAGGCCAGTGCCTAACTTTCCATCTGGTTGTCATTAGTCTGGATCTTCATGCTCTCAAGCTGGAGAATGAAATCTATGACCTTGATCCACTTTCTTTTCATTTTGCTGCAGGATTTTGTTGTTCTTCATGTTAGTCAGGGGAAAAGTTTTGGGACAATTCCTCAAAGGCCACTTCTAATTCAGAGCATCAGGTTGCCAAGGTAGGGAAAGCAAGGGACAGTTACAGCGAAATGTACACCCAAGTCTCTACACAGAGCTAAGATTCCCCCTGCCTCGTATTTGTCAAATATCTGGCCCTTGACTGGTTGAGGGAATGAACTCTGAAGGTCAGATGACATTTGGAAACTTGAGCTCATTTCTGCTTTGATCATTTTTTTCTTTAATGATGTGAGCTACCAGACTGTCTCTCTCCATAAGAGAACGCCTTTCTTTAGCTTGCTCTGACGGACTAACATACAACGCATTTATTTCTGGCACACACATTTATTGGCATGTTGACATCTTTTTTAATATTCTTCCCACCTCAGGCCATTCCATCAATCCTCAAGCCTTAAGCAGAGACTTTTCAATGCACCACAAAAGAGAAATCAGGTTAATTTTTTTTCATTACCTAAAGCGGGGCCATCTCTCCCAGGTTTCCTCAGCCCTACAGAAACATTCATGCCAAGCCAATCTGAATTCCCTTTCAAAACTCAAACTGTGTTTAATGGGAAAGGTATGATTTCATAAGCAGATCTGTGCAAGACTGATGCTGTGCAGACAAAATCTTATAATGATTAACATGTGGCACCTTGGTCCAATTCTCTCAGCTCTGTGCTTACATCGAACTGAGAACTGCTTAACCAGTTTGCTCACTTGGTGCAATTTAATTAAAGAAATCAAGGTAGCCAGAAACATATTGTAATTGTCACGTGCTTTTATTGACACTAGGATCTCTAATTTTTCATGTCTTTCTAATGTTTTTGGCGAGGAAAGGGTCCTGAAGCCTCATCCCGAGGTCTCTGCAAATCCCTTGCAGATGTGGCTGGGAGGAGAGTGGGAGCCAGGCTGCCTGGCTTGGCCTCCCACTGACTGGCCTGACCTCTCTTATCAACCCTTGCCCAGTCCAGCACTGACAAACATGCTGAGTTCCACGCGAGCCCAAACCCCTGCTTTCAGCCATGAAATGTGGGTGCCAGGTCAGCCAAGGCTCCACCAAGAAGGAAGGGGCATCTGAGGCACCGGTTATGTCCTTTGGCAGCCCCAAGGCTGCCGAGGAGGCAGCTTTGAGGAGCACCAAGGAGGGCTTTGGGGACTGCCACAGTTCCACAGGTCTTCTGAGTCCATGTCCTCCAGTTCTACTGCTCCATCAAGCATGTATAGAAATACTCCACATCAGGACCATGACTGCAGTTTCTCTCATGGCTTTCCCTGGTTCTGTCTGACATCTCCCAGAAGCTGCTGTTTGACACCAGCACCCTCTGAGTGAGGCCCTAAATCTGCACACACCTTGAGAAGTTTAAACAACCTACAGCAGGGACATTTGCACCCACTCAGCTCACTCAAACACAGGAGTGAATTAAAATCAGTGGCTTCCATGTAGACTTTCTTGCTGCCATCAAGGGTGCTGCATTGAATTAAAGATATCTGACTCATTAATAAAGGCAAATAATGACAAGTGGATCTTATTATTTTATTGGACTAGAGTTAAATATTTGACCAATATGAAAAGCTATTTCTAACTGATTTTTACCTTTCCTCCTCAGTCTGTTTCTTTTAAAGTACATATACATGTGCAGTTTCAGTGTTTGTTTTTGCTTAAATTGCGCTTTCTGCCAGGTTCGCTGGGGGTTAGGACAGAAGGAATCTATTAAGAACCATACTTTTTTTTTTTTTTATGTCAGTGATTACCATCTCTATACTGAACCAGCCTTCAATGGCACTTGGTTATTCTTTGCTCTATCATTATCACCTACCACCATTGCCATATCTTCCTAGGCAACACATAGTGGGCATGTAGAGGCTGTGGCACCCAAAGCTCCTTTTTATCTGTCAAAATTCTACTCAAACACCCTGCAAGAATGACAATATTCCTGAATTAAGAGTATCAAAGGCTCCAGTCGCTCTGCCCAAGCCTTTTGGGTCTTCAACTCTAGCACAAATGTGAGAATCCTAGAGACCTGCTGCTTCCAGATACTTTTGAAAAAGCACAGTTTAATGGGAAATGTTGAAATTACACAAAAGCCAGAGCCATTGGGCAAATTTTACTTTCATTCATCAAAACTCTACATCTCTACTTGATTTGTCATTGCCAGTGTAGCAGGAGGAAGGGAGTCCCCAGCTAGCTCCCAAAAGAAGCTGTGTGTTGATTATGGAAACAGGCACAAAAGCTGTAGGTCAGCATAAAAGAAAATTTTTTCCTTAGAAAGACTTGCCCACGCCTCGGGCAAGTTAGCCACTGGCGAGATCTGAGCACCATGTACTTCCCCAGGCATTTGGACAGTTGTACCCAGTTTCTTAGAAAGAAGAAAAGCATGCAAAGAAGAAGTAATTTGCTATAGTCTTTTGATGGCAGCTTCAGTCACTCCTGTGAAGAGCAAGATGCTCAGAGGGGGATGTCAAATCAGGACTTTACTCTAGTTTCTGCATGGGAAAGAAGCGGTGATGACACATGCATGGCAGTAAGGGTGAGCTGTAAGGAGCACCAGCCTGCCACTGGCACATGAGAAGGCAAGTCCAAATGTTTTACGAACACTCCACTCCTACCACATCATCCATGACATGGGGCAAACCTCACTGGTGGCCCCAGACACACTGACCCTTGGGCCCAGGACTGACACAATAAGCCAGCAGCACCCACTGCTCCATCCTCCCCCAGCCCCTCACCACTTTGATGAGGACCCCTGCTCTGCCAGGGGTGGATACTCCACTCCACTCCCACCGTCCCTCACCAGTTTCTTGCTCCCTTTCCTCAGGATATTTCCTGAGGCAAACACCTTCATGCTGAGAAATAGTGGAGAATCAGAAGAATGGATTAAGAAACAGTTATCACTAAAGACAGTAATGGCAAAGCAGCAATCAGTTATCAGCTGTAATTAAAGAAAAACACCCCATAATGATCTAAAGGCAAGATCTTCCGGGAGCAATGCACTGGATGTAAACTGGCTGCGGTTTCTTGTTGGTGCCTCGGAGGATGGCAAGGAAGCTCCCAGCAAAGTGTTTTTTCCTTTTCTGTCACTTTTTTTCCCCCACATATGCTGATGCTGGGGGTTTCACACTTGAGCTTATCATTTCCTAGCAAGAGATTGAGCAAGCTCAGCCCTGTGTGGTTGTCACTGGCAAGCAGGAAAGTTACCGAGAGGGAATCGAGGTTTTTTGCAGAGCTGTGCTGAGTAGATGGGAGCAGCAGTCACGTCAGCACCCAGAGACGCTGCACAGGAGGACAGCAAAGGGATGTGAGAAAAGAGGGCGAGTGATGAAGGAAGGAAATTCAAGGGAAAAAGCCATGACTTTGGGTCTCTGAAACACCCAGTGTCACCATAGCAATTATGGGAGTTGGTTTGAACAGCAGGACTGGTTGTTGCTCTCCAGGGACAGGAGAAAAATGAGAGGCAGGGGAGCCTGAAGCATTTTCAGGGGCTGAGCTTTAGTGCCTAGCACTGCACACGTGTTTTACAGGACAGTTGCTTTGAATTAATTCTGTATGGACTGCTGTCAGTGATGGTTTCAAGTCTGTGTATATAGCTGCTCACACATGTGTTTGCTCTCCGCATTCATTGAATAAGGGGCACGGGGTGGCTACAGGTTAATGGATTTTCAAGCTGAAGTGTTTGCCAGTAGCATTCAGGACATGGAAATTTGGGCCAGAAACCTTATCAGAGACAAACCATCCTGTGGCGTCCTTCAGTGGAAGCCCAAGTATTAGCTCCTTAATTTGTTTGCCCTGAGATAAATCCAAAGTAACGCATTGATGTGCAGGCAATTAACTGGGATGTACCCCAGCACAAGGACAATACTCAATAATAAACCTCTTTAGGAATGTCCTTCTGAATGATCTGCTGACTGCTTGCCAAGCTTAATATCTAAAACTGCGATGACCTTGAACCTCACAGAGTCCCAGAGATTTTCCTGAAAATAGAGGAAATGGGTGTTGGTTGAGCACCTTCCTGCCTGGCTGGGTTGGTTGTGGGGCTCACACCTGATGCCAGGGGACCACAGCAGAGCTTGCAGCATCATATGACATGGTTGATAGCTTCTTAGCAAATCTAAAATGACCCTGGGATTTTAAAAGCCCAAGGCATGTGTAAAGTGAAGACGTGGCTACACTGTGAACTGTGCTTAAAGAAGTCTTTTTGGTCTTGTTGAAAGCGTGGGATGATCCAAAGGATCCCAGCGAAGAGGAACATTAGGGAGCTGCTCATCTCTCCCTACACTGAGCTGCTACGTGCAGAGCAAGCTCTGGGAGATGCCTCCCTTCAGCTGTAATTGCAGTGTTTATAGCAGACTGTTAACAGATCTAACCCTTTCTTTGTGTGGCTGTTTTTTGTACATCTCCTTATCCTTCCTGGTTCTAAGCTGGCTTGGGATACATCCAGTCTCTGGAATCAGCTTGTACCTGAGTAACGGAAAACTGTCTTTGAGGTGAGGAGCAAGACACTGTACGGGGACCTTGAAAAGAGAGTTGCCCGTCAGGAGCAGCTGCCTTGCAGAACATATTTTTTGGCTTTGAGGGTGGCCTGCTTAGCCAACCCTGACTATTTCACCATGCTGTGGAGGCTGTCCTGGTATTAATTCACCTCAAAGAACAGGTTGAAGTCATTAAAATATTTTGCAGGTGGTTCCTTGAATTCATGGTACAGCTGGATCCAGCAGAAAGAGAAGGGGGGAAGAGGAGAAGGGGGGAAGAAAAGGAGGGGAAGAGGAGAAGGGGGAAAGAAAAGGAGGAGAAGAGGCAAGTTCTGATGAAACACAAATTAACATAACTCATAGAAGGGAAAGAAAATCTGGTTTCAATCTCTACAACAAAGCCAAGCAACACATCAAGTTAGAAAGGAGAAATGTCAGCCAGGCAGCGCTGGAGATTTTATTGCTTTAGCACAAGTGCTTTTCCGTGGTCCCAGGAGTGCCCAGGTGCTACTGCAGCAGCTGGACCCCCTGAGCACAGCTCTGGACAAGCTGGGACATGGGGGGCTTCCCAGAAAAGCTCCTGCTTCCATAAGGGTCCAGGCTTAAGTTTTGCTTTAATGCCCTGGCACAAATCACAGTTGTTTGTATCTCTTGTGCTGGCCTCAGTTTCTCTTCTGCATGGACACTCTCCAGGTACCACATCATTTCTTGCCCTTAGAGCTGGATTCACTTTTTTTCAGGGGATGCTGGCCAGGGCTAAGGTGGGCAGCCAGTGGGACACTCATGAAGGAGACCGCAGACCTGCCACCTCCATGAGTTCTGCTGGTGGGCAGATCACTCACAACCTCCTCTGGCATCCCCTGAATTTATCAGTGCCTCCTGATGCAATAAAAAGAGACTTCAGGGAGTTGGTAGGGGTGGTAATGGAGGGTGTGGTACAAGTTATTTTCTTGTCACTCTTTCCAGTTGCAGGCAATGACTCTGGGAGGAACAGACAAATTCAGTCAGCTAATACCTGACTCCGTGACCAATGTCACCACCATAACTTTGGGTTCTTTGACAATGGATTGGCCTATACAGCTCCAGGATTGCTGGTATCAAATGGGACGCACCTCTCTCAAAGGGGGAAGAGGGTTCTAGCCCAAGAGACAGTGAGGATAATTGTCAGGGCTTTAAACAAAATGCGAAGAGGGAGAGGGGTAATAATATCAGGCTTGTCTGTGACCAGCTGTGGGGTATCTCATCAGGGTTAGAGGGACAGGGTGCTAGTAAGGGCCTTCAGCCTGTAGCTTGGAGGCAGGATGTTGACACTGCATTACAGTCAAAGTCCTATGGAGATGAACCACCAGCCCTTGAGGTAGGTGAAGTCAACAGAGAAACACCTGTGAGATGCCTCAAGGGGTATTTCCCTAAGAAGGTGGCACAGACACCAGCCCAGCTGAAGCACCTCTAGATGAACGCATGCAGCGTGGGCAACAAACAGGAGGCATGGGAAGCTACTGTGTGGCTGGAAAGCTACGACATAGCGGCTGTAACCGAAACCTGGTGGGATGAATCCTACAACTGGAGTGTGGCTATTGAGGGCTTCAAGCTGTTCAGAAGGGACAGGAGAGGAAGAGGGGCAGAGGTGTTGCACTCTACATTAAGGAATGGGTAGAGAGTGAGGAGATGTCCCTGAAATCTTCTCCAGGAGCAAATGAATAAAGAATCGAGAGCTTGTGCGTGAGGATTAAGGGGCAGGCCAACATACGGGACACTGTTGTGGGAGTTCATTACAGGCCACCTGATCAAGATGGGGAAGTTGATGAGGCCTTTTACCATCAGCTCAAAGTAGCCTTGCAGTCACAGACGTTGGTTGTCATGGGGGACTTCAACCACAGAATCACAGAATCATAGAATGGTTACAGTTCCAAACCCACTGCCATAGGCAGGGACATCTCCCACCAGACCAGGTTGCTCAAAGCCCCATCCAGCCTGGCCTTGAACACTTCCAGGGATGGGGCATCCACGACTTCTCCAGGCAACCTGTTCCAGTGCCTCACCACCCTCACAAGAAAGAATTTCTTCCTAATATCTGATCTAAATCTCCCCTCTTCCAATTTAAAACCGTTACCCCTTGTCCTATCACTGCGCTTCCTGACAGAGTCCCTCTTCAGACTGGCAGGGGAGCTGGACTTGATGATCTCCAGAGGTCCCTTACAACCCCATATCATTCATTCTGTGATATCTGTGGGCATCAAAGTCTTGGTCTTTCCTTGGGAAGATCAAGACATTTTAGCACACACACCAGCATACTGGGGAGTTCTACTGGGTCTGACTGGGAGGAGGCAGAGTTCTCCACAGCAGCCTGTATAGTGTTGTGCTTTGGATTTATGGTGAAATCAGTGTTGATTACACAGCAGCGTTTTGGATATCGGTGAGCAGTGCTTGCGCAGCGCCAAGGCTATGAGCAGGCTGTGGGTGGACAAGAGGTTGGGAGGGGACACAGCCAGGGCAGCTGACCCAAACAGACCATGAAGCATATCCCACAGCATATGATGTTGAACTAAGCAATAAAAGTTCAGGGAAAGAACAAGAAAGGGGAGATGTTTGTGGTTAGGACATTTGTCGGCCCAAACAACCATCTCGTGTGCTGAGGTCCCGCTTTCCAGGAAGTGGCTGCCTATCTGCCTGACAATGGGAAGTGGAGAATTAATTCCTCTTTCTGCTTTGCTTACAAGTGCAACTTTTGCTTTCCCTGTTAAGCTGTCATCGTATTGACCCAGGAGTCTTCCCACCTTCCTTCTATTTTCTGCCCATCCTTTGGGAGAGGGGTTTGAGTGAGCAGCTGGGTGGGATTTTGTCTGATGGCCACAGTCAATACACCACAAGAGCTCACTGGTATGTCAAGTTTCACCACCATGCTCATTCCAAAAAGAGAAAAAAGATTGGAAAGTCGGGGGAAATAGGGGGGTGGAAAAAAGGCTACAACAAAGCAAAAAAGCCACCCAGCTCATGTGCAAACAAACCTACCACTGCAGAAACAATTGTTCAGCTCTGGTCAATGAAGGCTTCGTGGTGTGCATCTGTCAGCTGTGTCCCAGGTCAGACCACGGCTACTTGTTTCTGTGGGAGAGCAGTGTGTTCTGTGGGCAGGATTAATTTTTGGTTCTTCGAAGCCAGTCTGCAAAAAGCATGAGTGCAGGTGCTGGAATGAGCAGTAGACAGACACCTTTTCTGGCTGCCACTCTCACTTCAGTCTAGAGCTGATGGTAGAAATGGTGGTGGTTACTGCCCTGGCTTACCTGACATAAGGCCTGACATGTGCCATCACCTCTTCTATTCCCCATCTTTGGAAGGGCATCAAAGCCCCCTCAATTTTGTTCATTTGTGCTTAATAGCCTGCAATAAAACAGATGAGCTTGGAAAAATTACCATAAGATAAATGGAGAAACACCTCTGATCTAGAATATTGACTCATTTAGGAAAAAAACACTTTGAAAAATCACAAACTCAGTTATTTCAGGATAAATGTTTGTTCCAAAGAGGCTAATATATTTCCAAGCTCCCTGGCAGTATCACTGCTGGGAAGGGCTGTGTTCATCTCATGCCAGGTTGGAGCTTAACATTACCTCTCTTCATATTGCCATGAGCTTTTGGTGGTGACAAATGCCTGCAGCTGAAAACAGCAGTGAAAGGAGATGAGAAAGATAGTGGGGATGGCCAGGGACCCGAACACTTCCCTTTCCCTCCCTCAGCAGTTACCCACAGGCCTGTGACTTTGAGGCAGCTGTGGTCTTTTTACAAAACCTGGTTCAGATGGGGTTTGCAATGACAGCGTGAGGAGGACCTTTTGCCCAGCATGAGCCACCAGCACCACAACATGGGCTGGGGTGAGCCAGAGGACTTCAGGTTCTTTATCAAGATGTTGGCAGAGTATTTCAGAGGAGGCAGGTTGAGCACCAGGAGAAAGAGAGAACAGGGCTTCCTAGCAGAGAGCTTGAAGGGTGAGGCTGATGGCCCAGCAGACATGCCCCATGACATGCTGGAAACTGTGATTCTATTAATAATCCCATTGTTTCAGCAAACTATCAACCTAGAGAGACTGCACTGAATCAGCGCTTTCTTTCCTTTTTTTTTCTTTTTTTTAATTTCTTGATTTAGTAACCCCGATTGCACAATCAGAGAGCAATTGGAGCTGCAGCCAGTGATGCTGCAGCGAGAAACGAAAGCCAGCAGAAAGCAGGGTGGGGGCAGTGGCAGCGAGGGCATGTGAAGGCTGAGTGAGGGTGTCGGTACACCATCTCTGACGTCCATGGCATGGGCGAGACCCCCGGCGACACGTGCATGGGGAGATATCTGCCGCCTGTTTGCAGATGCTGACGTCCAGATGGAAGCACACCATGGCCCTTCCAGAGGCTCACTTGACTGATGGGAATGTGGCAGCACGCAGAGCTGCAAAGGGCTATGTCAACTAGAAATAAGGAGGAAATTGGGTTTAACCAGCTGGGTAGGCAGCTAGCGGGCAAAGTTCTGTGAGATCACAACCTTGCTGTTGACCTTCCAAAAATAGCTAAATTGGAGAAATGGATTTGGAACCCTGAAGTGGTTCAGATCGGAACTGTCAAAACTGAGGGTCCCTACCCTTGCTTTTGCACCCATGCCACCCGGGCCATTGAGAATGGCATGCCCACGAGACGTGGCAAAATGCTTCTTTCTCAGGGGAGGGGGCACAAAGACCTCGTTGAACCTTTTGCCTTTTAGAAGGGCTTTTGTAAACTAGAGCTGCCAGCTGCTTCTTAATATTTCTGAAGTAAAATGGATTTGCCTACAAGTGTTGTTAAAAAACTCTTTGTTGTAAATTTGCTCTGTAAATCTGCACCTGAACCACATCCATCCCTACAAACATCATCAGCACAAACGTAGTCATGCCCAGCTCATCACCTGGCCCAGCAAGAGTAGATGGCTTCAGGCTTGTGCAACGGAACCACTCAAACCATTAGAAATGGGCTGGATATAAACCCTCAATCCAGTGGGGAAGTGATGCCATGAAGGGAGAAGACGCACAGGGAGTTACTATTGCTCAGCTGATCCATGGAAACCTCTTGAGCCATGCTAATTAGAGGGGGTATCTCAGGTCTTCACAGCAAAACAAATTATCCCAATCCCTTTGCAGTTTTTAGCAGAATATATGACAACGGAGGATTCTCTTCCTCCCTGCTGGTGTTAAACCAAGTCACAGCTGCACAAGCACATTTGAAAGGAGAACACAGAAGAGGATTTAAAAAAATCCCCACATATTTTTGGTTGAAGCCTTTAAGAGATTTGTACTGCAGGTGCAGAACGGAGCGCTTGATTCAGCACTGGGTTGTCACAGTGTGGATTTCCAACTCATGTCCACCTGAAGCTCACGCTGCACATTCTTCCATGGCCACACTGAGTGGTGGGGACCCAGGAGCCCTGCCAATGGGTACAGAGCTGCAGACCAGGAGAAGACCATGTGATGGGGACTGCCCTGCACCTCAGAGAGGACAGCATGTGTCAGCAACTGCATGGGTATGGAGGGCTCTGCCCAGAACCTACCGACGGCTCTCACCTGCGAGCTTGGGTGAGTTGTTTTGTTTTGCAAAATCAGTATCAACCACAGCACAAAGGGAGATGCCAAAACACCAAATGCCACTGTGAGGTCTGCAGGGGAGGGTTTTACAGAAGGTAGTGAGGTGATAGGAATTGTGTCTGTGGAAAATGGATCATGGAGAAAGAAGGGGCTGGGAAGAGGCTTAGCAAGGAAGATGCGATTGTCTCCTGGCCATTACATCCCAAGTCCATTCAGGCTTCAGCATCCCCCACCCCATCATCATTTGCTTGTCTTTACAAGTCCTCCTGATTTTTTCCTTCCCTAAACTTCAGTCATGCACCATCCCCAAGCTGGAATCTTGATGCAAGTTAATGTGGTTTTTTGCTACCATGTAGATGGATCTACAAGCTAATATTGAACCTGTGATCTTCTTGGCTACATGAGGAGGTTTACCTGTGTTAGGAGAAAAACGGCCACCTTGTGCCCAAGTCCACTAAAGTGCAGAGATGTGGAATAACTCAGGGCTGAACCTCTTGTAGGATCCTGTCGAAGGCTCTGTGGACACAGTGTCCCCAAGTGACAGTACAAGAGCAGCTGAACTTCTTAGCTGTGGGATTTTTTGAGGAACTGTTCAAATTACCACATCAGAGTTCTCAGAAGTCTATAAAAACTGACCACATAGGAAAAGCATATCAGAAAGGATATCAAATCAGGAGGTAGGTAGGAAGTCCCTTCAGTTCTCTGTTGTCCATAGTCTGACAAGGGTTTAGGTCAGCCATAAGAAATTTGTCATGAAAATTAAAGACAGCTATGGGGAAGATGGAAATTCAAGTGATATGAACACTTGCAGTATTTCAGACAAGATTGGGTTTGCCTCAGCTACTACTACAACCTTTCAGATAAGCGGTAAGTTTTACTTTTATTAAATAGATTGATATGGATTTTATCTGGTCTACAAAGAAAGCAGTACATGAAAATGAAATATTGTATTTATATTGCATATTAAATGCTTTTTACAGTGATTTTGCTACTAAATTAACTGACCACTTAAAAAGAGAAGCATGTGAAAATGTCCTTTCTAGCCCAAAGCTGATGCTGAGCATCAGAAAAAAATTAATTCTTTTTCCTGTTTTAGAAAATGCCTAATTCTACTGAGTAAAACTTTCATGTCTTAATAGTTAAGATACTGGAATCACTAGATCAAACAAAAAAAATGTAAGTTTATGAGTTTTTAGCTGAATATAAATACTTCATTGCTGACTAAACCATTCTATTGTAAAACTAATTAAATCATTGTACTCTTTTAAAACTAAGACTTTAAACTTCTGATTACATTACTTTGAAAAAAAGACTCAATTAAGGGTAACTTACTGAATGTCTGAAGTAGTCATTAATGCTTCTGAAAGACTTTTTTCTCCCTAAAAGCCAAAATATGACAAGGAAGTTTATTTCTTTTAGACTTGCTGGTGACAAATTGTTTTAAATGTTATGACTTTGTTTTGTTTGTTGTGCAGTTCATTTTATTATTGATTTTTCATTTGTTTTGATGTATACATGCCCTACTGTTGGAATCACACGTGTCCTGCGCTCTAGATGGAGAGGGCATGTGCTTTGTGCAGCCTTCTTTGAAGGCTGGATGGAAACAGAGAGTTTATTGATGCAGAAAGGGGAGAGCTACGGCATTCATATTCTTATGGAATAACAGAATCATTCAGGTTGGAAAAGACCCTTGGGATCATTGTGTCCAACCACCAACCCCACTCTACAAAGTTCTCCCCTACACCATATCCCCCAACACCACATCTAAACGACTCTAAAACACATTCAGGGATGGTGACTCAACCACCTCCCTGGGCAGCCTATTCCAGTGTCTGACCACTCTTTCTGCAAAAAATTCCTTCCTAATGTTCAGCCTAAACCTACCCTGTTTCAGTCTGAAACCATTCTCTCTCATTCTATTGCTAATTACCTGTGAGAAGAGACCAGCACCAACCTCTCTACAATGTCCTTTCAAGTAGTTGTAGACAGTGATGAGGTCTCCCCTCAGCCTCCTCTTCCTCAGACTAAATAATCCCAGCTCCCTCAATCACACTTCATAAAATTTATTCTACAGCCCCTTCACCAGCTTGGTTGCCTTCCTCTGCACTCGCTCCAGCACCTCGATATCTGTCTTGTGTTGAGGTACCCAGAACTGAACACAATACTTGAGGTGTGACCTCACCAGTGCTGAGTACAGGGGGACAATCACCTTCTGCTAGGTTGGATTATAGCTTGGATTAAGTCTTGATGGAAGGGAGCTGGTTAAATTGGCTGAGGCAAAGATGGCCAAGGGAACTGCAGCCCAAAGCCTGGGTGGGAGTCAGGCAGCCTGCCCTGCCTGCAGGACCCGGCAATCTCGCAGAGGGACCTTGCTGCTCCCTGTCATGGGAAAGCACTGCTAATTCATTGTGGCCAAGCCCAAAACGGCTGGAAGTGACTAGAATTTGTAGCAGGCAAGATGTGAGAGGTTTCTACCCTACTTCTGTTTGGTTTTAGAGCCTCGAAGACGAAGAAAGCCATCCCCGTGCTGCGCTCGGTCAGTACTCGGCATCTACCTGTTGCTGCTGACAGGCAGCCAGGTGCTTCTAGCGTACAAAGGTAATGCTGCAACCTTGCTGTGGGCTGGCCATCAAATGACAGTTTTTCTGGGAGCTCTTGGGGTGCACGGGTGAGTGGGGATGACCCCAGCAATAGGAAGCCTCTGCACACGTGCTTTTCTGCAGACCACAAGTCAAAGCAGCTGCTGCAGGAAACCATTCTCCCATCCCACTTTTGCATTTGCAAAAGCCCTGCTGGCAGCACTCCCGGCTGAAGAAAGGTCTGGCCCATGAAAACCACCTCCCAGGGTCAAACAGTGGTGGTGTTTCACCCCACGTGTCCTCCGTGGGTGCCGAGGAACTGCTCTCCCCAACAGGATCAGGCAGGGAATATTCACTTCATGGATCTTCTGTTTCTTCAGTGTTTAAGATGCAGAGAGAGATATTGAAATTTCAAGAACAAAATGCCTCCTACACTGAAGACATTCTGGAAAGCTCCTTTTCCAGCAAACTGGCTTTGGAGAGAAACCCTGCAGAGAGGTACATGGGACATGAAGAAAACTGGAGGAGGAGCTTAGAAGAGGAAATAACCATAATTAAAAACAGCAATGCAAACCTGATGATGATGATGAGCAACATCAGCCTGGTTGCAGGTATGGCTCCATTTCTCCATGCTGGCTGTAGAGCGGGGACAGGTGGTTCTTCTGCATCACTGGCAAAGCTGGGCCAAAACCCTAGTTCAGATGATAAAATAACCAGGGCAAGATGTGGTCTTCCTGTTAGTTAGTGACACCCCAGTGCCTGGGGTTGGACACTGGCTCCAATGCCCTGTCTGGAGAGTTAGACACACCTGGAGAGGCTGGAGCACAGCCTGATGCGGCCCTCCCAGATCCAGATGCAGCTGCACAAGCAGCTGCAGGCTGCTCTCCCCTCCTGTAAGTTGCAGATTTGGGCTCTGGGTGCCCTCCAAAAGAAAGAAGTCTTCAGCCCAGATCTCAAACCTATCAACTCCATAACAGTATGTCCCTCATGAAGTGCTGACTACTGAAAAATATCCATTAAATATTTATTTCAGAGCTTCCTGGACGCAAAGGAGAACCTGGTCCACCAGGTATGTTGGTAAATGAGCTATAAACAACTTTTTCTCTTTCTCTTTTCTTTTCTTCTAAGAAACCTGAAGTAGGGATCTGAGATTTCAATCTCTAGAACCAGGTCCTACTCAACATGCAGACACCCAATGCCCTGGCCATAAGGAGACTTGCTGCACCTTTTGACTGATCCCCCAAGAGTCTCAGCTTGTATGAATGCTCCTGCAGCAGTTAGTGACAACCATGGAGGAGTATTTTGGCCCTGCCTCCTCACAACTACTCCACCAGGAAAGCTCAGGGGTGATGGAGGAACTATACCTGATTGTTATCTGCAATAACCATCCCAAATCCCCATGTGAGACAGAAGAGGACCAGTGAGGGGGTCTGTGTGCACCCCACAACCAGTGGATACCTGGGTTTCATGCCCCAGACATAGCAAGTCCTACTACCCAACTCAGTCCAGGACAACTCAAAGCGACCTCCCCAGTCCCTGCTCTACAGGGCACCAGCTGAACAGTGCATGTAACAGTGCCAGATCTGGGACGTTGCCCACCTTGTCACTGAGGAAACAACCGCCCAGACTCAGCAATGAGCTGGGTGCAAGTGCTCCCCTCCATAGCCATGCACAAGCTGTGCCCTGGGTACCTGGGAGGGTTGGGTAGAACTACACCCACTGCAGAAGAGAAATGTCTGCCCGCTCTGAGGATGCAGCAAGTCCTGATCTAATGTTGGCTCTGCTTTGAGGAGAGGTTTGATTAGGCAATGTCCAGAGAAACCAGCTTTCCTATGAAACTTTGACGATGAGCTAAGATGCAACCCTTATTAGGTCAGGTCTGTATCTCATCCATGGCTAGTTCTTGGATACACGGATGAGCTTTTCTGAAGGCAAAAAAAAATTGATACATTTTTTAAAAATCATGTTTTCATATCTCCCTGGCTGTACTTACAACATTGAAACAGCACCTCCCGCCAAGCACTGTTATTATACATCAGAGCCCAACAGTTCAGTACAGTTTTAGGAACGATCTCCCCAAAGGTCCCCACGAGCTGGGCTTGGCTGAAGGACAGCTGGCCTGTGCCCAGCCATGCACTCAGCCGAGCTCCACGGACTTTATTCAAGCAGTTGTGCTGGCCCCTGCCAGCCAAAGATTGGCCTCAGTGGTGACAGAAGGCACATGCACAAAGGATGATTAAAAACTTCATCTCTTCTTCTTAGCCATTACTGCAAATAGATGATGTGTGTCAGCTGATATATGTATTTTACATCTCAGGGCTACAGGGACCACCGGGGACAAAGGGAGAACAAGGAATCCAAGGTAAGGCTTTTCTGACACCTGAATTACTTCTGTGGATGAACATAAAGTGGCTTTATGGATGATTTTATGGGCAATCTTGTCCTCAGTCAAGGTGTAAGTCAGTAGGAATGTCATTGGAGTTGAAAGAAATAAGCCTATGCAAAATGAATGCGTACAAAAGAAAAACTTAGCTGGAAAAATTCTTATTTTAAAAGTCAACCTGCACCGGTTGTCCATGGTTGTCCATTTCCTCACTGCCCCCAGCAACGTTCTTAAGAGCACAGAGAGCAGTCTTGCTGCTCCTGATACGACACCCCATGAGGCATCAGAAAAGTGGTGGTGTTGTTACAGGCTTGCATGGACTGCGGGGTGAGAAAGGGAGCAAAGGAGATCCTGGTCCTGCCGGCCCAAGTGGTGAACCAGGAGTGAGAGGAGAAAAAGGAGACACAGGGCTTGCAGGTAAGACTTCTTCATTGTCTCAATCAATGTTTTTAAGATTCTCCCATACATTCCTGTTTCAACTTGCTCCACTTAAAACACCAGAAGAAGTCTTCATAGCTCAGATATTTCATAAAAATCCATCTTGCTGATCAATGAGGGAGCTGATCTGAAGGGATTTCGTTTCATGCCGTGGTGCAGCAAAGCTCCCAAAGGAGGGCTAGGGAAAGAGGACATACAAAATGTTGACTCTGCACCACTGAAGTCTCTTTATAGAGCAACCTTTATCTAATAAAAGCCACAGGTATTCAATTATCAGCCTATCCCAGTTTATAGCAGCAATGTTTGCAGTAGGATTTTCATGGTATAAAATAATATAACATAATTTATATGCATAAGCACATGGATATTAGTCTTCACTTTAGTAAAACTTATTTCTGAGAACTTTGTATCTTATATAAGCCCTTTATATACCTTAAGTAGAAGGGTGATGCTCGATGTTTCTCCCATGTAATGTTCATGGAAGACTTTGGGATAATTCTGGAGCAGAAAGATGAAGGAGATGTCTCTCTTTAAATTACTTTCAAGTAATGAAACTCTTTTGGAGCATGCTGATCACCTGTTTGGAGAGGAGAAGACTAAAGGGAGATGTAGGAATTCCCTGGAAGCACAGGAGTGGGTTACACTGTTTTCCATCTCCACTGTGGCAAGGAGAAGAGAAGGGTTCAGACTGCAATAAGGGATATTTAGCTGGAGAATAAAAACATTCTAGTGCTGCAGAAACAAGAAGTCTGGTTTGTTTGTGTTTTATTGTTGTTTTGTTGTTGGGGTTTTTTTTGTGTGGTGGTTTTTGTTGTTGTTGGTTTGTTTTGTTTTTTTTTTTAATTTACAAACATGCACTCTGCTGTGTAATAGGTCTCCAAGGACAGAAAGGCGAAATGGGCGAGAAGGGAGACCCGGGGCCTCGGGGACCCATGGGTCTTCAGGGTCATCAAGGAATCCCAGGACTGCCGGGTTTCAATGGTAAGTGGAGAGGACACAGCCCAACCCACCATCAGCATGTGTGCCAGGATGGAGGGCTGTCCTAGCTGAAGCATTTGGCTAAGCCTTGTTAGCACTCATGTTAGGATGTTGTTACAGGTAGCACGGGAGAGCCTGGACATCCTGGTCAGAAAGGAGAGCCAGGTAAGCAGTACAGAAGGTGCAGTTTCTTCTAGAGATAAGAAACCAATCTCTTTTAGATGGTGCTTCACCATAAGAAAACTGCAGCCAGGCTAGATCCCAGCATGGGTAACAGAAGATGATGATAAGATTAAGGAACCTTGCCTATGTCACTCAGACCCTTCCTGCAGCCTTGGCTGTTTCATCTTGACCACACTCTATACAATATGAGAGGGAAAAAAGGGTCCTGTACTGTGGAGGTCCATGTCCTCCTACCTGACATCTCAGCACACACAAGGGGCAGAAACTGGTGATTCTGTTTGGAAATCTGTTGTGGCTTTCAAGGCTGACAGTCTGCAAGGACTCAGGTCCATACAACCTTTCACTCCATGCCATCACTCACTGCACCACTAAGATTAGTGCTATCAAGGCAGGAGTGCAATTTGGAGAGGTCCAGCCTTTGTTTTGCCTTCAGAGGGTCAACTCAACCTGCACAGTGCAGGGGCTGGTGATTACACTATCTTTCTTTTTTCTCCTTTATATGCTGTATTGTATTTCACATGTGCTGCTTTTCTTCAACCTCAAGGTGTAACTGGACAACGTGGACCCGTGGGAAGTCCGGGCCCTGAAGGCAGACCTGGTCAGAAAGGGGAGAAGGGGGACCTTGGGCCCAGTGGTAGTCCAGGTACAATGCTACTCAAACTTGTAACTCACTGACCTCCTACTCTGGCAGCGCTTTGTGTGATAGCTTTGCCCTTATTGATTTCTTTTTGAATTTCAGGAGTACCAGGCATTAAGGGACTCCAAGGTGAAAAGGGAGACACAGGAGTAACAGGTAAAGAAGAATAAAACAATTTTGGGGTTGACAACATGCATCATGCAGATGCTGGAAAAAGATCTTCAACAGCAAGGAGATTTGTTGAGTCCTGTTCTTGGAGCCCGAACATATCTCAGTATGCCATGGTGGTCCTGGGCCTCTGCCAGACTGCCAAGGTGGTAGCTACTCAGTGGAGGGTTGTTTCAATCATCTGTAAAGTGCATGAGAAAGTGATGTTGCCTGCATTTTTGTGTTCATAGAAATGCACAAACAAGGAAGCAGTTTAAGATGAACCAAACAACAACCACCCTACCCTAGAGCTAAAGAGAAATTTTACTGGTTGTAAATCTGATGGGGAATCTGAATTCACTAACAAACATCTGCCCTGCCCTCCTTTGTAGCATTGCACGAAGAGGTATCTTCAGAGGCCAATCTGGAGCACACAGCCTAGCCTTTTTTTTTGACCTTCCATCTGAAGAAGTCCACCTCTCTGCCTGGGCACCCAAACAACATGGTCACATGCTGCAGCACAAGCCTATTTCAGTGTATTTCTCTTGAATCCACCTTTTAAACCCCAGATTTATGTAGTACATATAGCCTCTCATCTCCATTGGGAGGTGACAACAGTCCAATGCACCCTTCTGCATTCACTGATACCTGATGATAGGGATGGGGATCACCTGGCCCAACATCATGTGCTTAGATATGTCTGATGTGCCTAAATTTACATCTCTATGCTCTTTATACAATGAAGACACACCTGGAGGGTGGTCTATCCTGTCAGTGGAGATTAGGATATGAAATAAATGACCAAAACCTGATCTCCCTCAGGAGAAGACAATTTTCCACTGCCTGCATTTGCTGTATTGATGAGGTATGCAGTGAGTATAATGGGAAATAAGACACCCGCTTCAGAAATAGGAATCTATAGCATAGATAGCTAAATTAGGTGAGCTGAAATCCATCATAGATACTAGTTTGTATAAGCTTTTATCAATTTATAAATATCTGTCTTACAGATTTTTGTTTGTTTGTTTGTTTTCATATTCTTAGGTCCTCCAGGGCAAAAGGGAGCAAAGGGAGACAAAGGCCTGCCAGGTAAACCCTTTTTTCACAGCATGACTTACTCTGATCATATAAATCACTTTAAATGCCATGTTCCACTTTTTTTTTTTTGCGTCAATGAGAAGTGCTCATAAGGCTCTTTCCTTGGGAAGGGACAAAAGCAATGACTTTCTTGCTTTCCACTCAGGCATCCCAGGCCCAACTGGACAAAAAGGAAGCAAGGGTGATAATGGCAGTCATGGTCTGAAAGGAGATCCAGGAGTAAAAGGTGCCAAGGGAGCCCCTGGATCACCTGGTAAGGCTGTTTGCCACTGGGTCTGTGGAGCTGATGGTGCACTTGAGTTTGGAACTGTGTGTCACAGACCACCACAAGCTGCTCTGAGGCTTCTTTACGGAGCTCAGTTGGAGAAACCCAACAGACAGATCAATCTTTTCAGGAGGTGAATGTGTGGTGTCACATTTACACCTTAGGAGCTGTGCTACAAGACATGCAAGCGAACAGACGCATTATATTTTCTCAAATCCCTGATCTCACAGAAAACTGGAACAACCCATGTTCCTCTACTTTGTACAGAGATGTCTTGCAGCACACCATGCCGCTAGGATAAATCCCAGGTAAACGTATCAGTCAGGAACACGGAATCAGAAACACCAGGGCTATAGCTATGACTCTCTAATTGTAGGACACAAAAATAGGCAGTTCAAAAGGGTCAACACTACAGCCACTCCCTATTCTTACTCCTCCCATTCCCCCTTTCCAATTGCAGAATGCTTCCAAAAACCCTAAGACTTGTAGTAAAAAAAAAAAGAAAACAAACAGTGGTTGCAACTGGTCATGGGAAGCAACCAGTGCTCCAGATACTATTTCTTTTAATTGTTCACACAGTAGAGTACAAGAGTCCTCAGAAATAAATTAAACTAAAGCCTGTGTGGAGCTCCTCTGTGCACTCCTCTTCTGGAACTTTGCCTCTGGAGGAGGGGAAAAGTGTAATTCGGTTGACCCCTGGCTAGGGACTGCTCTCTGGGTGGGTCTCATATCCTCGTCCCCAAAAGGAGACAAAAATGTGTAGTTTGTGGAAGTAGCTTTCAGGAGAAAAGCTCATTGTTTTTTTTCAAACATCTCTGCTCTCAAGACCAAGATGCTACACAGAAATGTGGAGGACTGCTAGGGGTGACTTTCTGCTGTCCTATGGCAGCACCTAGAGGACAAGCCCCATGAGGTAGATCTTTCAAATACTTTAGGAGACACCAAGATTTCTTCTGGATAACCCAAACATTATCAGAGATGCCACTTTATAGGTAGTAGTGGGAATAAGATACATTTCCCATGAGTAAGTGGATGGGATTTGCAAGTGGCCCTGTTCTTGGGTCACATTAGGAAGATATCTCTGTATGTTATTGAACTTTTCTTGCCATATTTCATTTACATACCTTTAGTCACTTCAGAGGGTTTATTAAACAAGGGGAAGGAACCATTGTATCTCTGACTCACCCAATAATTATTCAGAAAAAGTTGATAACCGGATTTTCCCCCAAAAAGCTAACAAATTTTTCCCTCTCCTCTCCTCTCCTCTCCTCTCCTCTCNATTAAACAAGGGGAAGGAACCATTGTATCTCTGACTCACCCAATAATTATTCAGAAAAAGTTGATAACCGGATTTTCCCCCAAAAAGCTAACAAATTTTTCCCTCTCCTCTCCCTCTCCTTTGGAACAGGCCCCCCAGGAACAAAAGGGAGCAAAGGCGAAAAGGGACAAGGTACTGAACTTTTATTTTTAGTTCTCTCACTTTCTTTCTGGTATCAAAGCTGTCTGAGATAAGGATCAACAGGCCAGCAGTGCACGCTGGATAACCTGTAGCCCAGCTACTGGAACTGAGAGGTCCATGTGCTGAACTGCAGCCTGGTGTCACCAGACTCAGAGGAGAATCCTGAATTGCTTACTTTTGAGCTACCAGTAACTTCTGGTCCCACTCTGGCTACAGCTATTGAGGCGGGAATATTTGCCCAGTTTGGGTGGTCACTGCTTCCATCTTTCAATGGGCTTTTTCTCCTCACACCCATGTGAACAGTAGAGTTATTTTATTCTCCTCTGGACTCTCAGGCCTCTTCAGTTCTTCGGTACGAATCGCAGAAGGGGGCAGGAGGGGACGCGTGGAAATCTTACACAATGGGTCCTGGGGGACAATATGTGACGATGGTTGGGACATCCAAGACGCGAATGTGGTCTGCCGAATGCTGGGGTACAACCGCGCAGTCTCCGCCTTCACAGCTACAGCAGGTGAGTCCACAACAGCCTTTCAGCTCCCTGGGCCTGTCGTGGGAGGGTATTCACGCCCAGAAAACACCACAGCAAGGATCTCTACACAAACAGCAGGAGAGCAAAGGGAGTACCCCCAAAAGGGCAACTTGTTCCCCTTGGGATTAGGGAACTGCATGTCAAGTGCTGCTTGAATTGTGCCCAAAGACTTGCTTTCCAACAAGCCCACAGTGCAACCCAACACACGCCTATTATCCTCAGGGGTCTCTAGAAAAATAATGTGTATTCCTCTTACTTTTGTCCAACACTATTTCGTTTATTTGCTTATTTGTTTAATTCATCTTCCAAAGGCTCTGGACAAATTTGGCTTGATGATGTGAATTGCAGAGGGAGTGAAAACTCAATTTTTGACTGTTCAAAGCCTGGCTGGGGAGTGCACAACTGCTCACACGGTGAGGACGCCGGAGTGGAGTGTGTGTGATGGGACACGGAGACTGGTCCAGGAGGTGCTGCCCCCCTCGCTCTCTACGGGGCTCTTGTTCATAATGCAAACCCAATTTCGTCAGGTTGTTCTTGTAGTCTCTTTACCAGATCATAAAAATATTGACAGAGAAAGCTGAATTTTCCATAGATTTATAAAGGTTTCAAGACCCACAGTTAACCTGAAACAAACACCCCAGCTGTCAGGAAACAACTGGATCTCAGGCACATGAGACAATTCACAGCTTTTCCTGCCACCTTACATCCTCTCATCTGCAGTAGTTCACATGTGTATGACCTCTAACTCCGCACGGGAGCAGAGATGGTCCACTTTAGTTTAGTGCAGTAACAGAGAACAGGATAAACACGCAGACATGGGCAGTTACTGCAGCTGAGCTGGCTACTCCATCTTCATCACAGTACAGTTCTGAACCTGAGCCTAAAACCCCCAGTAAAGTGCACACACCCAAGACAGGAGATGCTCAGAAATCATCCGATGATCTCCCTGGCACCCAAATGAAATGTTCTCCAGAAACGATGCTGATCACAGGTTAAAGTGCCAGGCTAAGTGCCTGGGATCTAGGTCCGCACGATCCTGGTTTAGCACAGACCTTATTTTTGACCTTGACCAAGTCCCCTGTCTTCTCTCTCAGTGTTTCCCAATCTGTCTCCGGGAGCAGCACCCCTTACCTTATCTGGTGTATAAAGCTAAGCATTTAATACCTTTAGAAATCAGATGCTCCAGTAAATCAAAGGAATAACGAATAAAAGCAACAGTGGGGAAGTATCCGCTAACTAAACTTCCAAAGTGAAAATTCAGACCCTAAATGAAAGGCTTCTACCTTAACTGAAAATCTCGTATGTGTCTGAGATAAAAACTGAAAAGTTTCTCTTTCTTAAGGCCCAGGTATTTCCCTTTTCTACCAGCACTGGACATTTGGCAGGTGACAAGCAGCTTGTGTGCATGTAGCTGGGCACATCCCAATAACCTGCTTGAGGACATTTTTTTCAAAATGTCAGAAATACGCGTAAGTGACCCCACAACTCTGCCTTATCGTGAGTCATAATGGCATTTGTCTACACAGCTCTGAAACTAGTTTTTAGTGCTTAGAAATCCAGATATAAGTGGAAAAACCAAGCAGTGCTGGTAAGAGCAGCAGGTATCCAGCGCCAATGTGAGTGAGAAGACCCAGGGGTGTGCAGGGTCCAGTAGTGCAGTCTGCAACGAAGCTCATCACTGCTTTGAAGCAGAGGAAATGTTTGTTACGGGGTCTCAAGCCTCAGGACAGAAGCCTGGAAAATCCTGAGAGTTTTCTAGTGTCCATTCTGACACCTTTGACAGCAGGAAAATGAAGATAACTGCTTACCATTGCTGGTTCTGGTTTGGAGAAGGCAAGGAGCACCTGCTGCAAACCATGGGTGAAACCAAATGAATGCCAATTGTTTCAGAGCTGGTGGAAAAGTGTCTCACCTGCACACAAAAAAAATAAAAGCTTTCTGTTCTGGTAAGGAGCCCCACCAGCACTAACAGCATGCTGAGTACCAGCACTTGGGCTAACAGCTTTCCGCAGAGCTCCCATGGGCAGTGATGACCCTGCACGTTTCCATCATCTTTTTTTTTTCTGTCATCGTTGTTGTTGTTGTGTGTGGTAGTATGTAAATAAAGCATTTCCACTGTTAGGAAATCAAGGATTTACAAGCTGTATTCATGTCTCAATACACTGACAGGTGATGCTTACACTCATTTTCTCGCTTTCTTTGTTAGCAGAATGTGTTCCTCAGCATTTTTCAGGCTAAATGCTCTGGTACCCAATTTTTTCATCAGGCAGAACTGCTACTGAAAAGAAAGTCACCATGTCCCCAGTGGTTTCCCTTTGGTTGGACTTAAATCCTCCAAATCTCCTTTTTGGAGAATGGGCATCCAGAAAACAGCAGTTGTGTCAGGATTAAGGTGGGGACACCAGGGTTGGATTTGCACGCCCAGGGCAAAGGATGCCATGGCCCAGCCTGTCTGCTCGTCAGCAGAGCAGAAACAGGTTGAACCCAAGGTCTTGTTCAACAATGTGGCCAGAAACTAGAGCATGATGTGGTTAACTTATTCCCCTGCCACTTCTACACCCTGCAGTGCAGATAGAAAATCTGCAAAATCTGGCATCACAGGGATTTCCTAGCAGCCTGGGAGAACCCATGCCTACACTGAAGAACTCAGTGCCAAGTACACAAAATGGAATTTCCCTCACCAGGACTAAACGAAGAACAAGGATAGGGGTGATGGAGGCAGTGCCAGTGTTTAAGCTTGGTGGCACCACCGTTGTGCTGCACCACAGCCCTGGGGAAGGGCTCAGGGTGCCTGAGGCAGGCACACAGCCAAGCCCAGGGTGGCAGGGGCTGGGAATGCCATGGATAATGGGGAATGGGCAGAAACATGCAGCTACCTGTCAGCATTCACATAGCCCCCTCCATTCAGCAGGGGTGCAGGAACCAGTACAGAAGTGCCCACAACACTACACTTCATTCTGGTCTGGGAAGGGAAACAGGGGGCTCAGGACCAGAACCCGTGTTAATATCGCTGTGCTGGGAAAACCAGAGCTTGGCAGGAAAACAAGCATTGCCTTCATAAAACTCTTCTCTGTGCCCAGTCCAGGGAAGGAAGCCCAGCCAGCTGGGAGGAGAGCTGTGGGCACAAAGCTCACACAAGAATCAGAAACACAACCAGTTCTGCCTTCTAAAGCAGAGCACATCTGAGCTGCAAGAGAAGAACCAAGCCCAGCGCACGGTGTTTGGTGTGCAAGAAATAGCATCCATTGGAGGGGATGCCTCTGGCCAAGCTGTGATGCCTGTGATTTCACTCTCCCTGACTATGTCAGTCCCGATGGATCTTCTTGGAGAAGTGCTACTTGGTTGAGAATAGAGAGCAGAGGATCCTAGGCAATGGTAGCATGATTTACATCTGACCTTCTTCTGTCCAAACCAGGGTGAAACTAGAAAGAAGTTGCTAATGTGGTCACTGACGAAATTCTTCCCAGTTCCCTTATGAGGTAAATAAGCTAAAGGAGTCATGGAGGCTGTGACACCTAGGCTGCAGGCTTGCTTCCTGCAAGAGGCAGGAATCCAAGCACAAGAAAAAAAAATTCAAAGTCCAGCTTTAGCAGATTCCGAAGTTCACACTGAATTCCATACTTTCATTTCAAATGACAGGTATTTGTGGCAGCTCGCACCTGGTATAAATTGCCATACTCACTCCCATGTTGTGTTTTGGCAGAAGACAAGCCCTTATTTAATTCCAAAAAGGAAGAGAAAAAAAAATAAATCACAGAATTTTTTCAGAACCAAGGGTTAAAATTAACAGAGGGACAGCTGGGCTTGAATTGTCTTCGTGTCAATTTTTGTGCCAAATAAACGTTTCCCGGTGAAGGCAACGGCTGGCCATAGAGCTAATGGGGTGCGTAACGGGACCTGCGGGATGAGTTCCAGGTACCCCTCAATAACCCAATAAAAGCTCTCAGCTAGCGGGGAGCATCACAGCGATCTCCACGGACAACGAATATTTATTAAAAATGCTCCTTCCCGACACTAAGGGGAGCTCAAGGGCTGCCACCGCTCCGCGGCCGCTGCGCCGGGGCGCATCGGGTGGGATCGGATCGGAGGATCCCCATGATGCAGCCGGAGGGTCCCAGTGATGCTGGTGGAAGGTCCCGGTGATGCCCCACCCGTGTCACAGAGAAGGACAAAACCGTGGTTGACTCTTTCCAAATGACTGAGGGCACACACAGTGAAAGCAGAAACTTGAGAGCAAGGTGCTCGGTCTAAGGGGGTGAGGCAGGTTGTGGTGGTTTCACCATCTTTGGTGGGTCCAGCTGTGCTCAACCAGTCCCCCCAAAGGGGGATATTGAAAATTAGGAGTGGAAAATACCTTTGTGATTGAGTCTCTTGTGCCTGAGAGGCTGTGAGGCAGTTAGGAGAAATTTACACTTTTTTTCTCTGCGCTTTTAAGAGTTAGAAACACTATTTTTAAGGCAAAATCTCAGATTTCACTGGCATGTTAGAGGTGTCCCCTTGGAGGGACAGCTGCACAGGTCACCGCCAGCCTCACCACTGTGAGGGTAGGACACAAGTCACAGCAGTGACACTTGGAGCTTGAAACTCAGCACTGGGAACTCCGGGCAGCAGGTTTGGAGAGCACTGATGTCCCATGCGTCCACTTCTCCAGTCCAAGGGAAGCTCCACTGGGGCAGGAAGAACACCTTGAGTCACCACAGGATAGTCAGTGAGCAGCAGAAAAACCTCCTGCACCTACAAAAATGAGTAGCCCTGAGATGTAGAGACTGGCTTGTGTCCCCATACCCCCTCCCTCCCCAAATACCCAAATCAGTGCTATTTGACCCCGGTTTTTAGGTCTCCCAACTAACTATCCTACACTGCCCTAAAATAGATATCTGTAGTAGCTAATAAGGAATGGTACAGCTTTGCTTATCATTCACTCCCAGCACCAATTAAAAAGATTTAGTTAAGCACAATGCAATTACACTGTCATGGATAAAAGGGATACAATTAATTAAAAAGGAATACTTTCCCTTAGGAATGCTGTTATTTCCAGATGCTCCAATCTGTCCCTGACTGCTCCTCGTGACCTGAAGAGATTTGAGGTGGGGAGAATTTTGGGGTGGGGGGAGAGGAGAGGGAAGATTGGGTAGTTTATCCCCCCATCTCGTTGACTCACATGTATTTCTGAGAGAAGTTAGGAAAACCCTTGAGGGCACAAATCTTCTCTGGAGCCCTCTGCTTTTTCAAGGTGGTGAGCACTGCATAGAGGTCATCTGGCACCAAGCTGGGACCTCTTCTTTTGGGGAGAAAACTGGGGTTTCTGTCAACTGGGAAGAAATGGGTAGCAAAGACTGTGGGATGCATTCTGTGGCTGGAAGGATTTCCCAAAATCCACAGGGAAGCACTGAAGTGAAGTTTCCCATCTGGTGTCCCTTGGGAAGGGAGTAGACACGTGCCACCCCTCCCAGCCTGCTGCACAGGCAGGCACCCAGGCTGCTGGCTTCCAGCCTGGTGGGGCAGAGACACTTGGCCCCAGTCAACAATTCTTCCATGGACAGTCAGATCTGGAAAGCTTTACAGAGAGATGAAGGTTACCCAGCATCAGAGCTTTAGACCATGGGGGATTCTGCTGAAAATATGTGTTAATAAACAAACAGTATTTATCTAATCATTGCCATGTCTTGATATTGGTATTACTGTCAAACCCCAAACAGGTGGAGGAGGCTGCTGGTTGCCCGTGGAGGTTGATGAGAGGCTGGATGCAACCTTCACAGCCTCAACAGGAGTCACCAGTAATTCGAAGCACCACCCAGGCACACAGAGATGCCAAAGAGCAAAATGTTTACTAACTAAAAGCCTGTTCCTCAGGTTTCCAAAGCCTGAAGTTTACGCTGCATGCATTCATAACACATCTTGCCTTAGCAAAATTATTGATGATTCCAGTTACAAATGTAAAAAAGGCAATTTCATTTGGCTCACAGCTGAGAAGTTGTTCTGTCTGAAGGTTGTTGTTCTTTAAAGTACATTAAAGCCATCACATTAAATGTCAAATGTAATAAAGGAATGCCTTCTCTGCTCATGTTACAGACAGGTAAAAATTTTAATATGCATGCTGGCTATACCTAAAGATTAAACTCATCATGTAATGTGTGGGTCACGAGTTGTATTTTCACTCCTCTCTTCTGAAATCTTACGTTGTTTGCAGAGAGAGACCACCTCACCACAAATCTGCCGAAACATTTCTTAGCTTTTCCTGCCGAACATCACAATGGACGGCAGCATTTGGCCTCAAAACCCTCAGCTATATTTTTCTGTCTCATTTGGTGTCAGAACTGGTCATGCTTTGCTCGGTTAACTCTCTTCCCACTGGCATGGTCCAGCAGAGGCCCAACCAACCATCCAGTGCAGTGAACAAGCCCAAGCTACAAGTGTTTCTGACCTCAGCAAAGGGGCCAGTTTGGCTCTCACTGGCACCAGTATGAAGCTGGAGCATCGGCGCCGGCAGTTGCTCTGCCATGACACAGAGCTAAATTTAACCCAAAGTATTTAAACAAACTGTTAGTGGTAGCTCCAAATGATTATCCATTTATTTCAGTATTTGTCTTTTTCAAATGTGACCTAAAATCTATAAGTAATTAGTTATTGTACTGGCTCCAGTATTGCAAAATGCTTCCCTTCATTTTTTATTCAGACTCTGAGCTATAACTCCAAAATCATTCTAGTCACACCAGCCTTCAAAGGTCTAAATGGGGAGGAAGGGGGGCTAACGCCTTAATGTCTTCGAGATTTGCAAGAATATTTGAGGATTTTCTGGGGATTCAGTGTGAGATGAAAAAAAAAAAAAAGGGTTTTGCAGGCAAATAGAGAATTCATGCCTCTAGTTCAAAAGGGAAGACTCATCCAACTGGAGAAAGATTTAAATGCTAAAGTGCTAAATAAACATTGCTATTCAACAGCGCTCATTGTCTTTTGAGTCCTAGGTTAAAACTACTTCACAGGGACTATAAAAGCTCGCTACTCTCCTTTGTTGAAGCTAAATGAATTTTAACAGTACAAGTTCCAGGGGGAAGAAGAATTGCCGCCTAAAACTCCTCCCAAGTCATGTAAGTGCTCAGCAGGGGAAGGCAGCAGAGAACTTTCGGAGTCGTTAAATAAGTATGCCCTGTGAATAAGGAAGTAGAACACAGCTTGCGTTTATTCTGGGTTCACTTCATGATGTTTTGTGTAAATCCTGACAAACAAGTGGCACTGTGAAGGTGCTGGTTCCACACCATCAGGGTATCAGCAGCACAACGGAGCACCACTCTGCAATGACCTTGTATCTCGGTGCCTTCGGAAATCCCACTGGAGTCAACGGATTCAGAGGGCTTTCAGGCTCAGGCCGTAAATCATTCCAGATATGAATTACTGCCTTATTAGAGCAGCTTCATAACTGTAATTTCAGATAAATGCACAATTAATCTGATCTCTTCTGATAACGCGCCAACAGGAGAAAAAAAAAAAATCCTCTCCTACCAAGCTGAGTAGCTGTTCAAAGGAACTGCAGGAAAGTTTCACAGATGTTAAAGCCAGCAGGACCATTTTAATAATCTCATCTGACCTTCTGTATGGTGTAGGGCAGAAAACCTCACCCAGGAGTTTCTACATCATTCTGAAACTATGGCTTCTTATCCAGGAGAGTACTTCATCTTAGTTTGAAGTTTTCTAAAAGCAGAGAGGGCATCATGTTCCTGAAAACCTACCACATTCTTGCCACATTAGTTATCATGATAGCTTTCTCCCAGTAACTCCACTCTTAACCTGTGCTGGGACATCAAGAGCCAGCTGAGTGGTGTCTTGAATTCAATAAAAGAAAGAAAATTAAGAAAGAAAATAGGTTTTCCTTAACACAGTAAACTCCACCTGGCAGGGACAAGCTCACAACCAGGTTTTGGGAGAGCTGCTGAACCAGACAAGCTGCACCACCTATAAAGGGATGCTAATGCCCATGCTGGAGTCAAGAGAGAAGAGGAATGCAAGGCATGTGCCAAGACCAAACCAGAGGTGACCTTGGTGGTTTTACTCCTGTTCAGTATCTGAAAGGGAATTTCTGGAAGGTTTTTGCCAGGGTTGCTGGGGCTCATGCAAGCATCAGGATGCAGCCAACTGCTCTGATTGTGCAGTTGCTCTGATTTTAAAGGAGATGCTTTGACTTCACAGCGTAGAGATGCAAGAAGCTTAGTGGGAGCGGAAGGCTCTCAACACACTTCTGAGGCCCTCAAACACTTTTTCTGGGTGGAAATGAGATCAAACTAAACCCAAGTGGCACCGTTTGCCTGAGTAACAGCTAATCCTGATTACCCAGGTCTGGGAGATGAGGATCCCAGGGCTAGAAGAGCAAGGGGTTTTTTTTCCAGGCATGGGTAAAGACTGTTGACTCAACTTGCAGGGCTATAAAATTTTTCCAGTAACAAGCAGGGACAGAGTCCTACAGCAATGCTGGAGGGAAGGGAAATACCCTGTCTCTGAGAATCTAGTTATTTCAATCAGCCTGGAAGAGCTGCACAACCCTGTAAACGGATCTGGCTACAGTTACGAGATAGATGGGCGGAGGATGAACACCCTTCAGTTCTCCTGTGTTTATACTCCCAAACAGCAAGATTAAGAGTGGGGAAGTCCCCTACTCTGGGTTTATTTGCTTTAGAGGCCCTTATGAGGACCCTATGCAAGCTAGCAGAAGGAGAGAAGCATCTCTCTTTTCCAAGGTCTGTGGTGACCACAGTGTTCTGGGACACTTTGACTTTCCACATCTTGGACTAGAAAATGTGGGGGAAATAATGTCATTTTTTCAATGTTTTCCTTTTTGTTGTTTCCCAATGGACAATGCCACTTCCAATTACAGGCCAGCGTGTCAGCTGTGACCTGCTCCAGTGCGACATGCTGTGACTCCACGGGGCAGGCACAGCGCTCTGAGGATGTGAGGATAAAATGTACATCTTTGGAAAACATGAGGGACCACACTCGGGGAGGAGGTCCTGGGCAAGGGGACTTCAGTAAAAAGGCCTCCAAGCATCAAACCAGTATGGGAGAAGCAGCAGAGAGTTGTGACCTGGGTCACATCTGCAGCTGGTATAAATCAACATTGTTCTGTTGATATCTGGGGAGTCAGACAAATTTGCTCTTGCTGCAAATTCAGTCCTTTTTTTTTGTTTATTTTTGTTTTGCCCAGCTCTTTTGAATGCTGCTTAGCTCCCATGAAAGCTGTTATAATAATATGTTACATGCACTTTAGTGGTTAAGACATTTTACAAGTGCCAGTCTGCTCTTCTTCTCCAGTATCTTCTACAGCACAATTACAAAAAGCGTTTCTTTGGAGTGGGACAACTTCTCCAACAGTGATGTGATTCTTCTGTATGAGTTTGGATGTAGCTTTACACCAGCGATGGCCAGGCACACACTGGTTCATGCAAGGAGCTGCTGGGACAGAAATGAGAAGAACATATCCAGGTGATGCAGACCTCCAGTCTCTCAAATATTTTAGAAGAGTTTGGGATATGCAATCCCCATTGTGTGTACTTTTGTGTTCTCCCATTTGCACATCAGCATGTGGTTGTGCCTGGTCCATCAAATAGCAAAATGCCTGTAAATATTCATAGTAGGAAGGCTAATCCCTTTCCTTTCACAGCAAAGCTTGGCATATAGACCAAAAAACAGCCTGTGCATGGTACATCAGAAGATAGAAACTCACACTCTATATAAGACTCACCACAAATCAGACAAGCTGTGCAAAGGGAAAGGCTCTAGAACAAACATCCCTTGGGAGATTCACAAAGTTACCTCGTCTAGAGATGGATAGCACCAGAAAATTAATGGGTAAAGTGGATTTTAGTATCCTCTCATGATCATTAGACTAGATGAGCATGTCTTTAGGCTGTTTTCTTTATCCCAGAAAGTCCAGATGAAAATCCCACCAGGATGTGCCTTTACAACTAGCTCTATGCACGTAACAGGAAAACAGCATAAAGGATAGGGGTCTTTTAGAGAAAAATTAATGACATTCATGTCGTGTTCCTCATAGAGAATTTTTATGGGTGTTCTGTCAAGTGAAGCATCTTCTGGCTGGGATGAAAAGACATGGTTTCTTCATCAAATTTCACCCAGTCCTAGAAATCTGAGATAAGTGGGAAAAAAAGGAATGACTGTAGGAAGGCCCTGTGAAGACAGTATCTGTGCTGGTCTGCAGGTGTTTCATGGAATCTAGGTAATAAAATGAGGATTGCAGTTTTATTAATCCAGGATGGATCTCTGCCAGACCCAGGATTGCTGTGCTTACAGACAGATTTCAGGGCACCTTCAGCAAACTCAGCTTCCCCCTCCAGGATCCCAAGTGAGAGATCTATCATGGTCTAAAAGCCTGGAGCAACTTTCCTCTTCTAAACTGGAGCTGGGATGCTGCCTCTCACCCTCCTCAACACCAGAGAAAGGGGCAAACATGAAAAGAAATATTTAAAGAAACATCATCTTGTGCAGTCTCTCTGCAGGTCAAGCAGGATAAACTCTGAAGATGGCAACACATGAGGCTTTAGAGAGAGGGAGAGATTGAGCTCTGCCCTGGCTGACGAGGTGCACATTTCCCCTATGCACCTGTAGAAGGAAGGTGGTGCTGGGATGATACGTTTTCTTCAAGGAACTCATTTAGCTCTTCTGATGCCAGAAGAAATGGCATTAAACTGGCTGGTTCCTCCCCTGACATTTACTTCATAAAATTTGGAGCTACCTTTAGAGGGTCTTTTTGGAGTTCAGCCCAGCAATGAGTCAGAGGCCAAGTGCCTCCCAGAGCCAGACATTTCTGCTCCTTTGAGTCCCTCTCAGCAGTTATTTCACCCCTAAAAGAAATCCCACTCCAGTTCTTCACCTCCCTCGCAAACACAGAGAGAGCTCAGGGCCACATGCCTGCCATCCATTACTCACCACATCTCCCACCGGCTTTATCAGCTGCTTATAGACAGGGCTGGACATTGCCAAGGGACTTTCTGGAGTCCAGGTGACATTGAATAATTCTTTGCTACCTGCTTTTCCCAGCCAGCCCTAACCCTTTGGCAGGCATGATGTCCCAGAGCAGGGCTCATGGAAAAGCCCACCCAGTCTCCTTTTCTCCACCTGCTCCCACGCAGTCCCATCTGAAAGCTGCCTCCTAAATCCAGAGGGAGGAGACTCAGGGTGAGACAGGAGCGAGTAAAAGGTGAAAGAAATAATGTCACTATCTGGAAAGCAGGTGGTAGTACCGAGAGCAGAGAGGACTTAACTGAGAAAGCCTCAAGGCAGATGGATTAACTAATGAGGCATGGAATGCTTCAGGAGTTAGGATTCACAGCCTTGGGCACGTTTTTTTTTGCTGATTTCCCAGGCATTTGAGGAGGGACTCACTGTTCACTGTGCACAAACCTGGGGGTCTGGTCCCTCGCCTTCCTCTCAGGCTGCTGGGCAGCACACACAGCCCATCCAGAAGCCCAGCAGCAGACTCACCCACCAGCTCACCAATGCAGAAAGCAGCAGGGACTCTCCCGAAACAGTTATTTAAACAGGGCATTTTAAATTGAGCTGCACTGATTATTAGAAAGCAGAGTGATTTTTAGTCTCTTGGCACAGAGGCATTATAAAACTGCAATGAACAGCACTTCATCAATGCCTGGAGTTCCAGCTTTCTCCCACCTTGATACTCCTGCAGTTTAACCCTGATTATTGCTGTTTATCTGTTCACCCCGTTACGATGGATGTAGACCCAGGCTGTCGAAAGAAGAGTCCTTCACTTTGTAGCAGCATACCCAGCCACAACATAGCTTCTGACCCAGAACAGAGCACCACAGGGACACAGAGCTGGAAAACTGCTTGAAATATGTTAAGGCATAAGCACAGAAGAGACCTGCATGGAGTTTTCATCCAAATTTCTTCGAAAAGACACAGTTGGACAGGAGAAACTCCTACTCCAGTGTAGAGGGGCTTATTCACCAGCTGACTTCAGGTACCACAGCCGAGCCTGTCCAACAAACTATGGATCCTTTCCCCCATCTTTAGGGTTTTTTCCTCGTATTCATTTGTACATCTTCTGCTCTTTAGCTGTAAACTGCTCCAAGATGTACATATGATATGAATTTGTAAACCAGATGATAGCTATCATTTTCACTTTAAGAAGGCAAACTCATGTACTGTTTCTAAGGCTTTAACTCTTCATCTTTGTTTTCAGAGCCTTATGTACTGCTCTATTGATATTTCTGACCTTTAGTTTCTAAATATTCAATCTCTTTCGAATTAGATCATGGTAGCTGGCAGTATTCGAAAACACTGATGCTGCTAATCAGCAAGTCTTGCTGGATTTAAAAAAAATACCTTGTCTGTCTTGCATGACAAAAGACTAATGCTCAGTTATCCCCAGGCGGCACAATCAGGTATGGAATGGAGAACAGGCCTTTAAGGTTGGTTAAGACAGAAAATATTTTAATCACAGCTGAGAAAGGAAGAGATTAATGTCAGGTTTGCATAGGCTCAGGCAGCTCCTCAGCTGGTGTAAATAAACTCAGCTCAGTTGAGGTCAAAATGGTTTACATACACAGTTATTTTTCCTGAATAAGGTGAATGTGTAAAATCCCTTATCGAGTCATTTTCAGCAAGCTTGAGCAAGTCAGTTGTCACTAAAATCAAGAGGAATTAGCAGCCTGAGAAAGGACCACCCAAGTTATAGCAGGCTACTGGTAGCTTCCAAGGGAAAAATGGCTGTAAATTGAAGAGTGCAAGTTCTTTCCCATTAAAAGCACGGACTAAATATATAGCTGAAAGGAGTTCAAAACCTTTCCTTTCTGCATATGACACAGCAGGAGGGTGTTTGTCCTGGCAGCAACATTTCAGATAGACTGGGATAAGTCAAGTATGTAAATACTCGGGCTAAAGAATCCCATCTGTCACTTTGAGGGTGGCTAAGAGAGTTACCCAGCAGGTGATATAACCAGTACCTGGATGGACAAGTGAAGAAGTACAAAGAGAGGGGAACATCCAACTTTCAAAATGGACAGAGGAAAAGAAAATCCACATTGACTCCGTAGAAAAGAGTAGAAATGTATAGAACCTTCAATAGACCATCAGAACTGCCCATATATGAACCAAAGGGATATTTTCAGGGAGTCTGGGGTCAGAAATTAGATTTGGGGTTTCAGACACAATAATATCCCAATCAAGGCAAATCTGAGAGGGAAAAAAGAAAGAAAGAAAGTGTAAAACATCTTTGCACTGCAGGCATGAGAACTGCAGCAGTAAGATGCTCCTTTTCTTCTATAGCAAGCTAAAAAAAAATCAAAAACAAACCTTGAGACTGAGACAAGGCACTAGTTTCTCTGTTTTCTTTCCAAAAGAAAAGTGGAAAGTGGGTGTTAAAGATTTCACCAAGTTTGCATATCATTTAAGTCAATCCACACTTTAGAGGTGTCCCAACAGCAAGGAAAGCATCCGCGTGCACACCAGGCAAAAGTGGCCAAAAAGATAAGATAAGGCTGCCTGGCCCCTTGTTTATCCATACCACATTAATATTAACTTAATCCTAGTGTCCCCCTATCCACGCTGCCAGGAAGGCCTTCTCAGCATCCCAGATACTTTCTAGAAACTTTGTCGATGGCTGCCATCTGTCACTGGGAAAACACGAGAAGGGGGATTAGGAACAGACTGGCAGGGAATGCTGGAAAACTGGCTGTGTATTTTGCCAAGGACAGATGTAAACACAATGAGGATATTGTTTTGAAATTAAGGGAAGAGCAGGAAATTTCACAGTATTCTCCTGAGGGCTTTTTTTTTTTTTTTTTCATTTTGTCACACCAGTGGGAAAAAAAAATAATTCTGGCAAGCTAGAAGACTAATTATAGGGCATAAATCTACCATTTTGGGGAATCTCCCCTGGGGTCTGCTCCTCCTCCATTACTTCTCAATTGCCACCACTGCTGCATGTGAGATGCATGTATCTGCTGCTGCTAAATGCCACAGATGCATCTCTATTATCCTTGGAAGCATAAACTACTTTTTCTAACAATCAATTGCCCAATTCAGGAAGAAATCTAACGAGCTCATTCTGCCTTACTTGTTGGGATCCAGCACCATTTCTGCTGGGACTAAGATAAAAGGGAAAGCGTGCAGAAACCCCTTAGAAAAGCTAAGTGGGGACTTTAATTGCTTCAGTAATTTTGCTTCCCAAATTAAAGGACAAAATGTTTTGCAGATGAGAAGATTTTCAAAGTGTCTTAATCCCAGTGAGAGAGATTTCTGTTTAAAAGGCTGATGGTCAAAACATCTCCAAGGCCATGTTCATCGCAGAAGGGGAAAATATTCAAGAAAACTGCCAAAAATGTCATCTGAGGAGGGAAACTCTCCCCAGATCTTGTCTGTGCTAATAAGAGTTTGCTGCCACTTTTGAAGGCAGACGTATCTTCTGCTGGCAAAAGCCTCTCCCGTTCCCTCACTGAAGGAAGACATGCTTTTCGGCTGGTGTAAATCCATATGTTGCTGCTCCTGCTAGCATCGAGATGTCATTAAAACTCGCAGCCTGAGAAGCGTTAGTGTGGCAGGAGAAGTCTCCAGCGCCGGGCAGACTTTGGCTGGGGGCTGCCACCCGGGAAGGGGTCTGTGTCACTGCTGAGGCAGACGTAGGGACCAGTGAATCCCCCAGAGGTGGGGGGAAAGCATGAAGGCTCATTAACCATCCAAACCTGCAATTAGTAGGGTAATGTTAGGCGAGGAGTGGAATCCATAGAAGCAGTGGCTGGCTGAGATCGCTCCTGTCCAGTTCCCCTCTCTTCTTTTCATCCCATCTCCTCCCGATCAGCCTGAAGTTAACTGAAGTGATGGAAATATTTCACCGACTTCGAGAGACTTTGGATCTGGCTTTTCATGACATTTCACCCTCTGGTACTGCCCCAAAAGGCCCTACACGATGACCCCATGGCTGAGATTTTCAAGTCTACTCCCATCACTTTCAGCAGAGACTTTTCTTCCACCCGTCGAGACAACCCCTAGCCACGCGCATTAATAATTAAATGAGAGCTGAGCACCAGGGGAGGGGAAATGACAAAGCTGCCAAAATCCTTCCGAGATATTTTGACAATCCACAGCCTGAAAAGATTGTAAATGAGGGTCTGGCCCCTTGTTACACTCCTACTTTCTCCTGCATATCTTTAAACATCACACGGATTACGCATCATCCATCCTGGAGACCCATTTTGATGTCATGACAATAGTTCTACGCCAGCGTGCCCAACGCTGAGCTGCAGGCACCGTGATTAACAACCGCTTTTGCCACTGTACCTTCTGGGCTCCCATCACAGCAAAATTTGTCTCAATTAATCAAATCCGAGTGTTCTTTGCTGCAACGCTCGCTTGTGTTGAGAAGATCTCGACCGTTCATCCTGGATGCCGTGCGCAGCTGCTAACCTTTCGGTGGAGTCCACTGGGAGCTGCTGCTCATTTGTATACAAAGCGCGGTGGATAAAAGGGCAACTAAACATAATTTACCTGGAAGTGAGGTTAAAAGTGGTTTACCAGCTTGATGGCTTTTGGCCTGAGAAACAAGACATTAATTAACACCTACCCATTGACTAGTATTGATTGGCTTTTTTGCCGTCTGCAAGTTTTAAGTAGGTAATTTTAAAATTTATTTTTGCCTAAATTTTCCCCTTACCAATAATATTTTGACAAAACTTTGGCCAAACACAAGCCTGCCTCTGACCTGCCTGCCAGATATGGAGAAGACCTAAACCTCCACTGAGGCCTGCAAGCGCTGCTGCTCCAAAAGGTCCTCCTGCCCTCAGCAGGAGTGCCCCAGGACACCCTGGTCTAGCACCACTGACATTAACAAGCTTTGTCACTGCCTCCAAAGAGCTTGTGTCCAAATCCACATGGTTAGATCCTGCTGCCCACAAGGCTGGGACTTGCTGACATGTCTGTCTTGCCTTAGGTGCCAGGTACCTCATTTTGATGTAGGTATGTTAGAGAAACCCAGTGGAAAGAACCAAATTTTCAGTTTCTTTAAAAGGTGTGGTATTTATTTTGTGTATTTAATCCTCCTGATGTCATTGTCAATGTGGCACAGGGCCTTTGTGTGCATTGAGCACCCCACTGATCCCACAGACAGAAGTTGGGCTGTTTCACCCCAAATAAAAGTTAAGACTTTCCCCACGCTTTGCTACTGTCCCTAGATATTTGTGACATGAGTGAAAATGTCCCTATTGCCGTGCCACACGGAGTGGAGACAAGCTCTCAATTCATCCTCTGAAAACACTGCTTTTATTGCTTCTTGCCAATCCATGGAACATTTAATTTGGCAACACCGGTAGAAAGAAGCAGAATTAAAGCCAGCTATCCACCTATCTGAGACAGGAGGAAGCCTGGGTTCCCACAGCTAATAGACACAAGTGGTGAAACTGGCTTTCACATGAATCTTCCAAAAAAATAAGAAGCATGAAGCTTGAAACTCACCCACATCCAGGACGTCCCAGGTCCCAGGAGAGCCTGTTTCAAGCAGGGGTGCAGTCTAGGGGCCACGGTGGGGGTGTTTGCACTTAAGCCTGATCTTCCTCCAGAAATTGCCCTTCAGGATGGCCAGAGCCCATGGAAGCAACTTCTGCAAAAACCAGAGCAGGTGGGAAAAGCCTTCAGGAAGCAAAAGCAAAGCCTTGGAGCTGTATCAGCCTTGGCAAGCCTTGAAACAGAACCTTTTCCTTGGATTTATTTTTTTTTTCAATGGCTCTTTTACTGGTGTTTATTAAAAATTGACTGCTTTTGAAACTCTAAAGTTCTCTTTCCAAATTGCAATAATTTTTCTCATCCTCCAAAAATCTGCCTTTGCTTCTTGAATTGAATTTTCCATAAATAAAAGACCCTCTGCAACTTTGAAAAGTACTTTTATTCAAAGTTTTAATAAAAAACGTTTGAGGCGTCTTATTGTCCTTGCCTAGAGGGGAGAATACTTGTTTGTTTGTTGACAGGGTGGAAAATACTGACACTAATGGCAGCTTCAGGAAAAATTAATTTTTGGGTAATGTTTTTAGTCTTGGCATTTCCAAACATTTGTCCAGAAGTGTCTATACCTTCAACTGTACAAATACTAGGGCCTGTGTTTGTTTAAATTTAAGCTATTAAAAAAATTCAATGCACTGAAGCATCAGTCTCTTCAATTTCTGTTCTCACCTCCCATTTCAAACTGGGATGACTTTGCACTGTAGAGCAATGTTTTTCATTTTGAAGTTGACCTGACTTTTATAGGACAGGTGAAACAATCCCAACAGCAGTGTGATTTGAATCAATCCAAACATTCTGGAAACATTTTGGAAACATTTCAAGTACTTCAAATCACTTTTTTTTTTTTTTTTCCTTTTGTAAAAGAAAAAAAATGCCCATTTCAATTTGATTAAAGCCAACTTTCCCCTTGGCGTGTTTAACAGACAAAAAAAAAATAATTATATTTTCCTACATCTAGCTATGAACAGAGGATGCACAGAGGAGTTTATTGGTGAAAGACCACTACAGCTTGTCACCAGCAAGCCTTCTGCCTTAGTCACTGCTGATGGGCACCGTTTTGCCAGCTTGGTTTTGTTTGATTCATTGGGTTGTTGGGTTGTTTTTAAGAATAGATCAAAGTACCATGGTTAGCCCATCACAGAACAGTAACCCAACATAGTCTTGGCCTCTGTCCCATCCGCCAGCCTCCTGACCACTAAACTAGATCAAGTGATCAAAGAGTCTGAAACCACTCTGGCCCAAGAAATACGCACTGTACAGAGATCTCACTCTGGGCCACTTTACAGAAGCACATTTTGGTCTCTGTGCTCCAGACCCTCCAGAAAGCGTCTTTAAAAACATTCCTCCAAGTATTCTGCAACTTAGCCTTAAATGCTGATGAGAAACGAGTAACATCAGCCTTTAGGAGCTGTTTCATGGCTTGAGATGTCCCAGTGTTCCCACTATCTGCCACGGGCTTGGGACTTGTTCTCATTTATAACCATGAACTGGGGAGAGCCAGTCTTCTAGTGCTCAGATGAGAGATGGGGAGTATCCGTAATATATACTGGTAAAGAGAAGGATGAAAATTGCTCAGATCTGTGGTTTAATGGGAAGAAGTAATTTCCTTGCAACTGAAGCCCAGCCTCCCCAAAAGGAATGGAAGGCTGAATTTGCTGCATCCCTTTAAGAGCAGCCCTGAGCATCAGGCTGCAGCCACTACTTGACTGACACAAAGATTTGGGAATCTCTGTGAGTTGTGAGTCACATCCCTGGGGGAGCCTCCCTTAGCCCCAGCGTGGGCACGAGGCAGCCGGCCTCTCCTCCAGGTGGATGTACAGTCATACTTGTTGCGTGAACAAACTCTAGCTCTTCGAGGCTCGTAGCTCAGCCAAATCAGCCCCAGTTTTTCATGGGAGTGCTTGGTTGCACTCATCAAGGAGACCCATTCCCCTGCTGGGATTCATTTGTCTATCCCCAGCTGCTCTGTCTGCAGTGACTGTTTGCTACAGGAAAAATACAATATTTGCACTCTAGTACTGTAGACTGAGCATGCCATGTTGGCTCGTAATCCATCACATGTTCTTCCCCAGCTATCTCACCCCCACCAATATAAAAAATTAATTGAAAAAGAGAGAGGAAAAAGTCATTTTGCCCAGAGAGAGGCCAAGGTTTGAAATCAATGCTCCGGAAGGCAAATACAGAAAGCCTCTTTAATCACCAAGAGATTTGGACACCTCTTTAACCCCAGCTCAGCTGGAGCTGGGAGGTCAAATGCCCTGTTGAACCCCAGTCCCAGGTGCCCTTGGAAGATGCCTGCCATGACAGAGCAGCTTCAGTCCCTGCCAAAAACCTTACTTTTCTGTCACTTATTTTTTATGAACTTCTACAAGCTGCCAAGAAAGAGATTTTCTTACACAGAGACTCAACTAAGACAGCAGGAAGACAAGAAAAATGCCGCTTCTCCCCCTACTTTCTCATTCATCACTGAATTAATGAGGAGCATTTGCAAAGGACACAGGTGATCCAGCCCACACTGCACACCGGGCTCCCCACTCCCACGTAACCCCACAGGTAGGCAGCATCACCAAGGACTGGTTTTGTGACAAAAGGCGCCCACCAAGGCCAGAGCTGGAAATCTTTAAGAACTAGTCTTCAATTAAATTAAAAACATTTCTTGCAACAGTGTAATTCAGAGCCTGGGGCTTAAGAGAGGATTTCTGAATGCCAAATAACCCATTTATTAAAAATAAAAAAAAACAACCCTTACTTTATCACCTGCCTTTCTGAGGTGAGAGACTTATACCAAACCTCTGCAGAATGCAACTATATTGACTACAAATAGGATTACTCACAGGAGCTTTTCATTTGTAAGTTTTCTGTAGATCTTGAAGGTCACACATTAAAAAGGGCTACAACCTCCTTCAAAACCAGCAAGGGAGCACTACCTTTGCTGCTGCTGCTTATGCAAGGAAACAATAAACGTCTTTCTTAAATGGAATAAATTGAGCCGTGTTGATGTTTCACAAAGCCACAAATTGCCTATCTTATCTATGCGCCAGGCTGTTTGCTCCAAGGTGTGATCCACACTGCTCCACCACAACAGATAAGGTTAATTCAACAGCTCCGAAGTGGGAAGGGCCAGCTCAGAGCAACCAGCACAGCTCATCTGGCCAGTTAAAGGACATCTTCAGGGGGAAGTCACTCTGCCACACACATGCATTACTTTACCATTTATAATGGTAATGTATAAAGATCTGAGTCTTCAAAGGTTGAACTTTGACATGATCAAGCCAGAAAAGCCTTTAGCCCCTTCAAGGATTCTTCTTGAGATTTCAAGGTCTGGAGAAGCCACCACGTTTGCTGTGCTCAAAGCAGGACAAGGTGGACAGCCATGTGTTCCTGCTGGCCCCAGACCCTACTGAAGGGCTGCAGGCAGTTTCATGGAGGTGACATAGATCATAGAATCATAGAATGGTTAGAGGTGGTAAAGATGACCTAGTTCCAACCCTCCTGCCATGGGCAGAGAGACCTCCCACTAGACGAGGTTGCCCAAGGTCTCATCAAACCCGACCTTCAACACTTCTAGGGATGGGGCATCCATAACTTCTCTGGACAACCTCTTCCTGGGTGTTGCTGCCCTTTGAGTAAAGAATTTATTCATAATATCTAATCTAAATCTGCCCTCTTCTAGAGTAAAAGTTACCCTTTGTCCTGTTGTTACACTCCCTGATAAAGAGTCCCTCCCCATCTCTCCTGTAGCCCCCTTTAAGTACTGGAAGGGGCTATAAGGTCTCCTCCAAGGCTTCTGTTCTCCAGGCTGAACAACCCCAACTCTGTCAGTGTGTCTTCACAGGAGAGGTTCTCCAGTCCTCTGATCATCTTCGTGGCCCTCCTCCGGACTCACTCCAAAGGTCCTTGTCCTTCTTATGTCAGCTGTCTATCCTATTCCTGCTGACAACTGCTCCAATCTTCTTACAGGCATGCAAGTGCTGCAAAGCCGAGATGATGTGCTTTCCCATCTTCTTTCCCCAATCCTGGGAAGAGCACCACGTGCCGGTGGACTCCCCACCCTCAGCAGGGACGTGATGGAGCACGTTTAGGAGCAAAATGAACTCACCTTGGTCTCTGCAGTAATTAGTTGTGGCTCAGAGGACCCTAGTGCCAAAAATGACACATCTGAAGAGATCCTTTTATTTTGAATTAATTTTCAGATTTTTTAATTGTCTCCTTCAGCACATTTCAGTGACATCTATCTTTCAAAAATGTCTTAATTAAGTGCCAGCTTTTCAGGACTTTGAAGTATAGCAGTGGAAGTATTATGGGGCAGATGTACAGACTCTTACCCTACCAGACACCAAGGGACTTGATGATCTTTTCATTTTAAGAAAAACAGTTGAATTGTCTGGTCCTCAAAATGTCTGCTTCTACCAATTTTTGATATTCTTGTTATCTATCTAAAACATTTAGTAACGTAGCTTTAGCCCAATGCAGAAACAGTGCATATGAAGTACCTTCGATTAAAAAAAATGCTATTTCTGTGTGTGGAAAACATTACTGAGTGTGTTTCCTACTTTCTACTTGCAGTATGGAATGAATAAAGTACCATGAATGCCCAGGCAACAGGTTCAGAGATCTGTTGAAGACTGACTCCCCTGTAAGGAAAGAGAAAGAACAAAAATTATTGTCTCTGCTCTGTAAATCTGTCCCCTCTGTTGGATGGGGTTCCCTAAATGAGCGGAATGAGCACTGGTCTGACCCAGGACCGGTTTGCCCACCATGAGCAGAGCCACGACCAGGGATCCCTGCAGGGACCTGGACCTGCTGTCTGCTCAGCCGAAGAACACATTTCTGGAGGAGTGATTTGTCCTTCAAAAAGCAAGGAACCACTCACATCACTCTCCAAAAGCAATGGCTTCCAGGAACAGCCTGAGGCAGCTGATACTGGCTACCCCGAAGGGCATCTTCTTCCACCAATAGCCCAAAATAAACAGCAGTGAAGTCAGAGAGGACAAAAATGGCTGAGTGTTAGAGCTGGAAGAGATTCACGGGACCAGAAGAGCAACTCCACAAGGTTGCATTAGTAAGCACAGACACACATCAAGTAGTGCAGGAACTTCTTTGCCAAAATAAGCACACACTACATGTCCTCCTCCCTGACCACAGATCCTCCTCTGCTGGGGTGAAAGCTGCCCTTCTGGCCCCGGCGGGTTTTATAAGCCTGGACCAGTGAGCACTGTCATCTGCAATTTGGGTTTTACCTGCGTTGGGTACCTGCTAGTCTTACAACTCCCTGTCCCCATGTCATCCAGTTGCCACTCCTGGCTCGATTAAAGAAGACACGGAGCAAATTTTTCTCAGGACCAGCTGTAACTATCTCTCCTTCTGTGATGTTTTTTTTTATTCGCTCACAGCATTTTGACACTTTAGCTTTGTTCTGAACTATTACATCTCCAGCTCCCAGCTCTGGGAAAGGAAGGCTGGGTGGATAGAAAACCTTCTTGAAAGAACAAAACTGAATTGTTATGGGGGCAGCAGCTTAACCAGGCTCTTCTCCTGCAGCAGCTGGGCTGCTCATCTGGACAGTACAAAAAAAAAAAAAAAAAAAGCCCAAAAATGGCTTTAGGACAAGGATATGCAGCCCATAGCGGTGCCATCTTTGTATTGAAAACCTCAGATAGGTGATCTGAAATAGCCAGGAATGACCCTCCTTGAACCCAGCCTCAAGGAAAACACGTAACACTAAGAGAAAAGTTGGTCTTGGCTGACTAAGCTAACCTTTGTTCGACATGGGAAGGCTGCTGGCTTCCCAGGAGTCCCCCAGACTTGGCACTTGTGTGGTCTCATAGAGCAGGCAGCTGTCCCTCGCTGCTCCAAGGCAAGGGTCATCTTTGTTTCTTGGCAACTTCATCAGGTATCACATAATGACATGGATGCTAAATACTAAATAAATCATGTCTTTCATAAGCATTTATTGCTCATTAGTTTGGACACCGAGCTAATGAATGAGTCATTTGTCTTCTAAATCCCTAATGGCCATTAATTACAGAATTTACTCAGCCTGATTAGAAATGGAAGTAAGAAATCAACTGTCAACTGTTTACAGATATGTACAAAAATGCACGGCTATTTTTAAGACTCCAGGACGCTTTGTCAGAGAATTGCAATCACTCACCAAAGAGCTGCGCTTTAATTTCCAGTTGGAAAGCTTCGGAGCATTTCTCCTGGCAATTGTTAAGTGGCTGAATGATTGCTCCCCCTTGACAAATGAGGGGCTGGCAGGTCGCAGGTGGTTATGTGCATTCAGATAAAGTAGCGCAATGCAAGTCAGCTCTACTAAGACGTGTGTGTCACCTCTTCATATTAACAAAGAAAAATACCATTAAAGGTTTCAAGTGTTTTGCTTATTAAGCAGTTGACTGATTGCTCCAGACTGGCAAGTGACACCATGCAAGGTACCAGGTGCTGCTGCTCTCTGGCGTGCTAGAGCTGCTGGGCTTCCTCTTGGGCTAACAAATTAGTCAGTGGTACAGTAAGAAGATGAAGTTTTTGGTGGATTAAATATTTTAAAGTATCCGCTGTCTGATATGCTTTGCCAACCCAGCACCCTTCCTATTATAGATGGAACAGCTCTTTTTATTCGCCCTTGTAGCAACAGAAAAAAAAAAAAGGACTTGGCTGACCACTTGAAACACAAAAGTTTCCATGGAGGCAGAAGGGGTGTCAGGTCAGGAAGCATTTTCTTGTGTTTGCTTTGAACCTGCTGCTCAAAATATTCACTGGTGGGCTTCATCCTTGTGTTCAACAGCATGGTGAGTAATCCTCTGGTTACTCCATCCATCACCTTCAAGATATCACAACTTCTAGCTCATCTCACCTGGAGTCATTTCTTTCCCAAGAGGAAAAATCCCAGTCTGTTTAGTGTTTGGCATATGGCAGGAAACTCTTGCATGCCCTTGATCATCCCTCACCCTTCTCTGTATCTCTCCTGACAGATGAATAATGCTGTTGGCTTCGTTGGAATTAGTCCAAGCTTGACGTTGAGCTTGTAGTTAAGAATTTGTTGGTTTCATGTGTGAGGTTTTTTTAAATTTCTTCTAAAGTCATGCACACTCACATAATTTTAGTGACACGGGCTGGGCGAGAAAAGGTGTTGGTTGGGTCACCATGTGTCCAGCTCACAGGGTACCAAAGTACAGCCTTTGCAAGGACTCAATTATCTACATCGCTCCTTAGTTAGCAAGATCTTAGCATTAGAGGGCACAATAGCCAATATATGTCTTTGAACTCCACAATACTCATTAATTTATACCCTATAATTTACGTATTCTACTGTTGGCTGTATACATTTTCTGACAGGCAGGAATGAGACCTCCTATTGCCAAAACAAAGCATTCAAAAATCATGTGCCTCCAGAAAGAAACGTTCAGGGGGAATTTTCTTCTGGGAGGGATTTTTTTATTCTGTGATTTCTGAACCTGTGAGGTCTGCCTGAGCTCCTGTTTCCAGGCTCTTGGGATTAACCTCTCTCTTTGCCAGTGTCTCGGCACCCTGTAGTGACTCAATCTATAATGAGGGTTTTGCTGCAGCATCTTCCCTCCTGCCATGTCCCTGGTGTCTGCCTCTGCCTTGCACAAGCTCTCCTGTGGCACGTACAGCCGGACAGCATGGCAGAGGGAATTTTTTGGTGTATAAGGAGCAATTTTCACCAAAAAAATTTTTAAAAACCACCCCAAAAATGCAAATGAAATAATTTTGTAATCTCCCCTGTTGACGCCACTGCGGAATGGAGCAATGCTCAAGATCTCCGTATCTTTGATGGAGTGGAAAAAAACATTTCCCAACTAACTCTGCCTAATTACAGCCTCATTAACAGGAGAACTGAGTGTACTGAGCCACTGGCAAAACTAGGCTGCTACAAGGGGAAAACTGGGAAAGGCCAGGGATTTCATGACCTGTACCACTGCCAGGCAGGAGCATCTATTGTAGCGCTCATGAAGAGCACTCCAAATACCTCGAGTGTGCATCCAAAAATATAACAGAGCATGTATTTCCACCTTTCCAGGGGTATGACAAGTGACAGTAGTTGAATGCCATCCCCAACCATCCAGCGCTCATCCTCAGTGGGACAGATCCAGCAGCTTCAAATTGACAAGATGGGACAAAGAGATTGTCATGAAGCTGGCCTTACAGAAAAAATAAATCGCAAGAGTCGGGTGTTTCAAAACACCATCACAGATTAGTAAATCCCCTGGACTCCTTGCCCTGAGTTTGTAGTTCCTTGGCGAGAGGTGCAAAATGAAGATGGAAAACAGAAGCTGAGGTGTATACAAAATAAGTATATATGATTAAAAGCAAGCTGGGCTTGGCCAGCCTGCCCAGGCTTCCCACCTGCATGGTTGCCTTGGTAGCCTGGTATCTCCCATGCTTCAGTGGACACTGCAGGTAGAAGCCTCATGATTATTTATTTTTTTAAAAAATCAGTTTGTAAGCAGAAGGAAACGTTGGGGGCATGGGTTTGGTTTTCAGTTGATTAATTTATTTAATTAATTGCCTTTTGTTATCTTTTTTTTTTTCCCCTGGCCATCTCCCAGGCACGCACCAGTGCAACCCAAATTGCTGACAGAAGCAAGACAGAGCAAACACCGGTGCTGGAGGTGGGTGGCTGGCAGCAGAGCTGGGGGGATGTGGCTGGGACCGGCTGGGTGCCTGCTTCGTGTTCATCACCTCTGGGAGGACAGCAAGGAGCCAGAAAGTTTCATCATGTCCGAAAGACAAGAGGAGAGTAATGAAAGACTGCTCAGACAGTGCTGTGGGATGCCAACGGTAATAAATCAACCAGAAGGAAAGTCAAAACAAACAGGAGCAAAACCCTATTTTTGTGCTGAATTTCAAGCTTGCTTTGTTTGAATTTGGAAGCATTTGGTGAGGGCAAGTCTTAATTTTTATACAAAATCTTTGCAATGTAATTCCATTTTCTCTCCAGACTTTTTGTTTAAATCAAGAATGAGGTTTTTTAAAAATCAAGAATGATCCTTCCACAAAGGACTTTGTAAATGGTACATCTACAGAAATAATATTTTAAGCAGGATTATTTTTTACCCAAATTGCTTTTTTAAGTAAAAACTCATGTTTATTTGAATGTACAATTCGACAAAGCATTGACCAAAATCATCTTAGCAGAAATCTTGGCTACAGTGTAATGAAGGGGATTTTTGTTCTTGATTACAATGAGGACCAAGATTAATTACAAGACGATTTTGAGAAACAGCTGGATTTTTGGCTAGAGGGGAGGGAGTTTAAAAATAAAGTTGGCATAAGGATAAAAAAAAAGACTTAGACATTATGTTTAGCTAATTAGCTAATTATCCTGTCCTAGCAGCTCTTCTGTCTGCACAAAACGAAAATAATCTTAAATGAGCGTTGAACTCCTACAGATTTTCAAAACATTTTTTGGAAGACGTTTTGCCCTGTGGCTCCTTCCCTGAATCTCTCTTTTCTCCTCAGCCCTGCCAGTGATCGATTAAATCCCTTCTGTTCATGCTGGGGGGTGCGACACGGGTATGGACCTGCCACGGTGGAGCTTCCCAAGCCTCTGAGCAAACCTGATGGCTGTTGGAGGCCACAGTGATGCACAGAGCCTTTTGCACTCACACACTCTGAATTACACTGGGGTAAATAAGGATTATTTAACCCCCTTTTCACCTCTTGGGAAACGTGCAGACCAGCCCTTTGCTCTTAGAACAGAGGAGGGTTATTTTTGTATTTATAACCAAAGCTGTAGTTTAGTGTGTTAGTTTTCACTCAGAAATGAGGAACCTGCTGTGCCAGAACCTTAACAAGCACAGACTAAAAAGCCATTTCCAGCTCAAGACCCGAGACTGCTACGGACAACCAGAGAGAGCAAGGGCTTAAGCTCTCACCACTGTGTGGACCTTGGTGCACCAACAAGCATCTATGTTTTGGGTGAAACTACCCGAAGAAGGAACTGCTGAAGATCATTAAGGTACAGAGAGGTTTACTGGGAGAAAGAGGTGGCCACCGACAACCCAGAGAGGGACCTTCATGGTAGTTCTCCACAAGCCCATCAAGTTGCTTTTGTCAGGCAAAGAGGAAAGGTGGGTGCAGGGAAGGCTGGAGGAAAGATGTAGCTCTGGAGGGTGATGGATAGGTGGTAGCTTGGAGCGGCTATACAGAAATAGCATGTAGGTTGTAGGCATAGCCTGGATGCAAAGGGCTTGAGACCATGAGCAGACATACACCAGGATATGTCAAAAAGGCAAGCTGGGACTGTGATTTGGGAGACTGATGTTGCTCTGTGAGTCACCAGCAGAGTGAAGCAGAGAAAACCCAAAGAGAAGTAGGGATAGAAGAGAAGGGGCCCAAGGACAAAGCCATGTGGACCTCCAACATAAAGGCAGAAACACAGCAAGGAGGGTCCAGAGGTGATGCTCACAGCCTGTACCACCCTTTCACTGTCAATCTTTGGGAATAAATGTCCTTCCCTGGCAAAGGGGTAAGTGGACCAGGAAGATCCGTCCTGCCTGTGGGGCCCAGGCAGGAGAGGAACCAGGGCTGAGGGGACACTGAGCACTCAGCCCTTGACAAGGCTGGAAGAGCTCAGCTGACCTGCTTGACCTTACCCCACCCATTGCAATATTTCAGAGAAAGGGAAAGTTCTTCAGGGAAAGTCAGGAAAAGACTCTGAGCTTGAGGTTTACAGGCAGATTAGAGTTGGTCCAGTAAGCTCAGGCACACTGGTACAGCTGCAGCAATCATGTCCCCTTCAGAGACTGCTACCACTGCCTGGGATTTTACACACTCAGAGCATCATTTTAAACCTGACTACTGCATCAGCCCTGCTGGACCACAGCTGTGCTCAGGAGATTTGCAGGGAGCCATCCAGCTCCGCTGCATTCCTTGCAACAAGGCAGCCAGCCCCACACATCAGCTGGGCATCAGTCAGGTGAGAGCAAAACGTTCCCCCTCCGAAGCCCTCAGACCCACAGCTGCCTCCAGGCAAAGGCAAAGGAGCAAGCAGTACTCTCGGAGAGGCAGTTAATTCAGTTTGATTTAATTTAGTATAGTATTGCTAACAGCACATTGGCCAGCCCACCCTTCTCGCCTGAGGTGGCCCAGCAGCAGAGTGCTCTGCTCAATAGTGGGTGCCAGGACATCACTGTGATGGCATGCAAGCTGAGCTGGCACAGAGGCCAGCCATCCCCTGGGCTAGGAGGATCAAGAAGGCATGGGAGGGTGCAGAGTGGACCTGCCAGGCAGCCCTCGTTCCAGCCACATCCTTGAAGGAGACACAGAGCAATATGAGTTTTCTCTGGTGTTAGGAGGCAGGATGCTTCATCGGTTGTTCCCAACAGATGTCTGTCCTCACATAATAATGGGGATAAATGTAGTGACCTGGAATTTCCACCGCTGACACACAAAGCATCCAAGAGAAGGGTGGCAGCTCCCTGGTCTGCAGGTTTTTTGTTCTATTTTTTACTGCCTTTTTCCTCCCTACAGGCTCCCATGTCCTCCTCTACCAGCCCAGCTATTTTTGTCTGCAGTTGTACAAAATGTCAGCAGGTATCACTGTGTACTTCCTGGGCATAATTTGGGGATTTCAGAGCTTGCAGACTTCCTTGGTGAGAACCATGTAATTTTGACAATGGTCTCCCCAACCTGCTGTACCAAGAGTTGCATGTGGCGTGTCAAAATGAATTCTCATGCAAACATCTTCAACCCACAGCTATTAGATCAAGTTTGACCTGCCTAGTAGAAGGGATTTTGATGGGCATCATGTCTTGTTTAGATGAAATAACTACTGGTAAAGTGATCTCACAGGGGTGAAATTAGAAGGGTAGAGCTAGTTGCAGTGGTGTAGGGTATTACCAACAACAACTGCGTACCCTTGCTGAAGGTGTGTCTGAAGCAGGCAGCAAGAACCAGAGTGTGCCCAAGCAGCAGGGTTTGGCTCTTGTGAGCATGTTGGCCAATGTGAAGCTGGCTCGGAGAGGCATCTCATCACCCGAAGTGAGACACATCTCTGCCCACCACCAGCAGGAAGGAGAGCAGCCAGGGGCAGTAGTCGTCCCTTCCCTGCACTGCTGAGCCTCTGGTCTTTTCATTAACCAGCATCCTTCTGGTGAAACATACCAATAAATCAATACCTACTGATTCTGTGAGGCCAGTTCCTCACATCTAAGGCACCATACACGTACACAATGGGTTGTTACAGTTTTCTTAAAACCATCTCGTGTTCTTGTGGCCAAGATAACCAATGGTTTCCTGGAGTGCATTAAAAAGAGCATGACCAGCGAGTCAAGAGAAGTCGTCCTTCCCCTCTACTCAGCCACATCTAGAGTACTGTGTCCAGTTCTGGGATCCCCAGTTTGAGAAAGACTGGGAACTACCAGACAGAGTCCAGGGGAAGGCCACAAGGATGATCAGGGGAACAGAGCACATCTCTTACGAGGAAAGGCTGGGAGACCTGGGTTGGTTTAGCCTGGAGAAGAGATGACAGAGGGGATCTCAATACTTATAAATATCTAAAGGGTGGGTGTCAAGAGGCTAAGGCCAGACTTTCCAGTGGTGCCTGGTGACAGGACAAGGGACAATGGGCACAAACTGGAAAGCAGGAAATTCTGTCTGAACATGAATAAAAACTCCTTTACTTTGAGAGTGCCAGAGCACTAAAACAGGCTGCCCAGAGAGGCTGTGGAGTCTCCTTCTCTGGAGATAATTAAAACCCTTCGGGATATGTTCCTGTCCAACCTGCTCTAGATGAACCTGCTTTGGCAGGAGGGATGGACTAGATGATCTCCAAAGGTCCCTTCTCTGAAGGCACCATTCTGTGACTCTAAGATTCTGCAGTCATTCACCAGAGTCCAGAACAAAACATCTCTTGTCCTTCCCTGTGATATTTCAGTCCTCAATAATGTGAATGTAACCTATTTAAGCATAGACTTTCCTGTAATGCTTCTTAGAAATATTTTCCAGGACAGGTCTTCTTGCCCTGATTTCTTGCTCCACTTCTGTTTCCAGCATCCCTGTTTAAAATCTTGTCTCAGAGGTTTGACTTGCGTGTGGTGTGGCATGGTGTGCCGTACCCAGGAGCACTTCACTAATCACTGTGTCGCTGGCAGACCTGGTAGTACACTGCACAGTTTCAACATCGTTGGCTCAGGTGCAAACAGAATTTCGTAAGAGTTTTATGAGTTAGAGAGCACATCACTGAAGTGGGGAGGGGACAGGCAATTCATGAGCTGCAGAGAGTCTTCAAGCCATGAGACACTGTTCTTTCCGTGCTCAGAATGGAGAACTGCATCAGCATTCAATACAAAAGGCTGAGAAGCCTTGTCTTGAGATGCTCCTCACCACACTGTTGGTGCATGACCCTAGATATTTCTTGATGAACTACTGAGTCTTTGCTAAAAATTATCTGTGATGGATCTCCAGAACTTCCCAAACCTCCGCACACTGCTGTCAGATTTAAGCAGATTTGACTGTTATTGTATCAAACAAGACACTAATAACTAATAGGCAATTTATTTGACGCTGTCATCATCATGACTAGGACATTGCATTCAGAGACATGGCCTAAGAAAATACAAATAAAATGTGCGGGCCAGATCCTCATCTCTGCTTTATTAACTCCATTGGTGTGAGCGAAATTTTCACAATCTGACAATTCATGTTAAAGACCACTGTCAGCCACTAGGAAAGAAGCACTTAATCAAAAGTGGAAGGTGTGCCATAAAATATTTGGTGTACAAGGTGAGAGTTGAGTGTGAAGATTAAAGGGCCCAGGAATCACAAAGTATTAAGCTTAATTTCCCACCCATCTTGGAGACTGACTCTCCCTTGAGTAGCACTTAGCATAAAAGCAAGTCTGTGTTAGAGCTCAGTGCTCGAGTGGCTTTTGGCACATGTTATGTTGGGGTTTTTTATCAAGCACAGGTAGCACAAAAGTTGGGCACTCAGACACACGTCCTGTGCTCGCTCAGGTCTTCCCAAGCTGACAGTAGCCTGCTAGCGGGGCAAGGCAGGACAAAGTTTTACACCAAGGGTCACAAGACATTTTGGGTTTCTTGGACAGGTACATGCTTGGAGGTCTCTCAGAGCAGGAGATCTGGTGGTCTGCTCTCACCCAAAGTCACCCGGTGACTAAACACAGTCAACATCAGCAGCTACATTTGGTGATAACAAGGCATGTAATGGGTTTAAGAGTCAGAAAAGGGAGAGCAGCCCTGAAATCCTGCTCATCTCATCTCCTTTTCTCCAGACTTTGTCACGCTGGACCCTGCTCTGACTCTGGACAGGACAAGGGCTGCTTTGCCATCATTCAACTGCAGCTAATGGAGGAGGAAGACAACCTTATGGACAACCTTAGAGTTCACTTCACTTTTCTACACCCATCAGCACTAGTTCATTGCTTCATGCAGTGAGACATTCTGCTTGTAAGTTCCTTTTCAGAGGTCCGAGTAACTTTCACGGCTCTCCATCAGAGCGCTGGCTTTCAGGGCAATTTTTTTGCCGAGCCTCCCTCATTTCCGTTCCCGGTGACAAGGGCTGGTGCATTGCATGAGGACAATTTCATACCCGTTTATTATGGGGAAGGACACGAGCAACCTGCAACTGATTTGACAGAAGACAGCATGGCAGCTGTTCTACAGGATTCTCCATCGAAGTAGCAAGCGAGCAGCTTGCTGGCATGTATGTATGTATGTATGTATGTATGTATGACATATTTATATCCTAAACAAAAGGGCAATAACATACATAGTGACAAGGCTTGTTTGTACCCAGCTTTCAGCAAGTTTGTGCCAGGCACTAGCTCCCAGCCAGGCTCGTGGCTGGTACAATCTGGAGCAGCCGCGCCGACTCCAAGGCAACTGCATCAATTTACACCCAGGAAGAAACGAGGTATAATTTTTTCAGTTACACATCAGAATTACAAAAGAGAGTGGAAAAAAAAAATAAAAAACAACCCAACAGAAAAAAAATCCAAAGGCTGGAAGAAAGCGGCATCTCAGCCCACCACGTGCTGGAAAGGGATAGCTCTGAGCATGTTCACAAGGCAAGGCAGATGGATTTGTGTGTGTCAGGGGGGCTAGCAAAAAACATACAGCCATTTTTATAAGTCATGGAGAGCTGCCTACATCCAGCACGGCGAATAGCACTTAGTGGGGCAGCCCCTTTGTTTTCAACGTGTTTAAATGGGAGATGGGTACGGAGGGAAAAGCTGCACCTCTGTGGATGCTTCCGCATGGGAAAATGGGAACAAGGCTCCCCTGTAGCCCAGGGTCTCTAACCATTCTGCAAATGGTGATTTTCTCACCCAGGGAAAAGAGATATGAAGATCTCCTCCAGCACCCACTTAGTCCCCAGCCATCTGTGTGATGCCAGAGGATGCTTCAGGGAGGAGGCTGAAGGCAGTAGCCAGTAGAGGCCATTAGTGATCACACCACCAAGCTGAATTTTGGCTGAAACTAAAAAAGTTTACAACGTTTACCATACTATTAATGCCTTTTTTTTTAACAGCAGCACACTCTCAGGAGCACAGTGAGTGTTCATGCCATTTCCTAGCACTAGTTCAACATGTTCTGTAGAGGTCTCCACCTTAAGTCTATTTTAAATTGATTTTTATAACCCAATGACCAAATTAAAAAGAGATGTCATCATTTATTCCTGCTATCTAGGGAAGATGTTACTTCTCCATGGGTATACTCTATAGCAGCTCACACCACCGGGCTGCTGTCTTGACTTACACATTTGCACATTGATTCAGCAAGAAGAGAAAGAAGAAGTCGCTGCTATTGTTTGTTAAAGCAATAACAATTAATACTAGCAATAACAAATGATACTGTGCCTATACATCTCCTTATGGTATAATTATACCCTGTCACAACCCGCCCAGCCCAGAACTGATACTGGGTGTAAGACATTTGCTGCATTTCAGCAAAACCCCTTGTATCGGTTCCTCACCTATACCCAGAAGCTGTCCAACCGATGACTCTGTCCGAAGGCTGGGAATTACAGAGCAGCCCAGCCACGCAACTTTGCTTTCACCCTGGCAAAAAAAATCATACATAACACAGGAAAACACACATGACATAAATCTTAGCAAGGAGCTCTTGTAGATCTACATTCATGCCTACATTACAGGTTTTATGATGATCTTGAAGTTGGCTTGGTATGTCAAAGACAGGTATGTTAAGAAAAAGGTCTGGGGGGGGTTGTTTTAATCTCCACTAAGGCAGGTATAGACATATCTTGAGCTTTAATTTTACTTTTCTAATACTAAAACTGATTGTCTTGTCAGGAAATTGAGACAATTTTGCTTCCAGCTCTTAAAAGCAACAATATGACTATCGAATGCTAAAAACCTCAGGAACAATGGCAAAACAAGAAGCCAGTGCAAGCAAATGGATGAGGCAACAAAAACTGAATGAGACATTTTCAAACATTTAATGATTACATGTCAAAGCACAATTTAAATGTCACAGCGCCTTACGTGTTCATGAGGAGGAAAACAAAATGACTGAGAACTCCTGGCTAAAATAGTCTTGTTCCTGGCACTGATTGATATTCTTGAATGGAGGGCTTGATGGATTATGATTTTTGCAAGAGAATCATTACACGCCAGGTGCACAAATAGAGAAGTACAGCTTGTTGACACCTCTGTGCAAAATAAAGCCATTCTAGGAATTTTGATTCATTATATCTCTATTAGGAATCAATCCACCTGACCTAAATTTTGCATCATAAATCAGATTAAGAAACCTGTCTGGATCTCAGCAAAGGCTGTACATCCTTGGTTTAAAATCACTCCACTATATCCAACACACCATTATTATTCTAAATGCAATAATCTATACTGTATAATTTAGGTCAACTTGATTTCAGAGAAGGCAAGACCATTTCTACCCACTCACCTGCATAGGAATTTAATCATTGCAGAGACATTATTTGTCTTTTTTGTATATGGGTTGTTTGGGGTTTTTTATTTTCACATTCACGACACAAGATGNCTGACAACATGCATAAAACACTGCAGGAAGATCATAAAACAACTTTAGAGATCCTTAAAGTAGAGCCATATCATTTTCTTACGTGGGTAATTACAGTAAATGGGATTTGCACAGCTAAGTGGAAAGGCATTGACTTTTGCTGGCTGGCCACAACGCTTAACAGAAGACAGGTAGGTTTGTGATGTTGCCTAAAAGGCTTTGACAACTGAAAATCTTACACGCCACCCACCCAGAAAAAAACATAGAGGAGTAGAGGAGCACACAGGTTCGGGTGAAAGTCAAAGGGATTTGCGTGCTAGACTGAGGTGCTTTTGAAACTATCCCCATTGGTATCAACCTGGAATTTGAAGTGAGTTTTAAAAGGAAAGATGGCAGCATTTTCTGCATAAAATTAGACAAGTTCATTAGTGGTGAGGATTTTTTGTTTAACTTTAAGGAGCTGCATCGCTTCCTCCTCTTTGAGCTGCACAAGCAAACCCAGGGGTACTGCACCAGTCTTTGACGATGAAAGAGCTACGAGCAGAAGCAAAATGGGCTTTTGAAAGCTTCAAGCCTGTGACAGCTGCGAGAGAGCAATAATTCAGGAAATGTCTTGGGTAAAATCAGCTCCAATGACTCGATGCTTTGTTTTATCATTATGAACATAAAGGAGTTTCTTTTAGTTATCAGCTGCAAATCTCAAGGGGATCCCCACAAGATTTGATAATAACATGCCTTGAATAGAAATGGCTGCAAGTGGCAGCAGAGTAGCAACAGAAGAGGGACATTTTACCCACAAGTGTCAGTTCTGTCACTAAAACACGAGACTCCCTACCTTGACACCTCCACCCTATTCCCAGCTCTGCCTCTAACCCCAGCAGGGTAAGTCCCTCTCCACCCTTCAATGTACTCACCCACAAAACAGGGATGTCAGAGCTGGATATTTACCCTCTTTTGGAAAGTCCCTGGGAAGCTTCCAAATAAAATGATTTATTCCTGTGGCCCCACATTTTTTGGTGGTCATTTATACTCGTGTGTGGGAAATGAGGGATAAAATGTGCTGTCCGTATTGAATAGCTTGGCAGATGCTTTGCCCCACAGAGCACCCCCAGTGCCCAGGGCAGCTGGTCCCCATCCAAACACGCTGCTGCCATCAGGCAGAGTCAAAGCAACAAATGTTCTTCTAATAGCAGTGTAGTTTGCACAGGCCCATTTACAGATGAGGTGGCCCTTTTCCTGATGAGGGAAGTATTTACATGCACCAGGTGCTTATTTCGTTTTGACACATAGGCCTTTTTATACCTTTAAAGAGTTTCCCTATGATGGACATGACTGTGATGGTCCCTGACTAGTCTCCGTCCCCATGGATAGATAATACCCTGACCCTACCCATGCCCCAGCAGAACCTCCCCAGCCTCAAGACAGCTCAGCACTGGGGAAGATGCCAAATGTAGCAACTACCACCTGTGCTAACTGGTGCCATTCACACCTGCAGTGGAAACAGGCTTTAAAGGGAACATAATTGTTCTTGGCTCCTTCCTCAGCTGTTTTTTCACCCAGCACAGTGGTGTGAAGGGACTAAGGAAACACTAAAAAAATCTTACCTACTCTGTATTCTGCAAAATAAGAACCAACCAACTTGCCTTTTATCTTTTTAACACAAGATGATGAATTCTCTCAAGACTATTCTGACTTCTTCCTTTTCTTAACAAAACAAAAAACACCCCTAAGCCTTTCTTCCAGAAGATTTGGACAAATGAAAAGACCAGATACCAGGTCCTCCATGCACCTTAAACATACTTGTATTTGCTGGCTATCTGTAAGTAAGCCAATAAAAGATTGAAAACCTATAAACAGTGACACTTTTGTGCTGTGGAGGCTGGTGGCAAACATTGTGTTAAGAAGTTTACTTGCATTTCTTTAGTAATTACCCCTGCAATTTACTAGCATTTTTGATCTTAATGCTAGAGAACAACTGCCGGTGTCATACTTCTCAGGGGGCTTCGAAACATCTCGGTCAAAAAACATCTTTCCTGAACCCAGTTGCACTCTTGCTTCTTCCCAGAGCACTGGGTTTAACTTTTTTAATCCATTCCCAAACTCCTCCAAGCACTGGCAGGTGCTACAAGGGGTGGTCTGAGGGTGTTCCGGCAGCACCACGCCAGCGTCACCCAATTCCCCTATCAAACACTGCAAAGTCCCACTGCGCCGTGTCCCCCTCACTGGCAACACCGATGCTATTTTCACAGAAAATAAAGACTTTCTGATAGACATGATTTAAATAATACACTCCTGGCTTTTTAAAGGGAAAGAAACAAACCATTCAAAAGTGGAATTATTTCTTCCTTGGAATATTTCAAAGTCACGTCAGTCTATCTATTACCCAAGACAAATTACTTTGACAGCACTATCTACTCTTGACATCTGAGTTGTCTCTCTAGCCTATTATATTTTAGCACAGGCATAAAATATTTTTCAGACAGTACGGGTAGTCTAAAAGAGTAAATCTAACTGCTTTGAAATGGCCTATTAGGAGATGAACTCCCAGTTTAGCTGCAGGCAGAGAATTAATCCAGTGCTTTTCTTAGTTCTTCAATGGCAATCTTTTCTTCCCTGCTAACTAAATGCTCTTTATGTTGAGGGATGTAAAAAGGGAGTAATCTTGAGAAGCAGAGGGGGCAAATTAAACAAAAATCAGAGGGGAAAGCATCATTAAGAAATTTTGACACACAACATCGTTAGAGGACATGTGTTCGAGCTCCCCTTTCGTGGCAGAAATGGAGACAGGGTTAAATTTTGACTTCAGTCCTGAAAACAATTACACATACAGCATACTCAGCCTTCTGCACGCCTTCAAATGCAACACCTGCCTCTGCTCTCTGGCTTGGCGTATTGTAAATATTTGGCTATAAAAAGGGGGCACCCTGGGGGACCCCTTCTCAGGGCACAGCCGCTCCCAGGTCCCAAAGGCAGGAGCACTGCAGGTCCCAGCCCCTCTCCCACCCGGGCCTGAGAGGATTCCAGCTGGTTCAGCAGGGGAGGGGGCTGCTGCTCAGCTCCCAGGGGTTTCTGACCATCTTCCAGCTCAACCTTCAGCCATGGGAGCAGCATGAGCTTCTGCTTGGCCACAACACCTTCTCACGCCTGTGCAGATATGTGTTCTTTAATAAACGAATAGTCTCAGCTTCTTTCAATGCTCCCGCAGAGCCACTCCTCTCTTTAACACCTGCCTTTTCAGTGCTTGCCTTTACGTTACAGCTTTATCTATCTAACCTCTGCTACTCAGCAGCTCCTTCTCTCACCACTGCTGCATCACCTGGCAGCTTCTGCAGGAGAGGACCTGAAATTAGAGCCACACACACATTTACAAGGCCCAATTAAACACCTTCCAGTGACTTGCTGCCCACCGAGTGCATGACGGGGGTTTTGCACATGTCTCTCAAAGTGAGCAGCAGGTCTTGACTGACACATAGGACCAAGAGACACCCCAAAGTGCAGAACTGGCCAGAAAAACCCTGTGGTGTTGAAGAGGTGCCAAACTGGAGGTGCTAGCCCCAGCCAGCAGCACCTGATGTCCCTGTCCCAACAAGGCTGTACCCAGAAGCTGTGCCTGAGCTCCTGGCAGTGCCAGGTGCTCAGTGTTCCTCCAGCCAGGGTCTTCTGCTGCTCCCCAGGAGGATATGTGCTGTGGCAGCAGCAGGACCCGGCTGCTGTAGCTGAAGGCAGGCATTGCCACCCTGTGGAGAGAGAAGGGGAGCAGTAAGCTTGGCTGAGGAAGGCTCTTGGCACTGCCACCTTCTCAGACGCCACCGCTGGAACCCTGAGCTGCCCCAAAATGCCAGCATAGGGGAGGCTTGCAGACCTCCATCATGGGAGGGTCGAGGTCCTGCATGGCAGGTCTCTACCCCCGTGGCTGGCCTGAGGGAGCACACAGTTCAACATTCAGCTGTTCCCACCTAAAGGTGCCCAGCAGCATGCTCACCCTCGAGCTTGCTCAGCCTCTGCATCCTCTGGTTCAGACCATGTCCTGGAGGAGATGGAACCAAGGTTCCTGAGGTTCCCCAGAAAACTGAGGAAGAGTGCAGTGTGAAGCAAATGTCCCAGCATCTCCACAGGGTAGGAGCATTCTATGTTTCCCTTTGTGACTGCCCTGGGACCTGTCCATCCAATGACTCCAGAGGCTGGCAGGACCTCTCATACCTCCGAAAAACCAAACTTCAGATCAAAAGCGTGAGAAACAACCACCTGCCAGCAGCACTGGAGCTTGCTGAAGCAGTGTCCAGAGCCTCTACCTATGCCCTGTGACAAATCCCAGCACCATCTACCATGTAGCAAATCTGCCTTCATCCCCCTTGTCCCTGGATGGTGGTAAAGTTTAAACTTCTCTGTGCTTCCCACAGCATGAGGTCACTTCTTGCTAAAACACATTTATCGCTGTGACAGCTTTGCTTTGTGTAATTATCTGCTTATCAGCCACCAGCCTACTCTTACTAACTTGCTTGCCTCTCTTCTTTTTTATTCACCGTGCCTGATTAGTCTTGAAGATAGATGATATCAGGTTAAACGAGCTTCCCTGGGCTAATCAATCAGCTCCGGAGATGGCACCTCACATTGCTGGATGAAACTCCCTGGCTGCCCTACCTGCAGGGGGTGATTACCTCCCCCTTCCCCGAGTACTGCAGCAAATGGATCCAGGAGGCGTTTGTTTCACTTTTATTAATTGAAAGGTGAAAACTCTCCTAATTAATGATCCAACTGCAGGGTCTCATTGAGTCATTACTCCTTATTGATGAAAAAGGAATAACAGCCACAGGATAAATTAGGGCAGGCATGTTAGGACCATCACAGTGTTCCTAAATTACATATGTTGTCTTGTGAAGGACTGAGTATGAACTCATTAAGAGTGGTTTGATGACAGAAAGGGACTCCCAGGATTACTGTCCCCTGTTATTACAGATGTCTTAGTTAGACACCCCATCGGTAAGCCAGGATGTCTTTGTGCCCTTCCTCACGTACTCCTGGGAGCTGTTCCAGAAGCTCTTTTCCTAGGTAAACATTTTCTGACCCTCCATTCCTCATGGTTATAGTTATATGAAGTTAGATCCATCTTTTTTCTTCCCCAATGTTGTCCTCTAACTCAAACTGTTCCCTCTCCATTCCCATGTCTTTGTCAGAGAGAACACTCAAAGACAAGTACCCCGTCCCTGCTCACCAAGCACTCAGCCTCCTCTGTAGGATAAACTCTCCTCCCTGCCCTATTTCTATTAGACTTTCTTTGAAGCCGTTCCAGGCTGAATTCATCTTTCTTGAGGATGTGTGACCCAAATATGCAGCATTCCAGGCAAGGACTTGTACAGACCTTGTGTGCTGGTAGTGATATCTCACTTTCCTGTATCTGGGGGAAGCCCAATCCATCCTAAGGTTATAGTTGACTGCTTGATACCTGGAGTAAAGGAGTGGTTTCCCTCACTAGCTCCTAGCCCCCAGCATGGACCACAAGCTCCCAGCACTGTCTTTTGCAGGACTTTGCACTTCTCATAACATTTTATTCCATGTCTGCTGGTTCTTGAACAAAAAATACTGTGTTTCTGCTCTCCACCGACCAAATCTGAAAGTGTCTCAGTGGCTAATGCGATAAATATTGTCTTGCCTGTTGGGCCGTTAAGGAATTGCTATTTCTAAAAAACTGTGCTATGACCTACCTTTGAGAAAAGTCTTTATTAAGCTCCTTGTTTGCTGCTGTCTGCCTCTAGACTAATTCCCCATCAACCTTATTTTTTCATCCGCTGAGAACCAACTTTTTATGTTCCACCAAGGACTTCTTGTGAAGTACTTTCTCAAGAGTACATTTTCAGGGAGGAGATGTAATGCACTTGTGTTGAGGGTGTTAGCTTAGCCAAGGATAGAGAGAAATCAGGTTAATCTGGCATGAACTTTCTGGCACCACCTTGCAGGAATTTGTCTTGCCAACCTTCCTTTTAAACTGTTTGAGACTCTGATCCTTTGTCTATAGAAATCAAAGCTGCCTTTTGTACTCTTTCAACAGTCCATGGATCAAGTCTTCCTTCTGGCAGCAGCCCCTGAATTGTCAAACAACTTTCCATGTTCAAATCTTTCCTAGATCTCTACCCAGTGTGGTGCCACCTCCCACCCCAGCCTTGTTCTCTTGCAAAAGACAGGACACTCAGCCACTCTGAGGATAAGGGGAGGAGACAAGGAAAAAACAACAACCTTTCAAGAAATTGTATTTGGAGGGAAACTTTCTCCAGCTGCATGAAATCCACCTTCCTGCAGAAAACTGGAGAGTTTAAAGACTTAACACAGATCTTCCCACTGGAGCATCTGCCCACCTGCCCCTGCTCAGAGCACAGCACACACTGGGCAAACACCTCTGTAGATGAGATCTGCTACTGTCTGCTCATATCATACCAAGAAAAAGGCAGCGAGAGGTATCACTGGAGCACAAACAATAATCATGAAGGCGTCTTCAGGGTACGTGAGCTGTGTGTGCACACACACACACACAGCTATTTAAGCGCATTATAAAACATCTCACCTTCTGAACCACTCCAAACCAGCCACGGGAATTCTGCAAGCCAAGCAATTGTAGGGGAGGGAGACCCAGGAAAGACTGGCATTTTTATATAGGCAATAAATCCTACTTCATGAAGAAACATGTTGAGGTAAAATTGCTGGTGGCTGTTTTAATAAGTATTTATGATACATAAAGGGATTTGATTCATAAATGCAGTAATTATGTCTTTACTACAAAGCAGTACAAATATAAAACCACCTACCTATGCCATTGAAACTGTAATTGTGTCTTGTTAAAGAATATAAGCAAATCAAAATTAAAAACTTGAGGGGGGGGAGGGAAGTGCTACCCAAAATCTTGGTGGTTAAACATTATGGGCTTTACATTGTGCCATTCAATCAGCCTAAATACCTTGTAAAATGGAGTGAAGCCCTGAAGATCTGGGTGGTGTTCTTGCAACCCACAAGGTAGCTTTGCTTACTAAGTACTGAAGTTTCCAACCTGTCCACTTAAAAGGCATGAAAGAAACCTTGGCTTTAACCTCTGACAAGTGGGAATTCCACCAGTGCCTTCCACACAGCCATGGTATCACTGCTCTAGCAATGTCAGAGCCACAAAGGAAGGTTATAGCCTTCCCCGTCCAAACACAGCTGAGTGTTAGACTGAAATAAACATTTTAAATCCTATTTAAGTATACATATTGGAAGACAGAGTCTTTTGGGCAGTGGCAACGGAGAGGTGCAACACCACTGTATTCCCCTACTGCAGGCATCAGGTTGGTAGAGGGTAAATCAATGTCATGTAGAAAAATAGTGGCTTTGGGGTTCAGGCACTGGTCACAGGTGTGCAAGAGCCTAGTGGAATTGTCAATGGTTTCATTCCTCTCCAGGTTAAGACTGTGTGGCCTTTGCCCAGACTCTGTGGGTTCCTCACTGGGTCTTCCTTCAGCATCTGCAGAGGTTCAGCCTTTTCCCCTCTGCTATGTTCACTTAATTGTTGTAATGTTGGGGTGAGGGTCTCTCCCTCCTCCCAGCTGCACCTCATTCCTGGTTAATTTGAGTCTCTGAAGGCATCAGGTTCCACCCAATATTCTAGACAATCTCCTTGTGGACTGGTACAGTTCTCCTTGCCCTAGGTCACTTCAGCTCCAACACTTCCCAACTCAGTGGCTGGCCTCACTACCAGAGCACCTCCACACCAAGCCAGAGCAGTGCTGGAGTTACTGATGCAACTTTCCTACCGAATGTTCTTTGGTCTAATCACTTTCTTAAACTACACAAACACAATCTCTGCACCATGATCAATTATTTAACAGAAAATGATGCATTGAGTTAGAAACTAAATACCATTTAATATGCTCCAGGAATTCTAATTGAGAGATTTCACTGTATTGCTAATGAAAACTTTAACTTTGCAGTGGTTTTAAATCTTCCTTGAATATAGATAAGCCAATATCTATATACTTTCTTTTAATGTCTGGAATTATTTTGCCATTTTAATGTAATCAGTCTTTCTATTTTGAAGAGGGTGCCCTTGTAGGTTATTTGTTTTCCTTCTGTTTTGCAAATTGTTCCCTTTTCAAGATTGTTTGTTTAGTGTCAAGAGGTTATTAAACAAACCAAGCACAGTCCTTAAACTAATCAGCTAGAAGTGACAATAGAGATCAGGAATAATACAATATTAAAGAGGTTACTTTTAAAAATTATCTGAAAATGTAACGTATTGGGAGAAAGGGGAAGCACACATACATCTCTTATTAAAGTTGAAAAGATGAGCTGGAGGGACCAGATGCCTGAAGAGCATAAGCCAGGAGCCCCTGTTGATGGAAAGAGTTGAGCTCCAACACACAACAAGTTTGGAAGACCACAGACAGGAGCTGGGTTTAACAGCAGTTACAGCTGGAGTCAGGCTGTTGCTAAGCTCTCTCAAATCCCCCAGCAGGTAGGTCCAGACCTTTCCTAATGGGACATCTCTGTGCTCTCCTTTGCTACCTCGTCAGAAGATCACTGCCCTCTGGTTCCAAAGGAGGATTCCTTGTCCTGGCTATGTTCCTCCCATGCAGACCGTGACCTCTCCTCATGCAAGAGGCCAGAGCAGGCAGTTTGTGAAGTAAATAGGAACTACCTGCCCACACAAAGTGCCTTCAGGCCCACCAGCCAGCTATGAACAGCCATCGCAATGCCCGATGTTCAGTTTTATCAGCTTAGTGCTCCTGATTAAGGCAGAGCAGAGATCTCTGGGGTCCCTGGTTTCAGACACAGCTTGCAGAAAAGCTGACACGTTGAATTAACGTAAACTCACCCTCCCATCATCATTTTGGGCAAAAGATCCTCCAGCCAGGCTATTTATATTGGAGACACACAGTGCAGAACATGGCGAGAGTCCTCTGGTGCCGCTCGCTCCCGGTGCTAATTGTTTGGGAAGTGTCACCGGGATTGTCACTCCGCTTGTGTTGTGACTGACTTTTGGGAAATTAATTTCAAGGGAGCAGCTGGTAACAGTCCTGCACTTTCAGAGGCAGCAGCGCTGTGCCTTACAGTGTGTTTCTGTCTCACACGAGGATGCAACAAGCAGTGGCAGAGAGGCCCTGTGCGTGGAACTGGCTTTTTGTATCTTTTACTAAAGAGTGAACACCTAAATTCTAACCTCTGTCATTCAGGAGATGCCTAAAAATCCCCCTCTTCCCCACTCCATGGGCCAGTCATAGAGGGGCATGGCAAACACCTGCTGCTGCAGGAACTGCTGATGGGCACTTTTGTGATACTATAAGTGGGGCTCAGGGATTTTGGGTTATTTTTCTTCTTGAAGCCACTTGAAGTCAGATTTAAGCTGAAGTGAACAAAATAAGCCATTCATAGGTGGAGATTTAGTAAATTTACTGGTCTCATTGTAAGTTAAACTTCTCTTTTTATTTAAAGCAGCTGTGGGGAAGGAAGGAAGGGTGGAAGGGCAAAATCTGGCAAGAAGCTGCTGTTGTAAGCCTGGGTGGCGAGTGCTGCTGTCTTTATCATAGAGGTGGGGGGGGCGTTTAAAAGCAAAAATGATATAACCACTGAGCCAACCATCAACTAAGTGCCACTTTCCTTTTTTAAGCTATTCTGGTTACAGTTGTCTTCAGAAAAGGGAAATAAAATATGCATGAAGAAAGACCCACAATCACAAATGAGGAATAGGACACTGCAGAGAGGACAAACACCACAATCTAAGTCACTTTCTTTGTTACAATCCTGGGATAAACAGAGATGCTTAATAAATATTGATATTGTTTATATATCATGCCTTTGGAAATTAACAACAAAGTGATGCTCTAGCCCCTTTCCCTTTCCGGAGAGACACCTAAGATCAACACATGTGCATGTATATGCACCCCACACTAATTTTCAGAGAAAGCTGGCAAACAAGTCGACAGCAACATTAAAATATCCATAATGGGTTTGGGAAGTATTTGGCTGACACCACCCTTTACTCAGCTGCTGCATAATACCTTGAAAATCAAGCTTTCCCAACGCAGAATAATCACGGTGACTCTCATGCTAGGACCAATTGTTTGCCCAAGGAGTTAATGCAGGGCAGCTCCAAAGGTCCTCTTGGATAGCCTGCTTTGGCTGGATGAGGCTTCTCCAGGTCAGGGCACCCTGCTCTATCTCTAAAGGCTCCTTGGAACACCTGAAACCAGTTTGGTATCATAGAATCATAGAATGGTTAGAGTTGGAAGGGACCTCAAAGATCATTGAGTTCCAACCCCCCTGCCATGGCCAGGGACACCTCCCACCACACCAGGTTGCTCAAAGCCCCATCCAACCTGGCCTTGAACACCTCCAGAGATGGGACATCCACAACTTCTCTGGGCAACCTGTTCCAGTGTCTTACCACCCTCACAGGTGTCCTGGTTTGGGGTAAAATGAACCAATTTTCTGTTTTACAATTTCACTTTCTTAGCTGGGCCTCTTCTAACCAACTAAACTCTGAAATTAACAGCACACTGCTCAGAGAAACTGTTTCGTCTCACAGTGATAAGACCCAATTATATCAAGGAATGGTATGCAGACAGGCCCTTGTTTATCCTCATTGCTGGAACAACCAAGGTCAGGTAATTTTGTTATTCTGCCCGTTGGAGGGTCGGAAGCGGAAGCATCGAAGGGTCCCACCTGCAAGGAGGAGCGGACAGGACAATTGACCCAAAAACTGACCAACAGGGGTATTCCATCCCATCCGCATCATGCTCAGTATAAAAGCTGAGGGATCAAAGGGTCAAGCTCTNAGGCTGCAATAAGGTCTCCCTGGAGCCTTCTCTTCTCCAGGCTGAACAACCCCAACTCTCTCAGCCAGTCTTCATAGGAGAGGTGCTCCATCCCTCTAATCATCTTTGTGATCCTCTGCTGGATCCATTCCAACAGTTCCGTGTCCTTCCTGTGCTGAGGACTCCAGAGCTGGACACAGGACTCCAGGTGGGGTCTCATAAAAGCAGAGTAGAGGGAGAGAATCAGCTCCTGCTGCCTGCTGGTCACGCTTCTTTTGATGCAGCCCAGGATGCAGTTGGCTTCCTGGGCTTCCAGTGTACACTGCCGGCTCATGTTGAGCTTTTCATCCACCATCACTCCTTCTCCTCAGGGCTACTGTCCAGCCATTCTCCACCCAATCTGTATTTGTGCTCAGGATTGCCACATGTCAGGTGCAAAGCCCTGCACTTGGCCTGGTTGAACTTCATGTGATTTGCATGGGCCCACCTCTCAAGCCTGTCCAGGTCCCTCTGGATGGCATCACTTCCCTCCAGCATGTTTACCACACCACACAGCTTGGTGTCTTCAGCAAACTTGCTGAGGGTGCATTCTATCCCACTGTCCATGTCTCTGACAGAGATGTTAAACAACACTGGTCCCAGTACCAAGCACTGAAGAACACCACTCATCACTGGCCGCCACTTAGACATTGAGCCATTGACCACAACCCTTTGAGTGCGGTCATCAAGCCAGTTCCTGATCCACCAAGTGGTCCATCCATCAAATCCATGACTTCCCAATTTTGAGACCAGGATGTTGTGCAGGACAGTGTCAAACACTTTGCAGAAATCCAGTTAGATGACTTCTGTTGCCCTGCCAGTGTCTACCAAGGCTGTGGCAATATCATAAAAGGCCACCAAATTTGTCAGGCATGACTTGACCTTGGTGAAGTCATGTTGGCTGTCACCAATCACCTCCTTATTTTCCACATGACTTAGCAGAGATTCCAGGAGGATCTACTCCATGATCTTGACAGGCAGAGGTGAGCCTAACCAGCCTGTAGTTCCCTGGGTCTTTTTTTTTAGCCTTATTGAATATTGAGGTTATGGTACCCCTTTTTCCAGTCAACATCTGGCATTGCAGTTTCCATCCCAAACTGGTCTTTTGTCTCCTTGGGACATGTCTAGTAAAGCCTGCCAAGCCAGGTCTTGGCTTCATGTTTCAAGCTAGTACCACAGATCCAACCACCCCTTCTTCTGTCTCTCACCTCTGTCCTGTGTAAAAGCTCATCCATCGCTACAGACTTGGCTTCCCTTCAAACCACTGTCCTCCCAAAAGAGCTCTGTCCCCAGCAGCCAGCCCCACATGCTGCCTCTAAAAAAGGACACAGTGACATTCCCACAGCAGTGTTTGGCCTCGCTCATTCCAGCTAAAGCTTTTTAAACATGTGTCAATGTTTATGTAAATATTGAAGCAAAGCTCCAGGGCGGGAGGCTGAGCGCATCTCCCGCAGTCACAGGGCTGAGATGCAATGAGCTCCAGCTCACCAGACCACCCCACTAGGCATCCTAACACAATGTCACTTAATTCACAGCACGACAGGGGATGTACAGAAACCACCACAAGGATGGCACAGGCACAGTTAAATCACCTCCAGGTTCCCCTCCCATCAACGTCAGGAGCCGTCAAGCCAGCCCTGACTCTGGCATCTCCAGCACAGACGTCAGGAGCAGTGGCTTTTTTCCCTCCTGTCTCCACAGGCAAGGACAATGGTCCCCCAGCACCAAGGGTACCACTGTCGTGTCAAGCAGCTGATTGCTGACTGGACTCTGCATCTTCCCCCATTCTCCCTTCTGCAGGGCCACCGCAGCAGAAACCTGCAAAACAAGAGGCCAGGTGACATCACGACCACAGCAGAAGGAAGGATGGAGGAAAATGCTCATTCCTATGACAGAACTGCTCATTCCTTCAAAGATTTTAAAATAATGACCATAACCCTGGCAGTGTATTGTCCCAAACTGTGATGATGTGCTGGATTTTGTGAGGTCCCAACTATTGGGTTCCAATGTAGCACCCCAGTAATGCACAGCGGATGGTTGCCAACAGGGTTGGTCTCCCCCTCCTCGTTGGAGTGGATGAAGAGGCTTCAGTGAGTTTGGAGTAGGCTGCCAGCACTCCTGCAAGATGTTTAGCCATTTTGAATCTCACCAGGAGCTTATGGAGTTGGAGCTGAACTTCACTCTCCTTGGTTTTGGCTTGAGACTGAATTCCAGAGCCTTATGCACAGATCAGATACTCTCCTTGAAGATGCTCAGTCAGTTCCCCATGACTGAGCAATTTAACAGCTTGCCAGGCTGGGCTTGAGGGCATCTGGCCCTTCAGCTGGAAGTTTCTTTTCACACCTGATGGGTGGTAACCATGTGCAAATCCTGTCATTGCAGTAAAAATTCAAACAGTCTGGTTCCAATGGGCTTCAGTAGCTCAGGAAACCACCTTCTTGGAGGTCCAAGCCAACACATTTTTCTTCTCATTTCAGTAAACCCAGGCATGAGTGGCAATGTCCCAGCTGAAGGGATAGTTGCTTCCTAGATGTCCTGGTTTCAGCTGGGACAGTTACTTTTCTTACTAGTGGTTGTGTTTCAGATTTGGTATCAAAGGAATGCCAATAATATATAATGTTTTAATCGTTGCCAGATGATGTTTATAGTTTTCAAGGACTTTTTTTTCAGTTCACTGACAGCAGTTTCATGTTTTGGGCCTTTTCTGGCTGCTTTTCACCAAACACTGATCCTCACCAATGGAGAAACATGGTTGGGAAGTGAAAGTGCTCAGGACCATAGCCCCAGCTGCCCTCTGACACCCTGCTCTGATGGAGGGAGAGCAAGGGGGTGATTTGCATCCACCAGGATGGGAAAGGAGGGCAGAAAGAATCAGATTGAAACAGGCTGATGTCCTTGCACAAACAGGAATAACATCTGGAGCTGCAGCCAAGGCACCCTCCACGGTCGTCATGCAAATGACAGTGCTGGAAAGTGGGAGCATTAGACAGGAATTCAGTGTGAAACCATGAAACAAACCCCACGGCACCCACTCACCCACCCCTGCCAAGGTTTTGCTGGGTGCTGCAGACACTGGCAATTCCTCTCCCCTCATCACCAGAGCAAGACCAAGGATTAATTTGTGAAGCTACTTCATTCTCCCTCCATATCTTTTTTTAGTACATGCCACATCTGTTTGTTTTCTCTACTAGTCAGACAATGACATGAACCACTAAAAAATATGTTCTAAATGGGCACATCTCATTTAAACTACCTGGAGGTGTTTAATTATGGCTTAGCTCTAGCACACACTGCTACCATCGCTGCATCTTATTTTATATAAGTGCCTGGACAAAACCCAAGGCTCCACACCCTCTTCTTTTCTACATCCCTGGGATTACATAGGGATGTATATAAAGGATATTTCCAGTGCCATATGCCTCTCCCTGCTTTCTCTAGCGAAATGCATTGCTTACCATCATTTATTCTGTTTATTTTTTACCATCACCTTACCAGCTTCCTTGGTAGTGGAGAAGTAATTTGCATTTAGCAGCCTCCCTTGAAGAGAAAGCAAAAATTAACATTCAAGTGTTGATAGTACAAGAGGTAGAAGATAACTTAACGCTATTTCCTCTCACATTGGCCTTGCATCATCCCTCCCCAAGTTTTTGCTGCAAAGCCTCGCAGAGGCAGCGTGCGGATTTCCTCTGAAACAGCAGCTGGGAGTGAAACCATCAAGCCCGGTCAGTGTGTGCACAAACCACCACACCAGCGAGCCCAGTGGGTGTCCGCATTAGCAGGTAACGCTTGATGCATCCTTCTTCCCCATCCATGCTCTTCAGCGCTCCTTACCCACAAACCATATTTGCTTTAGATTCCAAATTTTTGCAGGTCACAGACCCCATCACTCTAATCTCACCAGAGCACGCTGGTTCGCCACAATCTTGATGTGTTTGTTATCCCTCTAATTTTGGAGTGAGATCAAGGATGAAATTACACCTGAGAGATACCCACCATGAAGTGTAAGTGCTGAATATAAGGGTGTGGGGTTTTTTCTGGTTTAGTTTAGTTTAGTTGACCAAAGCCCTATGGTGAATATTTAAAAAAAGCTTTACCCTGAGGATTGCTATTAGCAGTTGCTTCCCCACCCTGCACCAAAATCTGAGAATCAGAAGGTAAAAATAACAGCATCAAATCCTTCTCTTTTCTCTCCCTCCCTGCTCCATGCAATGAAGAACAGGCAAATATTGGTTCGAATTAAAATAATGTTAATCAACAGACTGTACCGATGCCTTTTGAAGCAGGTGGGAGTTCTGCTGGGGTTTTGCCTGCTCTGCTCAAAGCACAGCTTCACCTCCTCACCCTCTGGCTACAGGGACTCCCACTTCCCACACAGGCTAAATTAAAAGCGTCCCGTGGAAATCACACTCCAGCAGCCACTCCCAGACGACCAAGACTGTGCCAAAAAATGCAAATTCACAGTGTGGTTATTTGCGGCTGAAGATGTTTTCGCTTCTCTATTCCAGACTTGCTCTTTTTATAGGCACTGTAGTGCTTGCAAAGGCAGGGCTCAGCACCCCGCACCAAAGCATGGGTGCAGCAGAGGGATTCCCAAATGCAAAGGGACTTGTCAGGAAGTGTAGTGACAGGACAAGGGGTAACATTTTAAACTGGAAGAGGGGAGATTTAGATTAGATTTTAGGAAGAAATTCTTTCCTGTGAGAGTGGTGAGGCACTGGAACAGGTTGCTCAGAGAAGCTGTGGATGCCCCATCCCTGGAAGTGTTCAAGGCCAGGCTGGATGGGGCTTTGAGCAACCTGGTGTGGTGGGAGGTGTCCCTGCCTATGGTAGGGGGATTGGAACTGGATGATCTTTAAGATCCCTTCCAACTCTAACCATTCTATGATTCTATGACATGTTGTTCTCCAGGTCTACGCTTACATACTGCCTTTTCTCTATAGGAGCTGAAGGGGGAAGCATGAGAAAACTGGGAAAGCCCAGAGGCAGGTGGCCATGACCCACCGTACAGGAGGGAGCAGCCAAAGAAGGAATGGGGTGAGAATGGAGCTGGAATGGAGAGAAAGAGGAATTGCTGTGCACAGCAGACATCAAGTCTGGGGAACTCGCCACTGCAGGATGACAGTGTGGACACCAACACTGCACGTGGTTTAGGAAGCAGAAGAACTCTTGGAGGAAACTGAATACAAAGTCACCACCTCAGGCTCAGAAAGCCTGAGGCTCAGAAAGCCTGAGGTCCCAGCAGGCTGGCAGCGGCTTTGGGAAGGTATCCCAAAGGCATAGCCACTCTCCAGGGCTCATAGAAGTATAACTCTTTCTGCTGTGAGAGTCAGAGACCCAAACTCTGCTGTCTGAGACATACTAGCAGTGCAACCCAGCACAGCTCCATAACTTCTACAATTTCTGTATGTTAACCCTGGGCTGTGGTCCCACCATGCAGGCAGCAGACACAAAATCACCCCTGCCTGCCAGGGGCAGAGGACAAATGGTAAGGGATGGAGACAGAGACCAAGGAGCATGGAAAAGTGGCAGTAAACCCGTGGTCAGGGCAACAGCGGTGAGCTGGGCATCCCCACTCCAGCTATATTTTCATCGAGACCAGGGCATAGAGGACACATAGTGACAGACTAGCTGCCAGTGGGTCTGTACAGCCTGCTTTTGGACACCACAAGTGACACCAGACCTGTGGTGTGCAGGAGAAGCAGGGAAACCCGCTAACATTATTTCCCTGTGGAAGCCTAACTCCATCTTTCTGTTGATCACCTCACTGACACAACTAACAAGTTGACAAATCGAATCAAACACTGGGGAAGAGCCAAATACCACCAACCCACCACATAAGGAACCAAGGAGAGGAGAAAGAAACTTCTTTTTTGGTTGTTGTGTTTTTCTAAATTTAAGTCCAGAGTCAATCTGGGAGAGATATGTAATTAATACATTAACCAGCTGTATAGCAAACCCAGTGATGGTCTGCTAGATCTGCAGTACCTCCGCCAGCTTCCTCTGACACGAATTTCTAATGCAATTGAATCTGATTTCACTTCCCAACGATCTCATTTCAGTCACTGTCACACACCCCAGCGCCGCCCCACCATGTGAAGCCAGTGACGCCAGCTCAGCCCAATGTCAAGCCAGCAGTGGCTGATAGTGCTACATCCGCATCATCATCCTCATCCTCCTACGAGGGGCTTAGCCCTGTCGGGGACGGGGTTCTGCCCAGTTGGGCTGGGGGCAGCGTGGGTCCCAGTGGTGGCTGGTGCATCGCGGGAGTCACTGTTTGTGACTCTTAATGAAGTGTGAGTCAGCACCACCACTGTAAACTCTGTCCTGCAGAGCCTTAAATATAGAAATTCCGGCCCAGGATGGAGACAAAGGTAGTCAGACTGTTGTGAATGAAGCAAAAGCAAACTCAAGCTGAGACTTGAAAAGCGTGAACATTTTTACAGTGGCTTTTTTTTTTTTTTTCTTCTGAACAAAATTAACATATTCCCCTTTTCTGATCTCAGCTGGTAGGCAGAAAAACAAAAACATCCACAGACAGGGTACCCTAACTATGCCATTCTCCCCTTTCTTTTTATATTTCAAAGCTTTTCTTTCAAGGAACACTATATTTTCCACCGGTGAAATCACACCTAGAAAAGCACCAAGACTTGAAGAGGAGACTTCAGAAAGCCCCCCTGCCCAAAACCAGAGGTGTGGGGCAAAGGGGCTACAGGAACAGGAATATTAAGCAACGGGGATCCAGGGATTCAGAGCTCTGAGATTAATCTCTGCATCGCTCACACACATCCACCCATGGTGAACTACCTGGGGAAAAGGCTTGCGGTTATGTTGGTTGTTTTTTCACAGATAACCTGCAGATTATACAGATAAAAAATACAGTACAAAGTTCTGAGGCATCCTCACTTTGAGGGGAGACACTATGGTGAAAGCAGTGCGTGTTCAGCCCCCCTCGGGCTCAGCCCCATAGTGCCATGCTCTGATGCAGCAGGAACATACAGGTAGGGCCCCCGGGGCTCAAAGGTATCTAAGTTTCTCATACCCATCAACTTCAAAGGGATCCAAGTGCTAGCTGTCTTTGGAAATCTGAACAACAGGTCCAGGTTTCCACCTTCTTACCGTAGATGCAAAAATCACATGCTCAGATTTGTGTAGATAACACCAAAAGGGCAGCCAGTGCAGTGATTACACCTTTGCACAGTCACTTGATAAGACTTGCAGAGATCCTGGGCATCATGACCTGCTGCTGCAGTTCCACAGTTTGGAACTGTGACAACAGGGATGATCCAGGGCTTAGCTCCAGTGTCTCACTCCTGGCAAAAGCCATTCCACCAGTATCACCCCACACCAGCCCCCTACAACACCTCTATCTCCTTCTTACCCCCAAGCCCCCACACCTCAGAGCCTGAAAGGGATGCTGCTATTTGCTGCTTGCCCCTGCTGAAACACCAAAATAGGCAGCCATGGAGAGCAGAGCACCAGCAGGGGAAGCTCCTTGCCCTTCACCCCTCCATCACCCACTCATCTACCCCAGTCACAGTCCCAGATTCCCCCCCCATCCCAGTTCAGCCCAGCCCAGCCCAGCCCAGCCCAGCAGCACTGCCATTCCTGGCCGTCGCACGCCCTCTCTTGGGGAGCCACCCTTAAGGTCAGCCCTGTCCCCGACACATTGTCTGCAAAAAAATTCCCTGTCCGGGCTGGGGCCAAGTTGGGAAGCCCCTAACAGGAAAATCTAGCCCATCCAAAACAGACCTAGCAGAGATGTAGCCACTCCCGTGTGCAGTGACAGCATTCCCTAGGACACAGAAATGCACCAAGCTTCATTTTTTGGCAGGCAGGTGGGTGTGTGTGTATAATTCTGCAGAGAGGCTGAGAAAGAAAGGGCGATGGGAAATCAATAGCGCATATGATCTTGAGGAGTCATCTGGCTTGGCTCCTTGTCCCAACACAGCTATGCTACAGCCACATCTGATGGACGTCTAATGCACTCCTAGACACCTTCTGTGCTGGAGACCCACAGCCTTCCCAGGCAACCTGCTCCCACGCCCCACCATCCTAAAGCTTCTCTTTCTGTCTGACCTTGCTACTGCATCTCAAGGCCCTCTTTCTTTCCTATTCAAAATGAGCACAAAGAACATATTTCCCTTCTTTTCTTAGCCTTAAGGACCATCCCCTTGTGTCCCCTACACCCCCTTCTTCAGGCTGAGCAGCGCAATCCATCCCCCTTTCCTCTCATGTTTCATTTTCTAGGTTGCCAGACAGTTGTCTCCTGGACCATCCCCAGCCATCTCACAGCTTTCTGGTTGGATGGTGCCCATGAGTGGAGCCTGTTCCAGGTGAGATCTTCCCAGAGCCTGAGAGAACAGGATTACTTCCTTTGGAGGCTCTGCTCCAGCTTGCACATTTCAATATGTGCATGTATCAATATTTCCTCAATATACACAGTCAGCTCATGTTTGGTCAGTGGTCCTGCAAATCCTCTCTGAGAAGCAGCTCCCTGGTTCCCATTCCCAAGCATTGCCTCTGCTCCTCTGGCTTCCCAGCACATGTCCATGCCACGGACTGCCTCCAGGTAGAGGTAACTCGCACTTCTTGATTTCTCTTCTGTTTTTTTTACATCCCTTTTTTTGTCAAGGTCATTTTGAACTTAATCCTTATCTCTGCCATCACGTCATATGCAGATTTAACAGACAGGTCTTGTATTTAATCAGTCCCAGCACTAACGATGCCACTGAACAGGGCAGAGCACAGGATGCACTCTGGCACCGTCCCATACAACACGGGCTCTCCCACCAACACATTATCCATAACTGGTCTCAAGGTATGTTACCCAGTGGATTTTGAAATCACTGCAGAGGAGATTCATCTAAGTCATATGACCAATATTTGTAATATTCCCACAGCTGTTTTGAATGGAATTTGCTACAGTTGCAGATCATTTTCTTATTTATCAGCGATAAAAGAGAGAAAGGAAAAAGACAGCTTCACTTCACATCTGTTAAAGCAATGGTTTTCTCTGCACCACCTGATGCTGACTCTGATGCCTTCCCAAGAAATTGGCACCAACAGAGAAGCCCATGGGGAAACACATGGGAAATCACCAGGCCACTCTGCCCCTAGAAGACTTGTATTAGTGCCTTGTAGATTTGGAAAGTTTAAAATGCCTGATGGCCATGTCTGGTCACAGTTTGCAGACAGGGACAATCGCTTGGTCTTACCCCAAAACCCTCTGTGAACCACGAGCCTTATTCCTCCCATTCCACTCCCTCCTACCACCAGCCTGTGACAGGTAAGACAGTCTCAGCTCTGCCACTGTCCATACTTCCATTTGCCAGCACAGTTCATGGATTTTTCGGGCCAGAGGGGCCTGTTACATTCACCTTGTTTGACCTTCTTAAGCAATCCAGCCCCTTGTGTTTCGCTTGAAGATCTCCAGGAGTGAATGAAGTGATAAACACTTAGAGATACCTCAAAATTTAGCTATTGCAGTGAAAACCTGCCTACCCGACAGAATTGCTTTTCTACTGCTTGGAGAAGTAGTTTTGAGGAATTTAGCATGAGAAGCAAGCTCCATTTTGAGGAATCTAGTAAGAAAGCAAGCTCTGTTTTTCAGTTTAAAGTCTGCTGGAATGCAAAGGTTCCCAGTGGCTGCAAACTGGCATAAATTCATTCTCCAGGCATCTTGCTTCCATGAAACAAACTGCTTCCCATTTAAGAGCCATCTAGAAAGTAAAACTTGGCAGTCTTATTAGCCTGTCCATAAAAAAAAAGGACAGCTTGTGGTTAGTTGTAGGTAGGTAGTGGCACTAACTCAAAAGAAAATTAGCTTGGACAAGCTATCAAGAATTCTGCTTCATCTCTGTGCCTGAAATCAAAGATGTTCTCTCTGAAATCAGAGAGACAGCATCTTATATATTGTCCATCTTCCACTCTCTGAAACCATCATACAGTCTCTGCCCACATGGGGGTCACACTAGTCCACAATTGCTTGGGTTTTTTTTCCTTTGGAAGGATGGTAAGCAGGAAACAGGAGAGGAAATCTGAATCATGGTTCTCAGAAAACACCAACCACAAATTAATTCAACAGCTCTGTATTTGATTTGTGCTGTTCTGAAGTAAAAGCACATCCATCCCACACCGCTCCATGGGCTTCAAAGACTGTACATATCAATACAGAGGCTTATTGATTACGCCAAGACCGAATCGAGTAACTCATGAGAACTGAGAACAGTAACAAAAACGACCAGCGTCACAAAATCTCAACCAAAGGTTAAACCTAACCTTGATTCTGTCCTACTAAAGCCACGGTCCACCAGCTTTGATGGAGATCAGACCAGCCCCACAGAGAACACCTAGTCCACCAGCCACATGCTTTTTCTTGAGCATCTGGAGAGCAGAGTTTTTGAGACACCTAGGGAGGCTAACACGTCCAGGTGTAAGGAATAATATCCATCAAGATCTCATGTAGATGACCTTCTCAGTACTTTGAGACTAATAGCCAACTATTCCTTAAAACATCCCCCTGATTTTGCTGCCTTAGGGAAGGATGTTGGAAAAGATTTGAGCAAAACTTATTTTGATGCTGCAAAAGGCAGTTTTAGGCAGAGTGTCACCACAGGGTTCAGTGGTCATAGACTCTTGTCTTAAGTTGCCAAAACAATGTTCCCCTGGAAAAAAGAAAAAATTATGTCTCTGAGCAGCCTTCCTGTCCCATCTCCTTTCTCATAGCTTTGAATGAACTTTGTTCGAGGAAAGATTATTTAGGTCACCCAGTCAGAAGTGAATTAAAGCTAAGACTATTTTAAAGATCTACCTTGCTTTGATCCAAATACATATTTCCTTTACAGTTTATTTTTGCATCTATTTAAATCTTTTTTTTTTAGGATCAGCTGGAACACCTTTTCTCTTTTCCACCGTAATTCTGGAATCAATCTGAAGTGCAAATAGCCATTGAGACACAGCATGTGCTCAACAGAGACACATTTCAGCGTGGTCTTCCTACCCTCCACTGACAGCCAAAGCGTTGGTAGGACCTGATGCAGCACCGTGACTCACCCAGCCTGTAACAGCTTAACTGGGATCCCAGCAGTATTCTTACCATGCACAGCAGTGTCTTTTTGAGACTTCACAGTGCACCCCATCAATATACAATAACACTCTGCGTCCTGAATTATGGGGTTGCTGGAATCAATGGGATTTTGCATATTAATTGCAAATGCACCCAAAAAGACAAAGGAATTTATTGGCTTAATTATTGTTTCAGCTTTAATAACATTCAAGCTTCATTCTCATACAAATTGATATATAGTTTGAGTAAGGGTGTTACTCCTAAAGATGCTTTGCCTTTTGAGAGGGGATGCTGAAGTTCAGGATCCAAGCTCTCTCAGCTGCAGCGATGCACCCAGCAGGGTCTTGGAGGAGTTGAGCTTCAGAGCTATCTGCCATCTCTCTTTCCTAAGCAGGTTTCCAGTTGCTGGTAAAAGGAGCTACTCCATCCTCTATAATGGTGTTTTCTCTGAAAAGTATTTATATAGTGACACTTACTGGGCAGGACACAAAATGGAGCTGGACCATCTCTAGGGTGCGAAGACTGAGATTCATTATAATATGGCCTCAAACACTTCATAACAGGAACCAGTTGCCATGGTGGCAAATCCAGAGGTAGCTACACGTAATGTACTTTAGGATTGATTCTGACTCCACAAATGCTGAGAAAAACTAAGTTTGAGAAGAATTAGATCAGTGTACCTGAAAGCAGACTTTGGCCCTTGGGCTCCCAGGAAGGACAGCTCCATGAAAAATGAGGTGCCAGGAGAAGGAGAAGCAAACGTCAAGAATTCAACTATATACCAAAACAAAACAGAGAGAAACCCACCTGGATCTGATCTCCATCACCTCATGCATTCACATGCTGCAGCACAACACGGCTGATGCGAAGCCTCAGGAACAGCACTACAATAATGAGGGAAGTGCAAGACACTATCTGAAAAGCAGCTTCCTCCCCAAGGAGATAAAACATTTTCTGCATTATCATACCACCAAAATTGCATCCTAAAACTCAGATCGGACAAAGAATCATTGTTCATAAAGCCGGCGCAGAGGACAGCTCACATCTTCAAGCAAGCTATTCTCCTGGGTGTGTTTCCCCCAGTTCTCAGCAGCAGATCTCTTTAGGATGGGCATCACATCACAACATTTAAGTAACAAACAATTTGTCGACAAAGAGAAATGGCACCAAGGAAACATTTCAGCTGCATTCAAGACTGGGGTTGGATATTTGTTTGTTTGTTTGTTTTTCTAGACATCTAAATCTGGCAGCTGCAAGCAAAAAGAAGAGCCAGGATCATGTGAATGTCCCCTCTCCGGGAGGAGCGCAGCCAAAGGCTGCAGGCAAGCCACGCTCTCCATGTCACCCTGCTCACAGCCCACTGGAGGAAATAATCCTGCATTAATAGGGCAGCAGATCACAGGGATCAAACAGGCCTTTTCTTTGCTACCCTAGCTGGTGCCAAAATAACCCAAAACGGGAACAACTGCAACAGAGAGGGATATTCCATCAGCCCCCTATGAAGAAAATCCACCCCCATTTATTAGAATAGGGAGCTGTGCCACACAGGGTAATGGTTAATTCAGGCTATTTTATAATTGGAAATACTCAAAGAAGATGGGCATTTATGGATTTCCCTGCAAGGAAACAGGGCCATAACTCACAGCTCCTTCGGAATTACGCTCTGCAACACCTGAAGAGCAAGATCCCCCACAACACGTTGCGGGGGGGGCCAGGAGGCAGCTGTGGCTCGGCCCCTTTCAGGCTGTGACCACCAGCTCGCAGGGCTTCAACTCGAATCATAGGGGGAAAGGGGGGAAATTCCAACATGTGTTCAAGCCTAGAACATCAAATCATAACTGCAGCCTCAGCTTCTTGCCTACCCAGGAGATAGCACCTCTATCCCACAAGCTATTTCCAGGGAACTGGCATTGCCCTCTACTGGCCTCCTCCTAACTCATCACCAAGGTCAGTAACAAACTGGTACTAAATCAAGAGGAATTAGGAGCTCAGATCCCTGCTTAAATCCGCCAGGCAGCCTTCAGAACCAAAGCTTGCTCAAGGGCGAGTGGTGGGCTCAAGAAATAGTCAAGCATCTCCCCCAGTTTTGCTGTGGCACCTGCTGTGTGACCAAGGGATTAGCTTCTGACCTGGCACAGGCTTGGTCTAGAGAAATGGTCTCTCATCCACACATGAGTCACAGTTCATAACCAAGCTGAACCTCTTTCTGCCATTAGAAGTGAAGCCAGCTGAGAACAGGCTCTCACACGTAGGTGCCGGAGTGTCCACACAGTAACAGTTCACCTCTCTCATCTGTAATTAATCCTCCAAGTCTCTGCACGATGCAGACAATCGCAGTGAAAAGGACCAAATTCTTTTGAGTCTCAAAGTCAGTGAACACTGTTAGTCTTTATTTTATTCTGACAGGCTCCTTTATCCCAGAGACAATACTAAGACCAAGGACCTTAGCAGGAATTTTTTTCCAGAGTTTAGTCCTATCACAATAAGGAAAATAGAAGTGGCATGTTAGGTATTTAACACAACTCTATTAGATTTAAAGTAAACATATGCCTACTTAAAATTTTTCCTCTGTCCTCCAGAGACGCCTTTAATATAATCAGTCTGTGGCATAAACAGAAAAAGATCAGTTGAGCATCCACCAAACCCATTTTCCCTACTTTGGAGTTCACAGATCAAACCCCTCCAGGCACCATAAGCTACTGAAGGAGCCAAGCAAGGAGATAAGCAAGCATTAAATCACTGGAAAAAAAATGCCCAGAGTAAGTCGCAAAAGCAGTAAGCCCAAGACCAAAGCGTGGCTTGATGCACATGTGTAAAGCCATGAGGCACAAAAAGCAGCACTTTGCTTTTTTAACAGCAAAAGGGAAGGAGGAGAACCCAGTTGAGGGGCTGCCCTGCCCCACCACAGGCCAGTGTGGTCCCATCAGACCAGACATCACGCCACAAAGGGAGGAGCATCAGAAGGAAATCTGCAAGCCCAGGCCCTGGAAAATACAGAGGCACCAGATTTTGTACAAAACAGGAGAGACCCAGCTGCTCTGGCACCATGGGGTATCCTCAGGAAGAGTGAAAACTCAGCCCCAGCAGCTAACAAGCTTCATTCAAGGCAAAGCAGACTTTCCTCACTCATCTCCCTAGAGCCTTGCCAGGAGCTCCCCAACCCAATGAAGGCTGAAACAGAAGAAAAGAAGTGCCCAGCCATGAACCCACTGGTTTCTAGGAGAGCACAATAAGCCAAACACCTTCCTCCAGGGAACAGCTGCAGGCAAGGGGTGTCTGGCACCCCTCTCAAGGCTCTCAGCAGCATCCCCATTTCCACTTCCTTGGTGTTTTGTGTGCTTGGATGTCTCCCTGCTCTCCTCTTTTCCAGGGATCTCTTCCATAGGCAGTGCTGCTCAGGCACAGCACAGGGAGCTCAGACCAGGGTCAAAGATTCACATCATCACAAAGATCAGGGATTTTTTGTTGCAGTATCTAAGTTGCCTTGAGAGCATGAACACCTGTCTTTTTTTTTTGATCTTAACTTTTTTGTTATTATTTTAACTTGAGCACACAGCTGGGTGCAAAACAGAGGTATCCTTCATCTAAAATTCCAACTTTCTTCTCCTCTCAGGGATGTTTCCCTACTCACATCACATCCCTCAATTTTCAAAAGCATTTGCTTTACTCAGCAAGTAAAGCAACAGCTCTGTGGGGTCACACCTCCAAAGTGGGCACTGGCTAACGGTTGTTTGAGACACCAGTACCATTTAGGAAAGCTGGTCCCAGAGAAAGCTGAAGCCAGCCCCCGAGTACACATTAGTTCTCCTCCCCTGATCCAAACCAGGGGACCAGGGTATCCCCCACTACAAACAGCCCGTTCCCTTTCTGCCTTGAAATATATAGAGCCCACGGGTGGCATCTAAGGGCAGGAGGAGGGTTAGGAGCTCACTGCAGGCTGCTTGCTGGGCTGCATGTGACCCTGCTGTCACCCACAGCCAGCTGCAGCGCAGGGACTGCCATCCCCATCCGCAACGCTCCCTCTGCTGTTCTGTGTTGCTGCACCGCCAAAGTTTTTCACCTCCCAACTACTTCTCCCCGTGTTACTTCAGGATAAAACCAACCCACACACTGAGACACCGCCACCGTGACGGGGCTGGAGGAGCCTGTCCAAGCCCCGCCACCGCAGACGCTGGGCGAGAGCCATCAGACCCCCACAGAGGCAATCTCGGAGGTCCCTGCGATGAGGAGAGGAAACAAAAAAGCCTGCGAGCAGCCGAGGGAGGCATTCATTCTATCGATTGTGTAAACTGTCAGTGGAGTGGCAACGAGCATTTTTTTTTTGTTTCTATCCCAGGGAATAATCCAGCCTGATAATTAGTACATAAGAGATAAGTGGAAAATGAGACATCTAGCGAGGGTGGTTCGAGCCTCCTCATGACATTGATAATGTGCAGATACATAGATCACTGTCGGGGCAAACCGCCACTGTGAGCCTGTGTCTTCCCATTGCCTCATCAATCCATCATCCGCTTAGCTACTGACACCTTGGCAGGCACACACCGCCAGCCCTGCATTTGAATTGCGAGGAGCAGGCTCCACCAGGGAATACAGATTTAAAAATCTAAGATTCAAATTTGTTTAAGTATTGTGAACAGCAATTCCCTTGCAAGGCATCTTCATTGCCCTTTTGCCAAGGGGGAACAGTTGGGTCTTTGTTAGAAGTACAAATTGCTTCTTAATGCAAAGGATAAAGCAGAGCCCAGGCACCTCCTTAGAATTCCTCTTGGCTCCTGCTAATGCTGCTGCATGTCAATTTTAATTTTTTGAAATTTAAACCGAGGGCTTTGTGTCTAAGCTCCATTTCGTTGGAGGGGAGGGGAGGAATAGTCAGAAAGGATTACAGATCCAGGAGGAATTGAGGATCCATAGCAATTATACTTCATTTGGGTCTCAGACACTGGTTTTAATCATATTCTAAATAGTACAAATCGACAAGACATTAGAGATTGATAAGCGTCTAACACATGTACCTGGTTATGAACTCTGTGTCCCTCAGCTGGGGGACGTTTGAGGATGGGACGAAGGGAGCAATTGCTTTCTCTCTCTGACTCTCCTCTTCCAGCCAAGGAGAAGACAATACCCACCAAGGACTAGGTAGGAGAGAGAAGAGACAGTAAGAACCCAGCCATCACTGGGCTACCCCAAAGTGGGGATGGAACAAGTTCGTCTTGGCTGTGGTTCCCCTTCCTCTTGCAAAGTAAGGGCAGGGGCAAATCTCCAGCCTTGGCAGAACAGTTGCAGTCTGGCTCCTACCTCTCCCACCTGTGAAACTGCACTAACACTGCAAGGGGCAGTAAGATGATAGCAGGGCTAAGACCTTCAGGAGGGGAAAAAAGAAATGACAAGACAATAAAATGAGAATAAGAGCTTTTGTAAATCAACTTAGCTCTTCCAGCTTCAACAGAGCAACCCCAGTTTACCCAGACTGAGGAGGTTACCTACTGGGGTGATGATGAAAGATGCATCTCCTTCTCCAAAGGCTCAGAACCACACACATTAGTTACACATTTGTGCATTCTGAAAGGGACAGAGAGTAGCTGGGATTTACCAAGGACCAGTAGGAGAAAACCTTTGCAAATGGTCTGAATCTGTCAGTCCTCAGTGACCTTTCTCTCCCTTTGGGACTGTGCAGACCCACCAATGGTCAGTTGTGGTTTCCAACCCATATACCCACTGCAAGTGCATGGGTTTAGACAGATTCTCTCACCCACTGCCTGCCTACATTTGCCAAGCGTGCTACAGAAGCGCAGCTTTCCATAATCACTGATTAAACCGCTTTTCTTGTACTTCACTAACCTCTGGATCAGGCTCATACCCAGTAAATCTGTTTAAGAGCTCAGCTCCACACCCCCACTTTCACCTTTTGATGACTGTGTGCCACATTTTTAAAAAGCTGCATAAAGGGGAAGCTTTTTTCCTCTCCCTCTGCTTCTTCCCAGCCCCCTTGAACCATAATCAAGACCTATCCAGAGTGCCCCATCTTAAGTTGAAATGTTGCTGCAAACCTAGATGACTGAAGTGACCCCTTTCTTTCCCTCCCATCCTCCCGTGGCACCACCACAGCACTGCTTTGCAGCACTGGAAGAGACAGACAGCAAGAAGGCATTGTCTAAAAACATAATTTAATGTGATATTTTGGTGACTGTGGTCAACAACTGAATTCTTCTGCAGACAGGAACAGGCTTGACGTTAATGACGCCATCATTCACATGAGCATTGCATTGCACAGAAAAGAAAAGTTTACACTTGACCCCATACAAACAAAGCAGCAGAGGAAAAACTAGTTATGGTCCAGTCTCACTTTGTGAATAGTTGACCTTAAAATTCATCCTCATAATTAATACTCATTGACACAAAAAAAAAATGTAACAGGTTCAAATTCCACGTGTGGCACAGTCCAAACTCAGGGCTCTCGTATACCCCCCAGGAATCACTTGAGAGTTTCAAGCTGCCAAGTTCCTTGTGTGGCACACAAAACACTGAGGCTGACAAAAGGAGGAAGGGGGGTTCAGAGCAATTGGGGAAGAGTAAGGAAGGGGATCGCTTTGTTTCACGTCTATTTCGTTTCCACAGGGGTTAAAAA
>VXBW01001620.1:110100-143026 GCA_013400375.1 Thinocorus orbignyianus
CCCCTTGGTTTTCTTAGCATATCCCCCCCCCTCCCCTCCAGCCTCGGCGACCTAAAGACGAGCGGGGACAGCATCGCCGGTGGATCTTGCTCCGCAAAACATGCGAGTGCGCTTAAAGTTCCTCACACCCGTCCCGATTTTCCCAACCCAGGTGGAAGGGCAGCCCTGGGGAGAAATACCTTCAGCAGAGTTTAGGTTGGGTTCTAGCACAGTTTTGGTTTAGGTTTCCCTGCGTAATGATGGGTCCAAATCAAGTGGGTTTTCCCTCAATCGAGAAATCGTGATTAATTGCCTTTGATTTTCTGAGTAAACGGCGGTAGTACAGCGGGAGTTTTTGCGTGGTTAATTGCCTACAGGGACCTCCACTCTGGAGAATAAATCGTGATTTTACCCATGCAAAATCTCTCCTAGCGGTGGGTTAAGCACCCGTCCCACAAAGAAAGAAGGGCGCAGTGCAGTGATATTTCCTAAGGGCAACATTTCGGTGTCCCCGGCTCCCTCGGTGCATTTCCAGGGTGAATTTCCAGCGGGTTCACCGAGGCTGAAGGCAGAATGTTTTGTCTTAAAACAAGCAAAGCTGTAGGTCGGAGGCAGCGAACCGCCCAGCCTGATCCAGCGCTTGTCGAAGCCGATGGCCTGGAGGCATCGTATGCAAATAGTGACATACACGCTTCTTCCAAAAGCTGTAGAAATGCCCTAAAAGGAGTTGAGACTCTTTCGTTAGCTTTCCTTGAAATTTAAGGAGGGGGCATCAAAGTTTCCCCATCTGTAATGCATGTACTTCAGGACCAAATCTCATCTCAGTTACACCCCTGTGTATTTTTTCCCTGGAATTACCCAGGCTTTGCTCTGCTGCTGCTGAGGTCAGGATTCATCCTTCGCCCTGGAAGTTTCACTCTCTGATTCTTTTTTTCTTTTCTTTTCTTTTTTTTTTTTTTTTTTCCCCCCCCTTTTTTTTTTTTTTTTTTTTTTTTTTTTTTTTTTTTTTTTTTTTTTTTTTTTTCCTTTTTTTTTTTTTTTTTTTTTTTTTTTTTTTTTTTTTTTTTTTTTTTTTTTTCCCCCCCTTTTTTTTTTTTTTTTTATTTTCCTTTTTTTTTTCCTCTTTTTTCTTTTCTTATTTTTTCTTTTTTCTTTTCTTCTTTCCTTCTTTTTCCTTTCTCTTTTCTTCTTTTCTCTTTTTTCTTTTTTCTTTTTTTCTTTTTTTGCCCCCACAACTATGTATTTGAAACTGGAAGGGAAATTAATCTTGTAAATTAAAACCTTTCCCTGAGAATTGTATAGGTAGTCCTATCAGAGCAACCAGGTCTACTACTTAGCACAATGCAGCTCAATGTTTTAAGAGGCAAGATTGTGACAAAGGTGTAAGACCTTTTCCTCTCCTCTGAATTACCAGTTGTATCCCACACTGTTGTTATAAGCCCCCACACTTGTCTAAAGCCTTGTAAAATGATTTCTTATAGTTGTTTCTGTTACAGCCCTGGTATAATTTTCCATATATTAACTGTGTTAAATACAAATAAATTCACAAATAAATTACACTGCTTTGCTGATCATCCCTGCTTAAGCTTCTGTTAATTTCCCTCTTGTTCTGGTATTTGTCACTGCTCGGTTCTCCTCCTGTACGTGAATCCTTGCGGTTCCCCTGGAGCTCTCCAAACCCCCCTAACGTGGCTTTTTAATCTCCTGTTTTCCAAAGGCAGCAGCCACACTGTAGCTTTTCTAACCCTTCTCTGAATAATTAAGTTCTTGTATCATTTCGGCTCTGTTGCAACTTCCCTGTTTGCATTAACTCACTTTTATAATGAGGTGACCCGTGCTGGGAACTGCAAAATTGCAAATGGAGGCTCACCAGCCCCTTCTGCAAAGCCAAAATCATTTTTTGTGATAGGGTCTGTTATTCCCACAGATCAACAAGGACAGACAAGGAAGAGGAAACCTACTCTAACTTTCAGCAGGATAAAATTGGCATTGTTCTTTATAAGGACGGTTGAGCACTTGTAGAAGCAGGCAGAGAAGATTACAGATCTATCAGTAGTTAGGTTAGGTGTCAGATTCTGGCAATTGTGTTTGGGAATAATTTAATTACTCTGCTGTGATGCAGTGAGATGGACTGATCACCTAGTTAATCCCTCTGTCAGGTTGCTTTAAGGTAAACACAATGTGACTTTAATGTGTAACTCCAGTAAGATCTACCTTCCCGGAGACCCGCAGTTACGGGCTGACTGGTGTAATGCATCTGGTGCCTCAAGAAGGAGCACTGTGATCGAAGAGAAGGCTGGTACCACCTGCTGGTCCTGTGCTAGTAAGTATTTAGGAACAGAGTTCACTAAAAGGTACATGGCAACACACACCTTATAATTTTGCTAGAGACCGCTACTGTGCTTTCTGGTGCCTGCTTTCTGCATGTGGTGGGATGCACCACAGCGCTGCAAGGAACAGGAAATTACTAAATCAGCTAATCAGACAATGCCTGAAGTACCACCTGCCCGGCAAGGAACTAAGTAGCTTTCTTCACCTGAGGTGACAAGTGCCAAAGCTTTTCTTAGAGTTAGGCACTTCACCTCTTTCAAAAAGCGAGTCAGGCTTGTGCTCCACTGCAACCTTCTCAGGGCTTTCCAGGGAGACAGGTAAAGGCACCCACAGAGGATTCCTGGAGAAACACAATGGGTCTCCAGACCTTCACATTAGATGATGGCCAGTCAAGGGCTTTGGTGATTGCTGTGGTTGGCCAAAGCAATAGTTAAGCACCTAAAAGCTCGCATGAATGTAACGCAAAACTCCATTTTCAGATGTGGTGAAAGGACTTGGGAACCTGACTGCTCCAGGAATTGTTTGACAGGTCAGGCACAATTTCTAAATTTAGACAGTCAATAGCCCAGACACTTTGCCCTGAAGCTTCAAAAGTCCAAGGGCACATGAATTTCCATCAGTTACCTCCTCCTTAATTTCTGTTTCAAGGCACAGCCACCCAGCTTGGGATGCCAGTAACTCTCAAAAGGTGTTTTGCCTCCATCAGACTCATCAGATCCATCTGCTCCATCAGATCCATCTCCCGAAGACATTTCCACAGAGCGTCTGCCGGACCTGGCCTCTCACGACTAACGCATGCCCTTGCCACTACATACAGAGAAATGGTGAGGACACCAATGTGGGATGTTGGAGACTTGTTCTAGTCTTTCACCCTTTACCAGATTTGGAGCAAGTTTTTAAAACTGTCTTTCCATTCTTGTGGGAGAATATTCTCAGCCTTCAGGGTGTTGTAAGTTGGCTTTTCTTCAGCTTGTTCTCCTGGATTTATTCTGCTGTAAAAATAGCGAAATATTCACAGGGGCAGAGGAGGGAAGAATAATTCCATGGACTGGTTAGGGCTTCCTCCCGAGAGAAAGAAGAAAGCAAGGTGATGATGACTGAAGGAAATCCCAGCCTGTGTTCCCTGAGAGACTGCCACCCTGGGACGCTGCAAGCTACCCAGGGGAGACGAGGAGAGCGGGGAGGAGGGCACCGCACGCCCTTATGTTGAGTCTGCTCCTCTTTGCATAAAAAGAATTAAAGATTCATTGAGCTAGAAGGAGAGGAAGACCAAAGGTGAAGATAATTTTTGGTTTAGTGGTGAGGGCACCTTCCTGACCCAAAGTTTCACTCTTCCTCCAAGACCTGTTTGTGAATTCTAGATGGGAAGGTGAGGTGCAAGTGCAATGAGAGAGTGGGTCGTTCTGGCAGGCACAATTCCCCTTCCTGAAGGACCATCCCAATAACTGAGCTTAAGTCTCTTCTTCACTGTCTCACTTCTCTCTCAGAAGGTTTCTTTCCCCCTCTCCCTCCCCTTTTCAACTACACGTTCTCAGCACAAACTCAGCTCATGAACTGAGTGTGGTTTTCTCCACAACCAGCAAGAGCTGGAGCATCTCCTGACCAAATCCACAACCCTGGCAGGACCAAGTAGAACTCAGACCCACTGAGGTGGTGGGCTTTCTGGGCACACGTGCAAGTTGACCATTGTACCTTTGAGGTTCTTGGAGACTGAAGGTAGGCATCTCCCTGGTTAGGTGCCTTTAGGCTTGGACAGGAGCCGACAGAACATTTTTATTTCAAATTCAGGTGCTTAAATTCTACGTTAATCCCTTCTTTCAGTTCCTATTTGGATTTGTCCCTTAATTGGAAAATGTAAGAAAAGTTGTATAAGCTCAGACTTCTTATTTATCAAAAACATCACAATGAAAGTAAACCTATGGTGATACTTCCCTGATACTTCTCTCAATCTCCAGCAATCCATGGCTTACAGACTTCCTGAGCCATAGTAAAATACTTTTAAGAAGCTGAAATCAAGATTAGCGTGAGCAAAGGCACAAACCTTGGGTCAGTACCCTCACCCATCCCAGTGAGTAGCTATGTTTTGCTATCTTTAGTCATGATTGATGGAAGTTATGGCTATCATTGCCCTCTGATCCCCTGAAGTGCCTTCATTCATTGCCTTTCCCACATCACAAGACCCACAGATATTTCTCATTGCCAGAATTAACTGTCTGGAGCTCTGTGTATTCAACAGCTAGTAAAACATAGTACATGTAGTCCTTACACTAAAATGTCCACATTTCTTCATGAAGGCAAATATGAATCTGTTAATGTTTAGAATGTATATAATATTATTTTCATTCACAAAATATAAAAGATAACGATACTGATTATTTTTGCTTAATGGAGGGAAAAGTTCAGAAATGGTTAGGCTTATTGTATTAACTACTATCGTTCTCCACAAATACTGTGCATTTCTTTTTGACCTAAGCTGGGATTTCCAGCTTTGTGTCTTAACAGCACAACGTTGAATTTACTTCCACTTGATGGGCACAGTGGGTACATGGGGTTCTGCACAACAGAAAAAGAATATAGAAGAAGGATAGGAGCTGGCTCTAGTCTTCCTGTCTGTAAGACGGAGTTGCAATAACCCACAAAAGCATGTACAATACTTTAAATTGGGTCCATATAGCTAGAATCAGCCCCCCTGAATGAAATACTTTTAGCTTACAAGAGAGCAGCTCACAAACCCCAGACCTGCCTTCAGGGCACTGCTTGGAGAAATACCAAAAAGTGTGGAGAAAGTCAGCGAAAGCCAAATGCCTCCACATCCCCCAGATAGGTGTCGTTCACCAAACTCGGAACTCAACTTGTGTTTTCTGGAAAATGCCAGTCAGAGCAACTGAATCTTTATTCCTCCTTTTGACCCAGTGAGTCTTTTGCCCTTATATTCTCAGAGCAGAGTCAGGTCCTGAAATTAATTCATCGAACTTTAGACAAACCGTGTGAGAACAGAGACACCTCACACAGTGACTGAAGCTATGGCTGAAGATGCCTGGTCCAAACATACACGGCTGCTGAGGTCCCCAAGAAACTGTTGGGAACTGTAAGGGAACAGCTGGCCCCAGTGTGGTGGAAGCAATGTTACAGGAGCTCCAGGCTTTTTGAGAGCTCCCCGTTCCCAGAGCAGGTCTTCAGCTGGAGCTAAAGTAGGTTTAGAGAAAAAGCAAAACTGTCCTTAATAAATGGCGGGGTCTGAGCAACATCACCTATCAAGCTATCAGGTTTGAATGACATCTTGCTTAAAACCAGTAAATTAAAATGAAGCAAGAGGTCAAGTTTGCTTGCCCTTAACCAGCTGAAGGCTGGAATTTGGGTCACAGCAAGAGCAAATTCAACTCTCCTTTCCTAATTCAGTGCTTCTCAGTATGTGTTTACAAACTGCTTCAAGGAGAAACAGGTTGGCCCTAGATTTGTCTTGTTCAATTTGTCTCCTTAGATAACTAATGCTTTTCCAGTGTGACTGCTGGAATAATTCTGCACTATCTATACAGTCAAGCATCTGGGGGTTTTCTAATTAAGCTTCTCTACAAAATACAAATAATGAAATAATAATTAAACACATTTATGGTAAACATGAAAGTAAGTCGAATTTGGAGGTTTAGTAGAACAAAGAGATCCTCCCCTTGCCTTCTGAAAACAACACGTGCACTTGGCCAAGCTCCTCAGCACCAATATGTGTGTGCATAAAACCAAACCCCTGGCAGCCTCTCTAGCTGAAAATCACTCATCTCCCTTCCAGACCCTCAGAAATGCCCAGCAGGACTCAACTCTCAAGCCTGCGTGACTTCAGAATAGGGAAGAGGGAGGCTGGAAGGTCAGAGAGCTAAAATCAGTCCATTTATGCAGATTCCTTGTCTCAATTTAGCAAAATTTCCACACCCAACCATAATGCTTATTCTTTCTATTCTGTGAAGGGAAAAATTGCTGCAGGGAATCGATGCATATGGGCAGCTGGTTTCACCAGGATGAAGGCACACATTAAAAATGCTTTTGAAGTGCATTTGGGCTTCCCTCTGGGAGTTTACTCAACCTACAGTCAGGTACCAGTGAGAATTTTTCCCCTGAAGGCAAAGGCACAAATAAAATTAGTAGGAAATAATAGCCAAGCCCACAGGTGTGACAGATGGCTTGGAATGGACATCTGTTGGAATAATGTCCAGTTACTGCAGTAAACTTTTACCCCAGAATTGAATGTGTTCCTCTATCAATCGTGTAGCATGAAGAGAAAAATGTTAAGGATTGGGGACCCAAAGCTAAGGATGTCAGGAACTGGCTTTACACCTCCGTTGGGTGTAGAAGACACACAGTGAGCAGGGTGGAAAAGCCAGAGGAAGGAGGCAGATGGACGAGGTGGGGCAGATGGTCCGGCTCCGTGTTGCTTTGTTTGCTGTGGTTTACTGGTGCCCAGTGGAGAGGGGTTGTTCGGCTGAGCGAAGGCAGCTGTAAGGTGTTTGCACAAAGACAAGTTGCTTTTGCTTTATTACATTCAGACGAATAGCCCCAGACGAAGAGTTTCGACTGCCAGTTCTGGAGTAAGGGTAATTTGGAGTGTTGCTAGAGAGGAGACAGAGAGCTGGAGAAAAAGGTCAAGGAGAATCAGTTCCAGCACGGTGGTATGCATCAGCCGGACAAGGTCACGCACCTCTGGGATACTCAGGGAATTAATAACCAGACTAACTGTGACAATTGTTTTTGGAAAAGCCTGGTTAAGCTGAGAGAAAAAGTAACCATGAGAGAAAAACACGGATTTCTGTAAAAACTAAGCTTTAAATAAGCAACAAACCAAAGTAGGCAAGACGGCTTTGTGAGATTAAAAAAAATTTATTAAAACACGGTGAAATTGTCGCAAAATATGTAGCCATCTATGATGACTCTTCAATATAAACCCAAATTAAAAGCATGAACAATGGGCTTTATTTAGAAACATCCTGACCTTTCTCGTATGACTCTTGTCCTGCCTTCTCGTTACTTGTCATTCTCAGTCACTGTATCTTGCTTAAATGAAAAGTGTAAGCTCTCCAGGGCATAGGACTGCATCTCTTTTTTTTTTTTTTTTTTTTTAATCCGCTCTGTACAACAATGCGTGCAGCAGGGAGACTCTTAGAACTGCTAAATAGAACAGAGAAAAAAAAACATATAATCTCCAATTTTGCAACTTTACTGAATTTCTTGGCAGGAAAAAAAGGATACGGCTTCTAGTGTGGATATTAGTCAAAAGTTATTTGCTCTTGTAAGTAAAAGTTAAGCTAAATAATAGTCCCAGAAAAGCAGTGCTCTCCTTGGTAATGATGTTTATGAAATCACAGAACGGTTCCTGGGGGAGAGCAGTGGAAGCCCATCGCTTGGAGATTTTGAGAGGGAGGTTGGGCAAAGCCAGAGACCGCACTGCAGGGCTCGGTGCCCCGCTGGCAGGAAGACGGATGAGAAGCCCTAACAGTCTTCTCTATTTTGTTCTTCTATGATCCTTATAAGAGAGATTGATGCTGACAGCATCCAGGTGGTACGTCCATGACTCAGCTGTCACGTCACTGCTTACGGCTTAAAGCCAGTGAGTCAAGGAATGAAAAACAGGTGGAAGGAGGAGGAGAGCCCTCCCGAAGTGCTCACCTCCAGCCATCTCTGGCTAAGCGAGCGGGGCCAATTGCAGACCACAGGGACATGGAAGAAGGAGAGGCAATGACAGAAGGAACGGCTGGTCACCTTCCTCCAAGGGCAGCAGGGTTGCAATCCATTCTCCACGGCTTACATAGTGTGGAAGAAAAGCCTGGTGTGAGTTAATGGACTTCTGCGAGCCAGAAGTATCCACACTATGTGGTAGGTCTGAGGCCTGCTGGCTCCTCTAAGTATGCTCTGTAGGCAAAGCTGCAAATGAAGTAAATATTAAATCCATCTAGTTTACTTCATGCTAGACAGAAACAGTAACATCACAGATGTCTGGTCACATATTTTCATCAATAGAAAGTTTATTATTGGGCATCTAATTTCAAGTGATACTCTAAACCCTGTTCTGAGAATGGGTCCTCAGTGTGCTAGCGACTGTGACAACAGACACTATTTCTCTGAAAAGCCAATAAATCGTAGAAGACAGAAATGAGACTCCTTGGAGGCAGACCCCCAGGTTCAGGTGGCTTCTGAGACACTGCTGCCTGTCTGGGAAGGTTCACAAAAGAAATCTGCCACACCTGAGATCTAAACCTGAATCAATTTGGTTTTTTGGCCATTGCCTTGATTGCAGGGCCAGCCTTTTGTAATTCACAGTAGCAGAAGGTCAACAGCATCTCTACAAGATGGGTACTCCACTGCTGTCTCTGCCCTTGGGCATGATCAATGTCTAACACATGAAAGTCTCTCCAGGGGTGGACACTTCATAACCTCTCCAAGAAGCCTGTTGCAATGCTTCGTGATATCTAACCTTCACAAAAACATTTTTCAGTATCTGATCATAATTTCTTTGCTGAAGTTTAACCCTCTAACTCCTTGTCTTATTGATCATGGACAGAAAGAGCAGGTGATTTTGTCCCTTTTGGTGGTTGCCTTTCACGCACCTGACAATTGCTACCTTGCTTTCCTGGTCAGTATGTTCCTCAGAAGCTCAGTTCATTCCACTTTTCTTCATCATTGTTTTTTTCCTAGAGGTCTGGTCATTCCTGCTGCTCCCCCTGGACTTTCTCCCATTGTCTGCTCATTTTTCTGATGTGCAGTGCTCAAGACTGGACACAGGAGTCTTTGGTCGAACCTTTCTATTAATTTATTTCATAACAGCACATCATCATTGACTTGCATCTGGCTTGTGATCCCCATCACCCACAAATCCTCTTCCAAAGAGCACTCAGCATCCTGTACAACCCTCAGTGCATCACCTTCCAGTTGTCCCTGCTGAATGACATTCTGGCCTCCTTCCCATGATTGATTTGATTTGCCACTATTGTTTAGACCATTGAGCCTCTCCTTCAGCCTGCCAGTTGTCACCACCTGCTTGTAAGTTTAATAAGTGTTCCCTATCCCATTGTCAGTGCCTTTACTAGTGGTAGAAACAGTATCAGAGCTGTAGAGACTCACACCTACCCTTTTGGCAGTGACCAGCTGATGCCTTTTCTGTTCAGCTCAGTTTTGTAGCCATCCAGTAATGTTTTAGATGTTCCTGCGATGTAAGGAACATTCTTCCCTAGTTCTCTTACAAGAATATCATGTGCAAGAGTTTTGAAAGCTTTTTTGAAGTCATGATGCGTAGTACCTACTGCTCTGCTACACACACAAAGAAGAATAATGATGTTGGTGTGACATCACAGAGTCTTGCCAAAAAGAAAAGTGTGCTGGCTGTCATTTATCCCTTTATTATGTGAGTATTGCATGTTTTGGTGGCTGCCAGGAAGCTTGTCACACATTGGCACCCTCTTGCACAAAGTGCTATGCAACCTCAGAACTGAAAGATGGATCCTATACCAAGACCGTTACAATCTAATTAGTCTTGTTTCCCCCAAAAGAAAATGCCACCTCCTTTCTTATGAAGGAGAGTATTCATTCTGCAAAACCGTTTTACCATGAAACGAGACGCCCACTTCTTTCCAAGGAGTTCCAAGCAAGTAGTTATTACTGGCATCGTCAAGAGCCATATCTAAGTCTTGATTTTAACTGCATTAAGCCTTGCTTAAGGCTAAAAGACATCATCTGTCTGCATCCCCCTCACTGTCTGCTCATTCACTGTCTGCTCCACCTAGGATGCAAGTCAGGCAGTTCTTCAGTTTTCAAACCTGACTGCTTCCAGTATGAGTGACACATCTTATGGTGACACAACTGCTGCAGGGTCTGCAGGAATTGTCTGAAAGCCAAGAGCTCTGTCCAAAGGAAGGAAAAATGGCAAGGATATAGTTATGTGAACTGAACGAGTAAAAGGCATCAACTCCAAGACTGCAAGGCACACTAACTGAAAACATGGTATTTTGCACTGTCCCTGCTGTGCAAAGTAAACCAATTTTAAAAAGTACTAAATCATGGCACTGGTTGTGGTGAGCAATGAAACTTGATCTTGTTTTATGGAGTTTTGATCTGCACAGACACAAGGAAGACTCTTACCAAGCTAAAGTATTCCAGCCAGATAGTCTCTGACTGTATGTTTGCAGATCACCTGTGACAGCAAAACGTGGGCTCTGCTGCTGCTTCTGGAACAGAAGAGTTAGTAACAACTAATCTTGTTTATACGTGCAAAGAATTTGGAATTGATTACGGTTTTGTGCTCTATTTAAGTGTTCTTGTAATTACCTTTGATTAGGATAAAGAGGATCATTTTCTTTTACCAATTCTCAGGATATTCAGAACATCTGGAAACTAAAGCAATTCTTTGCACACCTGTTTATTAGTGTAAACTTCAACATTTCCATACAAAATGCTCTGTGAGTGGGGAGCGGCTGAGGCATCTGACATGACATGGATGACCTGGGACCTTGGTGCCACAGAAATGGCTGGACATGCAAACATTTCCCTACAGTGGGTAGACACAATCTGTTGCTCGACCATGCATATTTGCCCAGCTTCCAGGTGTTTAGAGGCCAGAGTGCCAAAAAGTTCGAGGAGAGGAGAGGAGAGGAGAGGNGAAGAGAAGAGAAGAGAAGAGAAGAGAAGAGAAGAGAAGAGAAGAGAAGAGAAGAGAAGAGAAGAGAAGAGAAGAGAAGAGAAGAGAAGAGAAGAGAAGAGAAGAGAAGAGAAGAGAAGAGAAGAGAAGAGAAGAGAAGAGAAGAGAAGAGAAGAGAAGAGAAGAGAAGAGAAGAGAAGAGAAGAGAAGAGAAGAGAAGAGAAGAGAAGAGAAGAGAAGAGAAGAGAAGAGAAGAGAAGAGAAGAGAAGAGAAGAAAAAGCCTACACAAAAAGCCTAACATCTTCAGAATGGGATCACAAGTATATCATCTGTTGTCATGAAGGATCACACGACAGCCAGATATGAAGCCCAGGCAGGCTGGTTTTGCAGCTGAACGAGCCCCAAGGCTCCAGGACCTCCCACCACCACGCTCCCCAAGTGTATCCATGCTGATGGAACTGGGAAGCAAGCACAGATGCCAGTGATTTACTGGGAGTGCAGGAGGCTGCTCACTTTAATATATGGCACATATGGCATGAGAGTGTTAATGGAATTTATACTGTAAAAAAATTATCTCAGCACAAAGTATGGAATTACTTGGGAGGATTTATGCAACAGACATAAAATCCAGTGGAAACAGTCTAACCTTTCTGAGGCTTATTAAGTTTTCTTTTTATTTATGGAAATGTCTTAATTTATGCAAGGTGAATGCCAGAAAAAAATGCTATAGATTTAGCCAGGACCTAGCTCTTGGTATTTATAGACTTTCAGAGTAATAGTCTGCTCTTGTTTACACCAGGGGTAAAACTGTATGAAGTCTCTGGGGACAGTCCAAAGTTGTCTACATTGCACCGTTGAATTGGGTATCAGCACTTTGGAACCAGCTGACTGCAACACGATGCTAACAATGAGCAAAAAGTGTGAAGAAAAAGATTGTAGTAACAAAGAATGAGGTAAAAATATTGCTTTGTATCCTGCTTATCCTTGTTATATATATTACATTAAATACACATCAAAGTAACACTCTTCCATCCTTGCCTGTGTCCAAGCAGTAAGATGCAGAACTCCCTGAGGACAGTGGGGTTTCCCTGGGGCCCCAAGACTGGGTGGTGCTTAATTCTTGGTGGGGAGGAGGATCTTTAGCCAGTTTACCAAAGAAAAGATGCATTTCAGTAACCACATTGTCTCTCCATCAATGCTAACCTCATACCCAATCAGCCAGTTCCAACCAAACTGTGACAACATCCTTCAAAAAAATACGTTCCTACAAGTGTCATGAAAATCAGAGAGGCATAAATCGGTGCTGAGAGGAGACAGAGTCCCCCTGAGGATTACACCAGGGCTGGCTGGCCAGGAAGGATACTTTCAACTGGCCACCAGGACTGTCACACAAAGGGTGGCTTTTATAGTTCAGAGGGAGGAGGTGGATAGAAAAAACAACTCACAAATCCAACAGAAAACAGGCTTCTGTTCTTCATCAGTCAACACGTCTTACTCACTGCATCTAAATACCACACAAATTTAATCCTGTACTTTTCCACAGCTGTATCACCGAAGCATCTTAATTTCTTACTGACACTAACAAATGCAACCTGAAAATAACCCCCTGAGGTCAACTGGGGTTATTAACTGGAGGTGCTCATAAGTGATCTCCAGCAAATCTCGCTCCAGTGGCCTCTAACACTGTCACCCCACTCATCTGCTGCAACTTCTCCCTAAAGTCACCACCATGCATGTAGCAGAGGAGAACTGGGGCTGGCTCCCCAGCACTTCCAGCTTCCCAGCCCACATCCCAAAACCAGGAAAATCAGCACCAATGGAGGCTGGAATCTTGCAAAAGAAACTTATAAGTCAGTGTCTTCAAAGCCCAGCCTGTAATGCAAATGCAGGAGGAAATCAGATTACATTGAAAAGGGGAGTCTCTGGTCTGGCCTTTGGGGACCTTGACCTTGGAAATGAGTTTTAAGAGAAATAGTGTGTCCTTTTCTCTGTTTTTTAAAGCTATTTGATAAGGAACTATTCTTGCTCCATGGTGTAGAGGAGAGTCCAGGGTGGTGGCAGGTAGCAGGAAGGGGAATTTGGGCCTCAGAGTCCAGATTTTGCCATTCTGGGTGATGGTGAGCAGAAGGTGTTGCATCCTGCTGCAGAACCAGCCCCTAGAGGGAGGCATGGACCTAGGCTTTCTCAGCAGGTTTCCCTGCTCTCTCCAGCCAAGGCAAATTTTGATCAGCTCCATGCTTGGAGGAGCTTTCTCTACCAGGCTTTTGGATCATCTTCTCTATCCTCAGCAGCACCATTTCTGTTCTCTTTGTTGTTACACTCTGTCTGGTGCCATTTTCCCCACCTGAGCTGTGTCTCACTCCTGTCTTCCATTCTCCATCCTCTGCTCCACTTCCACATCAGTTCTACCATACCCCAGTTCTTCAGGCTCTGCATCTCTCCTTACTGTGTCCAAATCCACTGAGGTCTGTCCTCTACACCAAATCTAACCCCCAAACCTCATTTAACATTTTGATCCCTCCACTCCTCCCTGTGCCAGCATCCCAGCATGGTTCATCCCTCCTGCACCCACACAAGTAGCATGGAGAACATTAGGATACAGTCCTCAAGCTGTGCCCAGCATCCCAGCAGCAGAAAAGGCAGGGAGAAGGAAAACCCATCTCTCCCATCACCCTCTGGAGTGGTGCACACAAGGCACAGGGGCTGTGCTGGATTGCTGGCAGAATCCCTTGGGAAAAGAGCCGCTGGGGCCCCCTGTCTCTCTGCTACAACCTGGAGGGCATCTCTGCCATCAGACGTGGAGCTTCTACTCCAAAGCACGGAGTTTCTTCTAGGCAAAACATCCGTAGCAATTTCTATACTACAGAGAAATCGCCTGCTTTTCTCTAAATTTATTCCCAAGAATAACTGCGTTCTCTGAGCCGAAAATCTGCATTACTACATAAAAGCAAATATAATATGACCATGTCTGTGCATCAGCCACGAGCTGAAAAACTGCCGTGCAAAGACCTAACGCTCGATAAAGTTATAATCAAACAAAAGCCATAATCTTTTTGTGAAAGATGTTTAGAAATATTAACTGTAGGCATCACAGTCTGTATTATTTACCACGGGATAAGGACTAATTTCTGCATCATTCTATGTCACAGAGAAATCTGAAAGCAATATTCATATTTCATTTATTCTTCACTCCACTGAAATGCCCTCTCAAATCAAATCAGTGTTAGCTGAACGTAGTGGTTTTGCCACAAAAAGGAAAAAAAAAAGGATATTCAGATTTGTTCTGCTTCCATCATTTCAGTTTTACTTTTCACAATTGTTTTTGAATAACGCCCTGCAAACCCTTGTACCTTCTGCTACAAAACTGCTTCAGCATCTTCCACTTCCCATCCCTCTGAACTCATCTGTTTTTCCTTTGTTGTTACCTCGTCAAACTGTGTGATGCCTCTGCCTCTCCTGCAACCTACACCCACCCAGAATAAGCAGAGGGAGGTTATTAGTAAATGCGATTCTTCTAACCAGGATCTCAGGCGCGCTCTCTAAACAGTATCTGATGTGGCTCGTATGTAGATTTGCCTTTGAAAGAGTCATTTAGGGGAGACGCCTGGAGGATTCCCATCCTCCCAGTTTGCCAACACCGCCAGCATTCCACTACAAACACATTTAGACAGCTGGATGGGCATGACGGCTTTCACAAACTCACGGCCAGGACTTTCTGCAAAAGCTGCATCTGCCTGCTTAGCAGTTATAAAAATGGAAAAGAAGAGTGTAGGAAACATAGTAAGTGATCCGTCTGTGTTGTAGAACAATTTTAATTGCTGGCACATCACAGCTGGAGCGGTGGTGCAGCCCCACATGGGGACAGAGGGGGTTTGTAGCCACAGAAGCACCATCGCTGAGCCCTCCAGAGCCACCACCAAATCCCACCTCAATTCCTATCCCCATTAACAGCAAAATATGTAGAACAAGGGTGCTGAAAGGATATAACAGGCTTTTCTTGCTGATCTGTCAGAGGAGTTGTGTACTACATGGTGGAAAAACAAAGTTCAGCTGTTTCAAGGATGTGGGATCAGATCCTCATGCCAAGTCGATCTCATCCCAGCTACTCTACTCCCAGGTTCATTTGATGACCGATCTATTTGCTGACAGCCAGGTGAGGCCCATGGAGATCTCTTGGCTGGTGTCAGTACCATCCTTGTTACTCATTATACACGGCTTTACACTCAGTGAGTGTTTTACAGGACAAGCAAAGCCAAGGCAAGGGATCTGCCCTTGAGCAGGGGCTGTGACCCTGCAAAACTGAACCCCATCACTCAGTGACTCCAGCGAGGGAACAGGCAGATGGCACTTCGGATAGAGACCCTATGGACCAAGGACCTGATCTCTGGCCCCTTTACATATTCCTATTGTATATTGATAAATATTGTATGAAAATATATACTGGATATTCATATTGTGTTATTCACCCATGCACGAATTATCTAGCCAGCCCCAGCCTCCACGGCATGGCATGTACCCTGCCTTCATCTGCCAGCACTCCCAGTGCCAGTGTTGGTGACTCCCAACTCCCCAAAATAGCAAGCTGAATTCTTCTCCTGACTCAGCGTGTGGAGTTTTCAAAGGAACTTGAGGGGAAGGAGGACAGCAGGGCTTGCACCAGCACTGGAGGGCACAGATGTGGAGCAGGTCAGCACTGCTGGAGGAATAACAAAGCGCAGGACATCGCCGTGCTGCCAACAGCAGCTCACAGAGGTGTGTAACCACTGCTTTTGGCTCCTTCTGATCTTCACGCTCTGCTTTGGGTCCTGCTGCAATTTGCTGCCATTGGGTTATTCAGCTCCCTCTCCGCAAGCATCCCATCTACCTGGCTGCTTGCATTTAGGTACCAGTAACATGAAGAGGCAAAATCTCTGTGTTTAGTTCTTCCACGTGTATTACTTGTGGGTTTGGGGTGGCGAAGGTGTGATACTTGTCCTTGTCCTCAGGGCAGACAAAGATCTGACTCCAGTTGACAGCTCTCCAGGCAGGGTGATGTACATGCTTGATAAATCTTGGGTTCGGCCTCTCAGCATCAAAGTGAGAAACAGCTCTAATCAATCACCCTAAGCGATGGTGGAGAAATGGGAAAAATTAAAAAGACCCCCCCAAAAAAATTTGAGAGTATTTATTTCCAAGGTAGTATTTTAAAATAAAGATCAGAAGGTTTAAGTGCCTGGTCACAGGCACCCTCTTTGCAAACCTCTTGCAAAAATAAAAATTAGGAGATTGAAGTAAAATAATAATAAATAAAAGATCAGTGAATAAATACAGCTACAGTGACAGGAGACTTCAGTGACCACTTTAGTTTCTTGAGCTGTTGCCCAGCCCCAGGACCAGGCAGACACAGGAGACAGAGCTGGGACTCAGACGGGAGGAGGACTGTGAGGAGGAGAGGAGGTTCTGTGGTCCAGACCCTCCAAACTGGCACACCACTTGTCAGGCAGGTGACTGAGGAGCACAGGGCACACAAAAAGCTCCAGATAGGAGGGAGCTGGGCACCAGAAAGCACAATTCTCCAGTGGTGGTGGCAAGGTGCCACTGAAAGACAAAATTCCGCTTTCGAGCTGGCACTAGAGAACAGCTCCTGGACTTCAACATTGCTTGAAGAAAGCAAAACCCTTGTATCGCTGCTCAGGAGGCCTTGAGGTGTCTGAAGGCTGGCAGAGGCACTGGTCACCCGTCACTCAGCCCGAACACAGAGCCACACAAGGGTCCCTTTGAGAGACAGCTCTGCATCGGGAGCTGAGCTGCACCACACATCCTGACACGGATGTGGAAAGAGAAACAAACTGCTTCACACTTGTCATTGCCTGTTCTTCATCTGTCCCATCAGGCTCACGATTTGCTTTAGCACAGCAATATCCCCTGGGATCTCCTTATAAACCTCCTCGGGGAGCCGTCCCTCCTGCACCGCAGCTGTCCCCACCCCACATCTCCAGCGCCTGTGGCAGGGACACTGCAGGGATCCAAAGCCTCCTCTCCTTCTCCTCATTTTCCATACGAGATGTTGGCCTTAACCAACACTCATTTAAATATTTCAATCACCCGTACAGAGTTCCTCCTGTCGACTTTATCAATTCCTCAACAATTTGTGATGCTTTGCATTTTAGCATCATCACTACCTTGGCCATGAGAAATGCAACTTGTCGCAGCTGCATCCCAGTGTCACACCAGTAATCCTTTTCCAAGTTAATTGGCCTGGGCACTCTGCACACGGCATTGCATAAAGCTCTGGTTTTACTTCTGAGGCAGCTGGCTTTGCTCTTGGGCTGGTGGCACGGAGACTCACAAGCTCCTATCAGATGCCCTGGGACACGCAGACCAACCAAGCCCAACACAGCCTGCAGGGCTGGACATCAGGATGAGTGTAGGCAGCCAAAAATAGCTCAGAAAATGCAAAACCAGGGCATCCACCTGGACACCAAGCAGGCGACTTTCTTCCTTCCAGGGATCACATGCAACCAGTGTCTCTAGGGGAGAACAAGGATAATTCAGAGCACCCACATCACTGCTGTGCTCTGGGGGAACATCTGCCTCTATCGCCTACAGAGACACTCAGAATCCAAGCCTTTACACCAGGTGTCTGAAATCAGACAGCATGAATAGCCCCCATGCTCTTATTTACAATGTCTTCCACTTTGTTATTCAGTAAATAATTTTATTTAGTACCTCATATTACAGGAAAAGAGTTTTATACAAAAATAGGGCCAGAACACCTCTTTTCACATCTCAGGCTACGCTGCATGATAAATTTGGCTGGCCAAGCCTTCACCTCCTTCTACAGAGAGACCCCAGCCCACGCACAGCCTCTGGGCATCTGGGGGGTTATCCCAGGGGATTACACTGCTCCTGGGAATGGGTGCCAGGGTCCTCCCTCCCCATTGAGACCCTATGGCAGCACACCCGCTGAATGCTGGACTTGACATCCCAGCTCTCACCAAACCATGCTCCATTTTCTCAGTGTCCCCAAATCCATATAGTGCCAAGTGAGCTAATTTAAGCTTTTAAGTGTCTGTCAGAAATGCTTTCCTCCTCTCCGCCCTCAGCTTTTCTCCCCATATAAAGGCACAAAATGATATATTTTGTATACTGATGCATATCCATAGGTGAACTGTATACTATCCTATAAATTAGGAATTATAGATCTCTCACTTTAAACCAATAGCACTAAGACAGTAAATCCATGAAGAAATGCATCCTCTTTTCTGTTTCGCAGTAGGTTATGCTTGCTTAAATCCCCAAAAATACCTGATAATCAACCCAGCTGTGTTTCCAGTGATACCAGCATATGCAACACGGCCATAGAGACCTGAAGAGCTGGGCTCCCCAGAGCTCTAGGCGTCTGCAGAAGGACAGACCAACTTCTCTGCATCACATCCCTTCCCTTCCAAACCCAGAAGGACCTCGAGCAAATCCCCTGATCCCCATGGGTGTTGTGGGAGCTGACACGGGCAGCCAAGAGCCGCAAGGGCTGTTCAGCTGCTCTGTGCTCAGGATGCTCAGCCAAGGGGATCCCAGACCACACAGGTTAATGGGCTGCCCATGCCTCCTAATCCTCTGAGCAAACACTGCCAGGAATGATTACTAGCCCCTGACAAAGGTCGTGTTCCGCCAGGACTCCCTGCTCATTGCGCTGGGATGTGTTTTCTTTACCCCTGCATGTAGCTGCCAAGGCTCCCTTATTTCCATGTATTTTATTTCTGGCAAAGCATCTCTGTTGGTAAACACCCCCTGCTTGGTCCAAGCATGGCTTTCAACCAGCCTCTCTGCAGCCACGGGAGGGAGAGGAGAGGAGAGGAGAGGAGAGCAGTTAGATAAACCCACCTGACCTGGTGGTTTCCATAGATATTGGGGACCCCTGGACCTCAGAGGAAAGGACCCACAGGAGCTCATGCCATTCTCAGGTGCAGCATCTCTGCAATGCAGGTGGCATGTGCCCTTGCCCCTGCCATCCCCATTGCCTCATCTAGCACTGGGAAGGGGGGTTCATCAGCGTACTGAGCTGTGTCAGTTCTGAACAGGCAAGGCTCGATATGATCAGGAGGAGAAACAATCCTCTACAAAGGAAAGCAAAGATAAGGACATGAGTGATTATAAGTTGCATCCTGCAAAGCCCAGTGCTGGGGTGCCAAGGCACCCTGGGGACCAGGACGGCTCCTCTCCTCGCCCCCATGCAGTTCCACAAGTGAGCAGGGCACCTCCCACCAGATCTACCGCTGCCCTCACCCACTCTGCCATCATTTTTCCAGGGATCTCCCTTTCCTCCCTTATCATCTTCCCGTCAAGCCTCTTCCCTGTCCTTTGATCCTTTTTTTCTTCTGCCAGCTGAGGGATGCGATGCTCTCCCGCTTGGCCAGCACAGTGGAGGAGCTGCTTGTGTGGAGTGCTGGTGACATATTGTGGCTGGGCTGGTTAATCACACGATTCCCCTACCAAAGCTGGCTGGATACGAGGTCTGATCTAACGCCAAATATTCACACTTCCTCCCCAAAACCTACACAAGAGTTGTGGTTATCCACCTGCTCAAGGCTCAGCCTTTCTGGCATGGTTAAAGGCTGAAGTCCGAAAGGTTCTACACTATTGATGGATAATTATATATATACATGCGTGGAGAATTATTTAACACATTGTCTTGACTTCAAAAATATTCTGATTTAAGCTTGAACCTGCTGATATTTACATATATAATTCTCATCTTACCGCTGCCTACAGGCCCTGCAGTTCAGTAACACTCTTAATTAGGGCCCTGGTGGGGCTTGGTGTTTAAGGATATGCTTAAATCAATTGACTTAATAAAATTAAATATGCGTAATTATTTATTGCTGACCGGTGCAGATACGTGTGGGTAATCCATTCTGCTCACACTCACCCTACACACATCTGGGGGCAAGCCCAGGCTTTGTGTTTAATACGTGTGCCACCAAACAGGACGGTGGGGACAGACTCTTCGGCACTGCAAATAAGATAACTGTTTAACTGACATCATTATATTCATTGTTATCAATCTATTTATTTATTTATTTAGTGGTTTTGGTTTTTCGAGCCCGTGGTTATGAACTTTACCAACCCAGTGCTGATCCAGTCCCTGTCAGCAGGTCAAGGACAGTTGCAGTCCCCACGGGTGCTTCCAGCAGAACACGTTCAGGCTGTGGCGTAGCCACACAGAGATACCCAGAAAATATTCCAGTCCTTCCCTGTGCCCTCATGCCAAACCGTTGTTTCAGGAGTGTGGTATCAAGTCATTTAAATACTGCCAGTATATGCAGCATCTCCGTTATCCTTTAATAGTATACTTACTTTTTTTCTCAGAAGAGAGTGGTGTCTAATCATGTCAGGATTTTTAAGTAATTCTGCCGCAGGGTAAAGAGTATTTTTTTTATACAACAGCGATGGATCTATATGGCTTTAAGAGGCAGATTCTCCTAACACTCAGGGCTTGGCTTAGAGGAGGCTCCTGAACTGATTCTGTCAAAAAGTGTTTGCATTTTCTTCAGGGCGAGTTAGGAAAGGGAAAAAACCTAAATGCGTTTTGACATTTGTATTTCGAGTGTTATCTGTCAAATATGCCAGGACCAGATCACAAATTTCCTAAAGATTGTCATGGCTATCCAGCCTATCAATAGCAATCTGGAGCTCGGGTACGATCCAGACGGAAGGCGCGTTGATAGAGTGCGATGACAGATTTCCCATTAGGACAGAGGAGGAACAGGGGGCAACTAACGGCATCTTTAAAATTGCACATGGGTCTTCTCGGTAAGTGAGGTCTGACAGGCCAGTTTGCAATAACCAGAGAGGAGGCAGAAACCAGAAGGTTGCCCGAGGCCACAGCCGCACTACCTGGAGCTGATCAGTGGCTTTGTCACACAAGTCTTTCACTCCTTACGTTTTCTGCTGCTGTGGGCAAAATTACTCTGTAGGAAGCCTTGACCTTTCACTTCTTATTTGTATGTTATTTTGGAGTAGCAGATCTCTCCCAGTCCCCATTTCTCTGAAACCAGCTAGGAGCAGAGGGACTATGCAGGGAAGGGCAAGCAATGTCACTGGCGGCTGAAGGATGCTGAAGAGTAGGACCGTCCTGAGATGGGCATCTCCACCTCCTGCAGAGCTCCAGCCCTGGGACCAGCTGCAGCACGGGCCTGGGAACCTGCTCCAGCAGGACAAACAGTGCTTACCGAGGACATCCAAGAGCAGCCTTGCATATGCTCATGCAAAATCAGCTGCAGCAGAGGACAGAGGCTGCTTAGATTTTACATCGCTTCATCTATTTAGTCCCCCAGGTTGGTTATTGATTCCACCTGTGACACTACGCAAAAGCCCCCATTGACTACAGGACCATTTAGGATGATTTCTGATACTCCAGCAGCATCAAATTAGATCTGCTTCAAGGTGATCTGCCAGCTCTGCCTCTCCATCACACAGCGCGCCCTCATTTCCAAAGCACCCTATTCTAATACTCATGGCATACGGAGAGGAGATCTGCAGGTCCCGTTATTACATGAAAATTAAAATTCACTGTGCGGGTTACGGCCCTAGATTTAATGTATTGGCACCCCCGGCATAATAGCAAGTGCCCACCCAGTGCAGGATGTATCAGCCACATTGATTTGCAGGCGAGGAATGCACAAATTGATGGCACCCTGTGCTCTAACGTGGTAACGAGAACGCCAATGAGATGGAATGCTGTGTAGAGAGACGTGAGTTTGTTCCCAGGTGTATTAATAGTCAGGCTGAACTGAAAGGAGAGGGGGGGAAAGGTGTTGGTGTGTTTGCTGCTGAACGTTCTTGAGATCCCACATGGTAAAGTGATGCTGCTCTTTTTGACCGTGGGTAACATTATCCTTACTGTCAGCGTGCTAGTCCCAAGGTTTTCCAGGGATTGTCAATACCCTGAGTCCTGCTACAGATGCTGACAACCATTTAATTATGGATGCTTAATCACTGGTGGTGGATTAGCCCCTGGTCTCCAAACACGAGCACGTACGTGCAGCAAAAGCTGAGTTTCAGAGGCCAGACAGTGAGCTCCCAGGTAGCTTTGATTTCCCATAAGGTTGTCCCTGCACCATGAATACCTTTCAGTCACATCCAGGCTGATGGACATGGGCCTCACGAGGTGTTTGCTTCTCACGTGGTTTATCCTTGTCCAGAGCCAGGGCAGGGCCTGCAGAAAATTTTCTGCAGCAGACTGCGGTTTTGCAGGGTTTCAGAGATCACTTGAGTTAACAATGAGTTGAGGGAGTAATTGAACATGCAGTCTTGCAGGAGGCACCACAATGCCCCCTGTGCCACATGACATGGAGCATATGTGCCATATCCATTTCACCTCCCCCAAGCTTTATGAGAAGAACGCTCTGCAAAGCACCAGACCTTAAAAGCAGTTGACACCAAGCTCCGGTCCTTTTCCCTCCCAGTTGCCAGTTCCAACCTGGTCATGGTAACTTCTTCTCCCGCAGCCTTAAACTACACACAAACACTAAGCTTTTGTAATCCTTCCTCTCCAGTGGGTCAAGATATTAATCACTGACACCACAAACAGAAATCATTGACCACCACAAGATTGATGGAGTCCTGGGAGGGTAGGTGGGATGGCAAGGTGGCACACAGAATGACTCTTAAAATATAGCTACCATCTATTTCATGGTATTGATAGATTTGAATATCAGCTGTGTGCCCTTTATGAATAGTTTACTAAATTTAAGGGACTTTTAATACCCATGTCTTAGCCGTAATTCTACTTTCCTACCAAAATCTAATGTCCTCTGAATCCTGTGTCACTGCTGACATAAACAGCTCCTGTTTCTTCATTCAGAAGAGGCAAAAATAACCCATTAGTTATATGCGATATAAAGGGTAGATTCATTTTTCAGTATCATCAGGATACAAGAGCCAGGGTATCAAAATAAAGGCAGGTGCTATGGCATGGCCACATCACCTGTGTTGCTGGGAGGCATCATTCCAGAGCAGAAGAGGCATATTTCCCTTATTTTCAAATTTATTTTGGAATCAGAGCACTTTACAGACATCATAAACCACTGGGAATAAACCATAGGGGACAGTAAGGGGCAGTTTGGTGACTCAGCAAGAACAGCCCTGGAGACCAGCAGTGATGCTTGCTAGAGCAGCAACCCAGGCTGCCCCCAGCAGGAGCAGCCCAAGCACTCAGCCCTGGAACAAAAATCAGCCTTCCTGCTCCGAAAAGGCTCCCAACTCAACCCAGTGCAGCCAGAAACCCTCAGTCAGCCCCGTACCTCCCAGGGCTGCCCCAGCATCAGCCCAGCATCAGTCTCCGGCCCACCCAAACATCCCCATGAGATGTGTGCTGACCTCCAGAGAGATGTGTCAGAGTTGGGGAGTGTCCCAACAGCCTAAAGGAAAAATCAGGGCCAGAGCTGGGCATGTTTGGGGCATCTCACTGTCACCAGAACCAAGTGCCATCTTTTCCCAGCTGCAGAAATGGCCCCTCTGCTGAGATTCCAGGATCCAAACCCTGAGGAGCAGGACTGATCCCATAACTTCAGGAACTCCCTCCAGTCAGAGCATCAACCAGGCTGAAAATGATGCTGGCCACCATAAACACTCCAGGTGTCCTTCTGTCCAGCTGCAAATACACACAATGCAAGTTTCCTTCAGAGATGAAATCATGTGAGTAAGACAACTCCAAAAATCCTCAGCAAGGTCATCTCAGGACATGCCATAACCGCCTCAACTGCCTTGCTAATGGGTTGGATAAATATTTGAATCACATATTAGCTTTCTCACTTGCTACTTGCAAAGCACCCAGATCTGTGGGAAACTTGGACTCTGCAGCCCAGCAGGGAGATGTCAACCCACTAGGCAGCACAGAGCTCATTCCTGATAGTGAAGAGGAGGAATAGGTGCTGTAGTGGATGAAGAGATATGCTGAGAGCTAGGTGCTCAGCACCCTGTGCCAGTGCAGGACCAGCGTCGTGGGCTGGGACATGGTCCTGGCCCGCTTAGCCACCACTGAGCTAAGCCAGGGACTCACAGAGGTACTTTGGTATCTTCTTGAAAATACATTAAAGCCCTTCCTCTTGATGGACACATTTGCAGTATAAATAGTTATGTCCTCTTTATTTCACTCTGAGGTTTAATTAATATATAAATCAAATGCTTATAAAACTCCCAAATGCTTGGGAAGATGTAAAATTTAATTAGTTTGCCCACACAACTCCATATGCCAACTGTTAGCTCAATTACTCTTTGCCATGAAATACTGACTGCACTTTCCCATATTAGTAATTTCCCTCTATCTCAGAGTCATGGTTAATCAACACCCTGAACTCGACACACACACTCATGCTAAATTAAATATTGAGCACAAGGAGTGAGAGCCTCCTTAATGAAATCACAGCTGGATTTTGCTCAGAAATTAGACCCTCATGCAATATTGGGGGCAGATGATAATCTCTGGGGTGCAGGGCAGGTTGTCGTCCTGCTGCTCGAAGTGCATTGGACCAGCTTTCAGGAGGTGCACCACTGTACTCACGTTCTTGCATGGAGGAGAAATATTTATATATGAAATATCATGTTACCTCACTGGAGGGAAGACATCCCTCTCCAGTTTCCCTTGGGATGGGAGAGGGATGGAGCAGATGCCAGATAGCCAGGGACAGAGATGAAGCATGTGGCAGGGATGAGTAGGAAGGGGCAGGCAGCAGATTCACTGTGATTGCCTCACACACAGGCAGCAATTAAAGAAGGTGACAAGCTTCCAGTTTAGACATTAAATACACAGTAAAGGTACGTTTAGGTCAGCCCCCCAGTTTAGCAGCGAGACTCAGCAGGAACCAGCACTGCTGCCGCATTTATTCCTGTTTCAAAAATTTCAAGTGATGATGAAATGTCAAAATTATCATCTGGAAAAGGGCCAACAAACTTGCCATACCATCCTCACCTCAGTGTCCCCCTACCCCCATCCCAAGGGCTCTGAAAGCCCCTTGGCTGGAGCTCCTCGGGGCGTAGCAAAGCTCTACATTGAGCCCAGCAGCTTTCTCCCAGGCCAGGAGTGCCACAGGGGGACTTGGAAGTGACCTTTGCTGGCTCGTCCACAGCTCTCAGCAAGTTTGGTGGCTCCTGATGTAATAGCCAGCCGATGGCATTGTGTGGGCTCCTGGCCAGGCCAATCCCACCAAGGATGGGTCCTGCCCACCCGTGGGAAGTGGGGGCACATGGCTGTGACCGTGGCACCATGGCTTATAGGACTGTTTCGGGGAGTAGGAGGATGCCAGTGGCTGGACATGCTGGAGCAGAGGGTGCAGCAGCCAAGTGGAAATTAAGAAAGCTGAGGGGGATGCACCAAAGCATTTTGTCGCCTTCAGGAGAACCCCCTTGGAATAAAAATGTCTCTAACTCTAAAAATCACTTAAATTAAGCTCATTTTTCCCATTTGTGCTGGTTGCTTGTATATAATTTTCCCACTTGTGCTGTGAATACAGAGTATTTGTTTTCCCTAAAACTACCCATTTTGCTTTCAAAATCTTGTGCAGGAGCAGAGCCTGGTCATGACCACAGGGCAGGAGCTAACAGCAGTGCCTCCCCCCACCCCGTGGCTTCTGCTCAAAGTCATTTGCACCAGGCTTTTCTGGTCCTGGAAACATTCCCACCCACCCACTTTCCCTCACAAGGCAAGGGACTGCTTTTCGCTAACCTCCCTGTTTGCCCCAGGGATTTGGGGCTTCTCCCCTCCCTGTAAGGGGGGAGCAGAGACCTCACTGAGATGTTGTTGTTTAGATGTGGTGTTGGGGGATATGGTGTAGGGGAGAACTTTCTAGAGTAGGGTAGATGGTTGGACTCAATGATCCCAAGGATCTCTTCCAACCTAGATGATTCTATGATTCTATGATTTTATGATTCTATGATGCTGGGAAGCCATAAGCCTTGGATTAAGCCCTTCCAGCTCACTGTGTATGGTTCAAACCTCCCCTAAGCCCATGAGATCAAGTGAGAGCCCCATTTCCCTGTGTGATGTGACTTTCTCCAAAAATCATTATAATTTCAAGTGTAAATCCACTCTGGGCAGTGGTTGTTGGTTTTTTTGAAGCTGTCATGACATAAACAGAGCTAGAAGCCAGATGTAAAATAAAATTATTTTCATCCTCTAACTTCTTACTTCAGACCATCAGCTTATTTCTTTAATTCAAATTAGCTCTTCATATTCAAGTCTCATTTTATTTAATCTGCTTTTTCAATTAAATTCAATTGTCTGTGATCTTCTTAACTTCCTATGCCTCCCTGCATGGCTAATACAGGCAAATTTTACATTTGTTCCTTTCACTTTCCTCTTTTTTTCTTTTTTTTTTTTTTCTGGCTACTCTAATGGGGATGCTGGAAGGGGGAATATGTTTTCTACCATCTACCTCTGCTTGATATCAGGGCATCCATGCTGCCCATGGGCAGGGAGGAAACTCGGAGCTGTGGGGCAGCAAGGTTGAGGCACATTTTCCACCTTCATCAGCTACCCCTGGGTTAGAGGAAAAGGAGGATCCCTCTGCTTTTCAGGTGTCCTATCAAAACATGGCCTTTATTTCTTTAGCCTTCCTAGAGGAATAAAAGGATGCGTTTCATACAAATCACGGTGTTAAAGGTGGGTTAGAAGTACCTGGGGGAGTTCAGACAAGGTCATGCTCCTGATTTCAGGTGTCCAATGTCTGATGCATGGCAACGCCTGCAATGGAGACACACAGGGAGACATAGGGTGATTTTTTTCTTAAAAAAAAACATTCACAGAGCTTTCTCCAGGACACCCAGCACTGCAGACACATGAGCAGAGCCCACTACCCACATCAGGTCCAAACTTGTCCCTGCAAGCCATGCATCAGGTCTGAAGTTCCACAGGTCTCTGCAGTCAGACCCTACACCTGGTCAGGACAGGGGGACCTGAGGAACATCAGGGCCATTCAGCAGAGAGGGAAAGCATTTTTTTCAGCAGGAAGGAGAATTCTGGGGATAATTTTGTCCCCAGCTGTGAAGCACTAAGGGAGCAGAGGGAGGAGACCATACTGGGAGGCCCTTCCCTTGTAGGTGGTGGAGCTACCACCCATCAAGGAAATGATTGGCAGTGGGTATACTTCAAATAACACTTAGAAAGATATAAAGTGAGGAAAGGTGCAGCAGCCAGGGGTTAAACTGCAACATAAGCAAAGGTGATGTGTATTATCAGTCACAGATTTATCCAGACACTTGAACACAAGAGAGTAAAAGGCAGCTGGGACCACCTGGCTCTGCCCAGTGGTCACCAAGCCTGGCATTTGCAGGGAAGATCCTCCTGTGGGATTTGCTCAGTTATTGCATTACGGGGGTTTGGCTGCTTTTATGCCATAGCAAAGCCTGGATGTTTCACCATCAGTGTCGTCATGCTGCTTTCAGCGCTTCTGGAGAGGTTACAGGAACCAGAGGACCCGTGATCAGGTGAGAAATTCGGTTTCCACCATCTTTTTTAAACACTAATAAATGCTTAGTCTCCCCGGTTATGATAAAAAGCTAGAAGCAGCCCCCAAGTGTATTTGAAAGATGGAAAGACCAGAAGGCAAAGAAAAAAGGCCCCCAGTTTTATTATTTTGTATAATTGGAGAGCAGACGCTGTCTGTAACACACTGCCATCGGGGACCCTGGATTTTTAATAAGAAATCCATGGGGGAATTAAATGCTGTTTCCGTGGTGTTGTGGCTGATTTACAGGGATGCACCTGGAGCCAGAACCCACAACTCGAGTCACTGTACTTCACCGAAAGCAAAAAATTTAGGCCCTATTTGTAAATCCCTGCAAAAACTGGGTCTGCAGTGGAAACAGCGATAGCCCCTTAATTATAGCAGCGCTTGTGGGAGCTGTGATAATTAGGAGTTTCTGGTATTCTGGAAATCAAAGTGGTTTCTATTCTCTTCTTTAATTAATTCAGGTTTTTATCTATGAAAGTGGAGATGAATTAAGGTTCTGCTCCGGGTAAAGTATAACGATGGTCCTGCAGCCCCAGCAGGGTGAAGCCACCAGACCCCAGGACTTGGGTGATGTCCTCTGCGCTGCAGCATCCCTGGCCTCCAGTTCTCAATATTTTGGGAAAATGAGGGAGAAAGGCCAGAGGAGATGTGCCCTGAGCAGGACTCGCTGTGTCACACTCATATCACAGGGACCTGCTGCACAGGGACATCCATCCATGCATCCACGGCAGAGGACACTGCCTACCAGCAGGAACTGGTGGGCAGCAGATAACAGACACCCAGCATTATCACCTCCCCACACTGGAGAGGGTGAACCAAGCAGCATGAAAATGATAGGATTGGTATAAAATCATGATTTTTTTAATATGTATATTTTTAAAGCAAATAAATGCTATAGGTCCCTTTTATTCCACACTGCGAGGGGTTGATTTTGGAAGGTTTTCTCTGGCAAACCCCTAAGGCTGGGAAATCACACTGAGAAATCCATGTGACTGTTAGAAGGTGACAGCAGCAGTACGGGATTTGTGGTGAAATCAGGCAACATGACCAAAGTGGATGCTTTTGCAATGGGAAATTGCACATGTGCAGGCATCAGAGAGAAGTTTTTAGCTGGAAGTAAAGCCTCCAGCTGATGGAACAGCCTCAGCACTGGAAATGGGAGCATCTGCCACCTACCAGAGATGAAGGTGGCACACCAAGCCAGTATACTGCAATTAACCCACACAGCTAATTAATCAAATCCTGCCCCGACAATGCTATCAAGGAGCTGCCTGGAAATGAGCCTTTATGTGAAAATATATATTTTAGATCAAATAAATCAGGACCCATCTTGGATAAGTCACACTACAGTTTGGGGGCATCTCTGTGCCCTCACCATTTCCCATGCTGTGAAGTCCACCATGGGCTCCCAAACCACGGGGCTCAGCAGTAGAACTACCCCCCAGCGCAGCTTCGCATTGGATTAAACTATTCCCCTAGAAAGAAGCCGCGTTTCAACATCCACCTCATCTCATTTTTGGTCTTTTTCTCGTTTTCCTACTAGATGGCGCCTGCACGACAGGCGGGGACCAGCCCCGGCAGCGCCAGCACGGAGCATCCCTACCAAGAGCTGCTAAGTGACTATTTTTATTATTATTTTTATTATTTTTTTTTCCAAAAAAGCCAGGCAGCTGCAAAACCGATAACCTGCTGGGAGCTGATTAACCAGCGAGAAGCCGTTTTCTGGGTAGCACTGTGTTAGCTGTGCTTTCTGATCCAATTTCCCCACGGGATGCTGCCAGACCCCAAGGATGGGCACGGGGGTCTGACCAGAAGCTGAATTTGGGGTTTCCTGGGTGTGTGTAAGCCCTGGATGGACATTTCCAGCCTGAGCATCCTCCTGAGCACCCTGGCAGCGCAGTGCTCAGGAGGATGCTCGGGCTGGAAGTGTCCCTCACACCTGTGTGGCCACTCCACGCTTGCCCACATCTCACCTCAACAGCTTGCTCCAAAATCCAGGCATTTTGCTGTCATTTCGGGATCCTCCAGCCTGCTCCCTCCTTGCAGCTCCATGAGAATACAGCCAGCTCTGTCTCCAGTGCCATCAGGACACAGCATCACTCCCTACTACTTCCAGACAACTTCAGCAGAGCAGAGGGACAACACAAGGTCCTGCTTCTTCACCCAACAAAGATGCCGTTTGCCCCAACACACGCTCATTTTTGCAGCCCCTCAGCCACGCATGCTCTCTGTTTCACAGCCACGCCAAATTCATTTCTGAGCCTCCCCTCGCTGGCAATAATTAACCAGGCATTATCAATTCCATCGTCCGTGCACGTTTCTGGGTTCGGTGGTTTCGGCACTGCCAGGACATGCGCCAGTCTGGAGCGCCCTGCCAGGCAAACAGCCCGGTGCTCCTCTTGTGCTCATAACCCAATTTCCCAACGCAAACGGCATCGCTGGAGCCCAGGAGAGCAGCTTTCAGTCTGAAACGCAGCCCTGGAAAGGTGAAAGGAGGAGCTACATTTACAAACGGTAAGTTTGCCGTTTACTGCCCCTGGATTTCAGGGGAAAGCGGGGCCATTCCCTTGCTATGACATTGCGGGTGGCACGGTGAGATGGTGCCCCCGAGCTCGGCTTTTGTCGTGGCATTTAGAATCATAGAATCAGAGAATGGTTAGAGTTGGAAGGGACCTTAAAGATCATCGAGTTCCAACCCCCCTGCCATGGGCAGGGACACTCCCCACTACAGCAGGTTGCTCAAAGACCCATCCAGCCTGGCCTTGAACACTTCCAGGGATGGGGCATCCACAACTTCTCTGCGCAACCTGTTCCAGGGTCTCACCACCTGCACAGGAAAGAATTTCTTCCTGATATCCAACCTAAATCTCCCCTCTGATGGTCTCAGATGCAAGACCCTGCACTTGGCTTGGTTGCTCAGGTGCAGCCACCGCTGCATTCCCCATGGCCTCTGGTGCACCCCAGCCCTTGGGCTGTCACATAGACCTCCACGATGCACCCACAGGAGATGGAGAGGGGGAAGCAACATGGGGAGGGGAGAGCTCAGGGACCATCACCTTGGTGTCTTGGTGCAGCAATGCCCAAGCATGTCCTGGGACAGGGGAGAGCCACCCACCTTACTGATTAGGCGTGGGGGAGGAGGTGAGCTGGTCCAGTGGCACCCCTCCATGTGGCCACCTCGGATGGCTCAAGCACCTCAGCAAGATCCACAAGACACAGTGTGGGAGGTGTGGGGCTCCCCACAGCTCCCTGGCCCAGCAGCCAGGAGCTGCTGAGGTTCATCTGCCCGTCTGTGCCATGCTGTGCCAGCACATGGGCACTGCAGAGCCTGCCAGCCCCAGTGCCATGAAGATCCAAAGCAACTGCCCGGCCCTGCTGAGGGGGTGGAAGGACAAGGAGAAGGGGACCAAGGTGGCACCATGGCAAAGGGGATGGTGGGGGCATGGCCAGCTGGGCACAGGGACACAGATGGTGCTGCTGGAGAGCTGTGGCACTGACCTCCAAGCAATGGGCCAAGAAAGATGACTGCTGGGAGAAGGGCCCAGCTGACATAGACAAAACCCTTGCTCAGTACCAACAAGGAGAAAGAGGGAAAAAAGCCAGATAAACATACAGAAACACCAGCCAAGTTCAGCATTAGCCTGGCACGTTGGGTATCTCTGGGTAGAAGAGAAATGAAGCCACCTTGCAAGCCCACATCAGGTCACCTCATCAGAAAGATGGTTCCTGAGGACATTTCTTGAGCAACCAGTAAATCCAGCCAAGGACAAGGAGCTGGGGAGGCTTTAGCAACCTACCAAGACAGCCACAGGAAAAATGGAGCTGCAGATCTCAAACCATCCAGCCAACAGGTGGCCTGGACAGGGCTGGCCATGGATTGCAGAAGAGTGCTTCAGGATAAAGGGACTCCAGAGGGATGGTCATTGCCCAGAGAAATGGTGGCAAAGCCGTGACAGCAGCCTTGCCCCATGCTAGGGAAAGGTACAGAGGAAGACCCACACCGTATGACTGCGGCTTTACAGAGACCTGAAAGATCAAAGAGGAGTCACGTAAAATGAATTGCAACGACCAAGGTAAGCAAGGCAATGACTACGGGTCCTATAAATAAATTAAAAGGCAAAATTGTCCTTTACATAATGTTGGGGTTCAGGAAACAAGTTACAGAAAGTGCAGGAAACTTCAATGATTTCTCTCCTTCAGTCTTTGCCAAGGGCTGATCATGGCATATAAATTAAGTATCGTTAAGATACACATGAGGAGGCAGAGGCCACAGCAGGGAAAAAGTAATCTGGGTCTCCTGGCTACATTCAGTCACAGATGGACTTCATGGAGGCAGGATGAAGTACAGATATCCCAACGATCCTCCTTCTCCTAACCATGCTGGCAGATTTTCTTACCTCTCCAGTATTCCCCGGTACCCAGGGAACTCGCAGCATCTTGAGGTTTGCAGTTTGAACATCCCAAGCCTCTGAAGCTGAGGCCCTGGTGTCAGAAGCCACCAACATGAGCTTTCCCCAACAATCCTATGTCTTCCCTGCAGCCTCCCCATATCAGCAGGTTTCTGGATCTCTCACCCCACGGATCTGAGAGGCAGTGGACACCCCCCGAGCCCAGGTGGCCCCAGCTATCAGCTGGTCCTATTTGCAAGCAGCACAGAGGCAGGAGGGGGGGGATACCCGCAGAGGACAGCAGTGAAAATGGGCTGAGATGGTTAAAATCACAGCCTGTCCGGGAGAGGGGAAAGAACCGGAGCTAATTTCATCCCAGGAACACATATCTCATGGGAAAAGTGGGCACGGAGAGGATGGCAGTCAGTAAACATCAGATTAGGAAAGCTCCAACTGCAGAGGTGGGGAAGCACATCAGGCTCGGTTCAGGGGAGCTGAACATCCCTCCGAGCAGGTTCCAACAACACACTGCACCAGCATCTCCCCAGCTATGCTGTGGTTTGGGGACAGATGGGATAATCCCTTTGGGTCCCTCCCTTGCACCCTCTTCTCCTTTACTGAGCATGTGAACCAAAGCCCCAGAAGGATTTTAATTTTTTTTTTAAATATCCCTGTGGGTTTTACACAATGTTTTTTTTCCTGAAGACACTTACTTTTAGTGCCAGCTCTCGGCAGCCTAACAGCACGCTGCCACTGGGCTATCGGAGAGGGGCCGTGCGGCTGCGTGAGGGGTGGTTGCAATGGGACAACTCCTTCCCAGAGCCGGGGTAAGGACCATTATCTGCTTCACGCCCCGTAGCACAGCTTTTAAGAGCGAGTGCACGGCCCCTGATAGCACGGAGAGAGGCACACCGAGCCACACCCTCACATGAAAATGAAATGCCGCCTGCCCCCGAAATGCACTTATAAATAGAGAATTAAGGTCTGCCTTCCACTCCTGCCTGTAATGGATACGGTGTCCGCTGCAGCCCCAACAGCGATGCCATGCCATGCCATGCTGGACTGTGCAGTCCTGAGGAGAAAGACCTGGGAGTGCTCCTGGATGAGAAGCTCAACATGAGCC
>VXBW01001620.1:143174-186951 GCA_013400375.1 Thinocorus orbignyianus
GTCCCTGCCCATGGCAGGGGGGTTGGAACTTGATGATCTTTAAGGTCCCTTCCAACTCTAACCATTCTGTGATTTTATGATTTTAGCAGCAAAATCAGTCAGCAAAGACCAGATTAGGAAAACCCTCCTAAAGCCTGCAGAGGCGGCAAAGCAAGTTCAGAAGGGCTGCACACCCCTCCGCGCAGGCTTCAGAACCAGGTGGTCCCAGCATCTGCCCAGCTGTGCTGCGTTTTGGGTACGGATGGGACGACCCCTTCGGCTCCCTGTGCTGGACCATGACGGACCATGATGGGCCGGGCTATGCCGTGCTGTGCCGTGCCATACCATGCCATACCATGCCATACCGTGCCATACCACGCCGTGCCGTGCCATATCATGCCATACCGTGCCATAACTGTGCCATACCACGCCGTGCCGCTCCATTCCGAGCGGCGGCCGGCGGGCGGCCGGGCGGGAGGGCGGAGCCGGCGGCCTGACATCAGCGCTACCGGTCTCACCGCTACCGGCCGGCTCCGCTCGCCCCCCGCCCGCCCCCGGAGCGGTCTCGGCCGCGGCCACCTCGGTGCCAGCGTTGATTTGGGTTTTTTGGCCGTGGCCCGAGGGGACCGGTGTGTCCCGTATCCGTGAGGTCACTGGGGTGCTCATCCCCCGCGGGTCGGTAGGGATGCGGTGAGGGGTGTTCGCTGGGATCCCTTTTCCATGCCAGGGACAGCCATGTGGGTGCGGGAGGTTCGGAAAAACCCCTGGCAAAGGGCACAAACCCTCCTGAAACGGGGCAGGTCCTCCTGTTCCGAGCAGACTGTGATGTGGATGTGGAGCGCAGTGGGGTGGCAGGGCACGGAGGGATGCACAAGTCGGGCTGTGTCCCTCAGAGAGCAGTTTGCGCTTGGGTCGGTGTCACTTCTTTGGTCCCAGCTGGCCAAATGCTTTGAGGAGATGGGTGGCTTCTTCCAGCGAGGGAGGAATCAGCACTGAGATATTAAAAAGAGTCTTGGGGGAAAAATCTTGGCCAGGGCCCACATTCCCTCGGAGGTGAGTAGGAAGAGGCCGTGTGGTTGCTGGACCAACGTCAGGGCTTAAAAGTGGTGCATAGAACATCCATAAGGGGGTCTTCAGCATTTGGTCCGTGTTGGAGTAATGAAAGGTAAAAAGCTTTGAAGGAATCAGGTGGGTTTGTAGAACTATCCCACAGGTGATGTGACCTAGGGTGGGACTGTGTTTGGGGTGGACCACTTGCCTGTGGCCCTGGCTGGGGTGGAACTTCTGCCCTAGGGCCATGGTGGCCCCTTCACCCGAACAACGGGGAGGCTGGGGGAGTGGTGGTGTTGGTGATGCCCACCCCCCAAGGAGCCCAGCAGAGGATGGACTGGTGCTGAGGACCCGAGATCGTTTTCCTTCGTATGGTCTAAATAAAAAAATGCCTCCTGTGGTGAGCAACCAGAACTGAGAGACAGCAGGAGAGGAAAGCCACCGCCTCCAACATCAATACTCCTGTGGGCTGGGGAGATGGAGGACTAACAAGATTTAAATCCTATATCAAGCTTAAGTTTTCTCCTCTCTTAAAATCACATTTGCTATGAAACAAATGTGCAGTAATACAAGATCCCATCACTGCACGTATTTGATTTCCTCCATAATTGCAAAGAAGAAAATGTTGATGACTCAACAAGTCTTTGTTTTAAAAAAAAACACACCAAACCCCAGGAGAACATGCTTTTTGAAAGCATAATTATTATTTTTTGTTTGCTTTGCTTTGCTTTTTTGATTTGTTTGGCTTTTTATTGTTAGGAACCATGCTTTGACTGTGACCTTGCAACATCACACCCCTAAATAGAAGTAGGTTTAGATCCAGGGGAAACACATTTTTTCCGATGGTGGAAGCAGCAGACCAGCCGTGCTGGCTGCCTCCAGAGGTGGGGCAGGCACAGGCAGCTGTGGTAAGAGACGTCACATACCATGAATTAAAAACCACCAGCTTGGTATCTGTAAGTTTACCACCAGTGATTAGGAGTAGCTCTTTGTCAAACATGGAGCAAATGCTAATTATTTCCAAATTTTAAGTTACTGCTTCTTCGTAGGGTAGTTTCCCCTGCAGCCCCACAGGGGATTAAGCAGCTTCCCATCTTCATCTAAATTTAAATGAAATATGGCTTAACTGAAAGGATAAAACATTTTGAAAGCACATCAGTGGTGTGGGAGCTTAATGTCCCATTTCCAAAAGCTGTTCAGTAGTTTGGGGCCTAAATCACTTGAGCATTTTGAAAATTTTGCTCAGGGTTTAAGGCAGTGAAACAGAAATTCCTTCCATCCTTTTTCCAGGTTCTCAGATTTTCAGTGAGTCTTTCTGAGGCCTGATTGTGGTAACATTTGCGTATGCGTTTCCATTTAGTTGGTATGAATACACCAACATAGTCTTTGGAAAAAATGACCTAAAGGCTCCCCGTGAACCATAAGCTTCCAGGGTCTGTAGATAACGTGTCCACCACTAAAGTGTGCTGATACCAACTACTGGTCATGTGAAGCACTAGTAGATACCAACATTTCATCGCCTAGAATAAATTATCTTCTCACTGTGAGGGTGTCCTTGCCAAAGGTGGGTGCAGGAGGCAGCACTCCAGTAGATCTGGCTTTAAAAGACACGTTAAAGACCATCACAGAGGGATCCCAGATGGACAGAACCGACCAGGCAGGCAGCCTCAGCTCCCTCTGCAGCAGCCAGCGCAGTTGGGCACAGTTTGGCTCTCCTGAGTGGTGGTGAAACATGTGGTGCTTGTACTCAGACAGCACAAATAGGGTCTTGTTGGGGTCCTTGGGGGAAGGCAACTTGGTGGTACCTAAGAGGGTACCTTCCACTGCTGCTTTAAACAAAGGTGTTCTTCTTCGCAGACACATCGTGCCCATGACAGCTACCCAGCAGAGTAGGCATGTCCATGGCATGTCTTGAAAGTGCCCCCAGGAGTATAGTGTGCTCAGGCTAAACAAGTGCTGTGTTCACAAGGCAGTGTGATCACTGTAGTCACCGTCCTGCCGTGGTCCTTTCCTGGTGAAGCCACCTGCTGCTTTCTCTTGCTTTTCCTCCAGCTCAAGCTCCTCCCAGGTCAGTAGTGCTTCCTCTTCTTCCTCCTTTCATAGAATGATTGAATGGTTCAGGTTGGAAGGGACCTTAAAGATCATCGAGTTCCAACCCCCCTGCCATGGGCAGGGACACCTCCCACTAGACCAGGTTGCTCAAACCCCCATCCAGCCTGGGCTTGAACACTTCCAGGGATGGGGCATCCACAACTTCTCTGGGCAACTTCTTCTCTCCTGTTGGTCTCACCACCTGCTTGAAGGAGTGAAGAAAAGTAGAGAGAAATGTGAAATAGATGGCCAGAATAGCACACACGCAGCAAGACATTAGCAGCTTAGTGTCCCTCAGCAGAAGGGACCAGGTGAATTCTCCTCCTTGGGCTAACCAGTGAGAGCCCTGTGCTCCCCAGGTGAAGAGAGATGGATCTGCTTTTCAGGATGCTGGACCAAAGGCACATTCCTGCCAGACACAGGCAAACAGCCAGGGGCAGGAGCGGGGAGGCAGAGTGCTGCGGGGTCCCCGCATCTCAGAACAGTGAGTTGACTTTCAGTGGAGAGCATCTTCCTCCCACCCATCTGGATCCCTGAACGGGGCCACCTGGTCAACTGTTGGTTTTTACCCTATCTCTCCCAGTAGCTTCCCAGAAACTGCTGGGAAAGACAGACAAGCAGAGCATGGCCCTACACCAGTTTCATTGACTTTTTTGGGCAGAACAACCCATTTTCATCACTGTCCATATTCAGGGCTGGCTCAGAGCTACTTCCATGCACTCCATGCCATGCCTGTGCTTAAAGAGATCAGTAGGAGCCAGGCTGACCCCATGCCATCAGCTGTGTCTTCTCCTCACCCCACATGTTCCCCCGGGCCATCTCCTCTGGTACTGTCCTGTGCATCCTCTGAGTCACTGAGAGAGACAAAATCAGAAAGACGAGGGAGTGCTGATCTTGGAGACCCTTCAAACGGGTGCTGCATGCAGTGCAGGAATAGCCAATTCAAATATTTTCATGCACACGCAGAGCAATCCCTCTGCGTCTTTCCTGGAAAGAATTAAAGAGGTTTTAAGCAATGGGAACCTGGCAGCTCCCTGTGGTGGCTGCTGAAGTCAGGTCTCACCATCTCTGAAGCCCTTGAGCTCCCAGCAGAATGGCACACGCTGCCCAGAGAAGAGCAGAAGAGATTTTCCCCGGTTTGGTTCAGGCAGGAGCACCTCCTCCCATTGTGTCTGGCTGCAGGGTGTTATTAGATCTACCTGAGAAGCTTCCACCATCTGGGCTTTTGGCTGCTTCCCCACTCTCTCCACACTCCAGGGATGGTAAGGCTCAGAAACGGGTGAATCTCTGTGAGATAGTTATTAACTCAGTAAGAGCAGCAAATTAAGACCCCAAAAGAAGGCAAGAGAAGCCACATAGAACTTTAGTACAGCACCTGAAGTTGTTGTAAACCATCCTTACGTGTCACTTAAGAACTGTGAGATAATAAGCAGGGAAAATAACTCCTTATTCAGAGTCACATCAGCCGGATAAAGTCCTGTGTGCTCTGTCAGTGTCAGCACTGCTCTAGCAAAACCCCATCTTGCTTCAGGTGTATGGTCTCCACAGTCTTACAGTGAAACTTCTGGGCTTCCCAGACTTCCAGATTCCCATTTTATGATGTTTTATTCCAGGGCAGATCCTTCTCAGACCTCTCATTACTCTCTATCAACACAGCAGGCACAGGCAGCAAGATCTTGTAACAGAAAAGCAAAGAAGTGGTAACTGCAAAGAGAGAGGGCCCTTGCCTTTGGAGACAAATTTGGGAGAGAAGAGTTTGGGGCTACCTGTGGCAGAACCTGTTGGTAACTGTGCTTAAAAGTATATAGTTTTGATGAACAGAGCAAGCCAAAAGTTTGTTCCAGTTCCATATTGTAGGAGGGTGATTTTTCAGCTCAGCATTAATGTTGCCCATTTAACCTTGGGAAGGGAAGTTGCTCCTGTAAAGTGACCACAGGCTGATGAATTTCTATCAGAAAACTGTAGCCAAAATGTCTGAGCTTGTGTGGGAAAAAGAGACTTTGTTGCTCCAGTGGGAAATTCTAGGAGCTCTTTCTTCTCTGCTTTCCCTAGTTTTGAAAGATGTTTTTGAATTTTGGTCGTGGTGAAGAACATCCCGTGGCCAGGGACATGCCTTTGGCTTCACCCCGGCTTCCAAACAAAACAACGTCCTCAATATTTATCAATGTTTAAACCAGAGGGCGTACGGATCGGGGAGGGTGAGTGCCTGTCATCCCCTGTTTTCAGGGGATGGAGTCGGGCACGTACTGAACGTGTAGGTGACATTGAGCTGGGAGGGACTGGAAATGTTTGAGAGGAGGGGAGGCTAAAAATTAAAGAATGTGACAAATTTGAGAGCTGTTCTAAAAAAACAAGGCACACATTATGTCCTTGTGGTAGGACCGAGTGACCGTGTGGACACCGGGTGAGCGACCAGCCAGGCGGCTGCTGTGAGGAGACCGAGGACGGGGTGATGGGCACCGTGGCCCATGAGTCAACAGTGTCACACAGTTGTGCAAAAGCAAACAGGGTGCTGGGGTGAAGAAAGAGAAGTGGCACACTGGGGAAGTGGTGTCTTCACTCCGGCTGGTGCTTTTTAGGGGTTTGATTGGAAAACAGTTCTGGGCATCCTCCAAGAAAAATGAGAGCAAGGAAGAGAGGCCGACTAGTCAGACACTTGGCAAATAACAGCTTTGAGGGAAGAGTTGGGTTTCACTCATGCAGGAAAAACTGAAGGGAGACATGAAACCCTTTCTCCAAATGCAGAATGTGTCTGCAGAGAAGGAGGGGGCAAATCATTTGCCGTGTCCTTTGGGAATAAGAGAGGAAGCAGTGAGGTTAGTGGGATGGAGAGCTAGAGCGGAGAAACCTGGGCTCTGCAGGAGCTTATGGAAGTGGTTTTAGCAGATAAACACCTGATAAATAAGATAATCAGATAAACACCTGCCCTGGGGTGGAGAGGATGAGGGCCTGTGGATGCGAAGTGTAGTGGGGTAGAGAGCAGTGGCAGAGGGACATGAAGCAACCCCAGGAGTCCAAGGTAGGTTTGGGGTCACAGCAACCCCAGGAGACCATGGTAGGTTTGGGGTCAGAACAGCCTCATGGGTCTCACAGCAGGTTTGAGGTCACAGCAACCCCACAGGAGGTCCTTGTCCCACCTCCCCACCCTGGGGATACAGGTGTGGGATGAAGAGCCCCCCACCCCAATCCCCGTCATCGTTCCTTGCCCTGTCTGCCCCATGGGCAAAGGGGACAAAGAATGGTGGTGGGGGATCCCAGCTCCCAGTGTTTCCTCATTCTCGTGGCCCTGCTGGCATTCCGGGTAGGCTTGCAACATGGCTTTCCTGGCTGAAGTAATACCAATGGGTGATTTATTCCTTTCGCCAGTTCCTGGTTTGCACCATCAGGGAATTAACTCTACTTTGAAAGGAGAAAGCGGGAAAGAGGCAGCGAGCCCGGTTGCCCCCTTCTCCCCTCCCCTGCAGAGCAGAGGAGTTATTTCCAGTCAGCCTGGGCAGGACTGAAAGGTCTCCTGGAAAGTGCAGCGGAGCTGGGGTTATAGCAGCTTTGGATAAGCTCTTTTTTCATTTAAATCTGTTCCAGTCTCAACAGGTACGTGGTACTTGCTGTGCTCCTCAGAGGGACACCTCAGGTGTGGGAAAGAGACCTCAATGTTTTATTTTCCCTGGAAGCGAAATGGCTGTAGCCAAAAAAGTGAGTGTTTCTGCTCACAGCAAGACCTGAATGGAGACTTCAGGTGCTGAATGCTCCTCTCCAGGTGGGGCTTTTCGAGGGTTAATGCAGCAGCAGATGCCAGCAGGCACGGCACTGAGCAGAGGGCTTTGCAAACAGAAGCTGTAGGGCTTCAGCTTCATGGTTCAAAGGTCCCTCCATGCAGATTGAAAGTCCCCTGAGGGCAGAGATCACCCCTGTTCCTCCTAGTGTGTGTGTGTTTGTGGGACCATGTTCCATGGAGCCCGTTGCCAGAGGCAGCCAGCAGACCCCAAAGGGAACATCTTGGTGCAGAGGGAACAGGAATGTTCCTCTTCAATGACTTGACCAAAGGCTCTGCTGCATCACTTGATTCCTCTCATGGCTTGCTGGTCTTTCAACCCACGTGCTCGTTAGGGGATGTAGATAAAAATCATGTGCTTTATCTCAAATAATCCCCAAAGCAGAAGCTGAAGCACAAAGCAGGCTTTGTCATGACCTGCACCGGGTTGAATCCACAGCTACTTGAGACTCAGTTGTGGTTGGTCCAACAAAACCTGACCTCGGGGGAAGACACAAAAGCGGTTGTTTTAGCCAAAATACCGTTGGCTCAGGCTCCATACGTGAGGCTGGGCTCAGAGATGAGCTTTTGTGCCAAGAGGAACTAGTTTAGTTGCACTGGACAGGACCATTACTTGGAGCTCCTCAGGTGATTGCTGTCCTGTTCTTCAGCACAGTTTGACCCAGTGGTATATTTAACACATTGCTTTTTTTTTTTTCTTTATTAGAGTTATTGTAAAACTAGGCTGTCTTTTATCTGATAAATCTGAATGTGAAGGCAGTGAAATGGGTCTTGATTTTTCTGGGCAGAACTGAAGTGCAGCTCATCCCTTGCCACCACAGATCCATCCTTCTTTAGGGTTTCCAACTCAAGCATGGACAGATGACGAGTTACGGGAACCAGCCAGGCCATCCTCCTGTACCGGGGGACTTGAAAGGGGCCCGAAAAGATGGTCCTGCTGTTAAAGGCATTGTCAAGGCTATCAGGGTCTTCCCAGGCAAACTTGCTAGAGCCCTGTTATCACCAGTATCTTGGTCCCCCACGTCTGTTCAAAGCGGATAACGCCCGAGCCGGCTCCCCGTTAGAGGTGGGGGGTGATCTGCTGGGCAGATTGCCTCTGCTGTGGCCCAGAGACACCTGAAGGGGGTCCTGCAGCCCAGCCTCATCCACAACGGCTGTCCTGCTGCAAAACTGGAGCGAGGACGCTCAGCGTGGGCAGGGAGGCATAAAAACCTTGTTTGCCTGGCGCTGAGCCTAAGCTAACAGGCTCTGCCAAGCCTCAGGTGCAAAATACATGGAATTATCCCTGTTTTTCTTCTGCAAGAGCCCCTCCCTCCCTCTGCCTGGGCAACAGAGATTTGGCTGCTTCGTTTCACCCAGCTTTTGTCTGTCTGATCCCGTTCTTTGGGGCAGGAGAGTGGCCTTCTGGCTGGTTTTGGTAGGGTGCCTGGCAGAGTGGGGCTCCCCGTCTTTCTTGCTGCCCATCACTGCTGTTGTCCTGGGGACAGGAGCAGTGATTGCCATGCAGTTGGTGAACTGCAGGCAGGAACAAGCCTGCTCGAGCTGGACGCAGCATCCCCACCCCACGATATGATATAAGGGTGTCTAGCTGAAGGGCAGCTTTGCATTGTATTAGATATTTTAATTAAGGGACGGCTTCCCCCTTAGGATTGAAGCTAGTTCACTTCCACTGGGCTGTGCTTTAAATCATCTCATAGCTTCCTCGGTGAGAAACCAGTCTCCTTGAATTGCTCAAGCCATAACTCCATGGGAGTAGAGTTTCCTTGATAGGGGAGATCAATAAATGAGGGTTTTTTTCTAAGGCTGCAGTGAGCGTGCCAAAGATGCATCCAAGCTCTGCGATCTTCACTCTTGCCCTCCTCTGCCTCCCTGTGACTCCCCCGTGTCCTGGCCACGGCCCTTTGCACTGACTTTGGGTGGGTTGACCTTGCCGTGAAGAATGAGCTCTTGGGAAGGAGAGTTTTAAGCAGGTAACACGTTGTTCGTAGGTGCAGAAAAAGCAGCGGGAACATGGTAAGTGGAGAGGTGTGTGTGTGTTGGGGGTGTCTGTGTGCTCCACGGAGATACAGAAGTGAAAAAACTGTTGCCTAATCAGACACTCCATTTCCAGGCATCTGTTAGGCAGAGACCGTGCTGTTTGTCGTGGTGAAATGCATTTACGATGAAAGAGAGGTTTTCTTCCCCTTCCTCGGGAGGATTTCGATGCGTGATAGTGATGGTAACTTAATCCACAGTGGTAGCAACAGGGGACCAAGCTGCCATCCCACCAAGGGCTGTGCCATAGGGACAGGGCCTGCTCCAAAGCTCCCACAGTCCAAGTACAACTAAAGTAATCCCACCAAAATCCACAGAAGACATTTTGAGGTGTCTTACTTTTTAACTATCCTGCTGACTTCAAAGGCCATTTAATTCTGTCAGCCTTTTTAATCAAAATAACAGGAGACAGCAACACTGTTTGTCTCCAAACATTGCCAACATTTCTTTGCCTGTTTGGTGGCAGTTACAGGACAGAGAAAACATACTACAGGAAAATTTGTTTGCAGGAAAATTTGCTTGCAGCAAAATTTGCATCCCCGTGGGAGCACTGAGAAAGCTTTTGAGGTGCTTTAGATTGATTACCAAATGAGACTGCGGGTAACAACTGCTTTGTTACCCTGGGTGGTGATTTTCCCCCCCTTGGCTGAGAGCCTGAGATGCCTCTCTCTATTTTGGGATCAGATTTTGTACGTACAGTTAGTGGAAAAGGTGAGGGGTGGTGTAGGAAAGAAAGCTCGTTAGGCTAAACAATAGCATTGGCCCTAGAACAAATAGTTCTGGCTGTTAATAAATTCAGGTGAAGCATAAAAAGTAAAGCAGAGGGATGCAGATAAAGCATCTTGATAGGAAGGGGCCAAGGGAAAAAAAAAAAGGAAAAAAAAACCACCACCTTTTCAGATAAAGCTACTTTAATTTATATTAGAGGGTTTGTTACATTAGAGGTTTTGCAGTACAGCTGCTTGTGGACAAAGAGGACTGGTCTGCCCACATTATTCTCCAGCATTCCTGTTGGCCTGAGCTCTGCTTGTGAGGTTGCTCTTCACCTCAAGAGATCCCAGGCATTCCCTTCTCTGTCCTCGCCCATGTGTTTCTTTTCCAAGCTGACAGCCCATGTCATCACCTCTCTCACTCCCTCCCTACCACCCTCTACTAGTTTTCTTCCCTCTTTTTCTGCAGTGGAGAGAGCAGGACTGCGCTGTGCAGGATTTATGCAGGAGTGTTTTTGTTGTTTTGTATACCTTTCCCACTAATTCCTGGATGAAACAACCTAGGGATTGTGATAAACATGGAATATACCTAAAGCAGGGGTGCATGCCCAGGCAGCAGCTTGGGTGAACCTGGCTGACACACGTCCAGCATCACCAAATCAGCCATGTGGCACACAAACCCTTCTGCAAGTCTGGAGCAGAAGCAGAAACCTTCAGAATGAGGTATGAGTAATTCAGAGTTTAACAGGACTCTCTTACTTACCTGGAGCATGAAAGGAAATCTCTGTGATCTGTGGAGAGCAGAAGAATGGTGTTAAAAGGGAGAAGCCAACATGCCTTTCTCTGGCACTCATTTTCTCCTGAGAGAACTTCTTCTATCAACACACATCTTTTTTTGTATCCAGATTTTTGGTTTCCGGAACAGTGAATTACAGTTTCGCGGTCCATCTGCTGAAGGAGTTGTGTAGGCTTTCCATGAGGAGCAGGACTGAGAGGTCATGGTTGCTGTGTGAGAGATCATCTCCCCCAGCACCTCAGGCTGTCTTTGATGTGCACCTGCCAGGGAGCACTGAAATGATATTTTCAGAGTACTGTGACCTTCAGATCTTTTTATTTAGAGTGGTTTTAGCAAATTTACAGCTCATTAAAGTATACATATAGTTAGGAGGTGTTATGCCCACAGGTAGCACTTGGAATGTATCAGTAGCAAATCTTGGTGCTCAGGCACTTCAGATGAGGAGATCCTTCTGCAGATTCTTCACAGTGAAGAATGACTGTCCTAAATCATCATGGACAAGCTCCATCTTTTCCGTATTCATTGCCTTTCCCAGATCACTTACGAGCATTTTGAACAACACAGATCCCAGGGAAATCCCTTGATAACCTATTTACATGATGAAAATTATTAATTTCTTCTTGCCCTTTGTTCCCCATTGGCAACCATTCATGCAGAAGAGCCCTTCCCCTTGGCACCACTACTGTGCCAATCCCAGAAACGTCTTGGATGAAGGACATTTCCAAAAGCCTATGCAAAACACAGTCTGCGCCAGGGACCAGGTCACCCCATCAGAGCAGTCACCTTCACTTTGAAAAAACGTGACTAGCTATAAGGCAAGACTGCATTCCACCAAAATCAAGTTGTCTTTGTCCCCGGTATATCATGAGCTTGTTAATTATGGTCTTTATTATAATCTCTACCAGTGTGCCAAATATAAAAGCCAGAAGTCCTGGTGTGTAAGTTCCCTGGGCCACCTCCTGAGCCCTTTAAAAATTCCTTAAGGGCAAATTTGGCATTCCTTAAGCTGGGAGGCAGATTTGAACAGCAATTCCCTGCTCGAGTTTCTCCTGTCCTCCAGAGCTGGCTGGTGTGCTGCCCATGAATTTATTGATCTGCCTAAAACCTCTCCGTGGCCTCAATATCTAATCTGTTAACGGAGAGCAGTGTTACAGGGCAAAATTCATTAACGTTTGTAAAGCTCATCAAGATCTTTCATGAGCAAATCCCATCATGTTTTAATATATTTTTTAATATATTTTTCCCCTCCTACAAGTAAGTTCTCATTACTCATTGAAGAGCTGAAGCAAACAGCACTTGCCAGACCCAAATATTGGAACAAGCAAAGGCTGCAACTCTCTTCCTTTATCACTTTTAGGATACTCTCATTTCAGCTTAAACTCCCTGCCTTCATTCTGCTCCTGCAAATCAGAAGTACCCCTTTGCCTTTCCCAAATGTGGGCTCAGGGATCCCCATGGATCCCTGGCCTTGGGCTTTTCAGAAGATGCCTGATATCTCCATGGGGGTCTTAGAGTAGCTGCTGCTGGTCTCTGTTGGCATTGCTGTGGCTTTGCAGTGTGAGATGCCAACATGAAGAACAGCAAAGGGTGGATGGGTGCATCCAGCAAGTGTTGAATCACACAGACCAGGCAAACCTTCCTAAAAGTCTTTGCCTTCCAACCCAGTGTGGTGGTTTGTCCCCCTCCAATGGTGCTTGTACATTACTGCGCACTTGCTGGTGGCTTTGGCAGATGGGTCCTGGGCTACTGGGACCAAAACCACATGCATTTCTGTTCAAGTGGCCTCAGTAAGTGACATTTTTTCCCCATAAACTCAGGTGTGATCTGGATCTCTGCAAGAGCCTCACAATGAACTTGCATTTCCCTTTCTTTTTCCTGCCAGGATGTCCGGAGGAGACATGGCCAAACCTCTCCTGGGCCATCGGAACACAGAGGGTGACCCCAGCATCAGGCCTGCGGCTGGCCGCACCATCGGGGTGCTGGGGAGTGGGGACTTTGCGCGGTCCTTGGCCATCAGGCTGGTGTGCTCCGGGTTCAAGGTGGTGGTTGGCAGCCGCAACCCGAAGCGCAAAGCCGGCCTCTTCCCCTCTGCAGCAGAAGTCACCTTCCAGGCTGAGGCGGTGAAGAAGACGGATGTCATTTTTGTGGCGGTTTTCAGGGAACATTACTCCACCCTCTGTGACCTGGCTGATGTGCTGGCGGGCAAGATCCTGGTGGACGTTAGTAACAACACCGAGATCAACCATCACAAGGAATCCAACGCCGAATACTTGGCTTCCCTGTTCCCAGCCTGCACCGTGGTCAAGGGGTTTAACGTGGTTTCTGCGTGGACGCTGCAGTCAGGTGCCAGGGATGGCAATAAGCAGGTATTGTCTTCTTCTGACAAGGGCCAAATCCCACCTGTTTCAGCAGCTGAGGTCTGGCAGCATCAGCAAATGGCCTTAGGCTCCAGGAGAAGGGGTCTAAGCACTGGCCATGGCATGGCATGATGTAGACTCCCTTTAGCCCAGCATCCCCACCAGCGCGCTCATTCCCAGCAGCCTGGTCTCTCTTTGCCCTATGTATATCTTTCTGTTCGTTGCAGGTTCTGATTTGCTCAAATAACCAAGAAGCCAAGCGCACTGTAGCAGAGATTGCTCAAGTCATGGGATTCACCCCTGTGGACATGGGCTGCATGTCGTCAGCCTGTGAGATCGAGAACATTCCCCTGCGCCTCTTGCCAGCCTGGAAAATCCCCATCTTTTTGGCCTTGGGGCTCTTTCTGTGCTTCTTCACTTACAACCTGGTCCGGCAGGTCATCCACCCTTACATCAGGGAGAAGAAGAACAAGTTCTACAAGATCCCTGTGGAGGTGGTCAACACAACGCTGCCTTGCGTGGCTTATGTCATGCTGTCTCTGGTCTACCTGCCCGGGGTGCTGGCAGCCTGCTCGCAGCTCTACTACGGCACCAAATACCGCCGCTTTCCAGATTGGCTCGACCAGTGGCTCCAGCACCGAAAGCAGATCGGTCTCCTCAGCTTCTTCTGCGCGGCTTTGCACGCCGTGTACAGCCTCTGCCTGCCCATGCGCCGCTCCCACCGCTACCAGCTAATCGAGACGGCCGTCAAGCAGGTAATGGGGGTACCCTTCAGGTCAGCACCCATGGTAGTAATCTTCTACACACATCTGTGTGTTGGGTAGTGGCCTTAAAATCTTGGAATTCACTTCCCAAAGCCTGTGTGGGACAGTGGGAATAAGCTGTTATCTGTAGGAGTGCTTCTTCCACAGCAGCACGCTGGGTACCAGGCATGCATCCATCTGAAAAGACCCTTAGCAGGGTGTTGCCCATACACTTATAGCCAGGGTTAGGATGAAGCTGCCCCGTGCCACTGCTGCCCAGAAGCACAGACATCCCTCTGAACACAGTCTTGCCCAGCACCTGGAATCTGAGACTAGGGCAGAGGCAGGAAAAATGCTGGGAGGGGAGAAATCTGTTAGTGGAGGGAGCAGAGATCCCCTAAGCTTTTCTCCCTAGATTTTGGGAGATCCGTGTTCGCTCACACTGACGTTCACAGTAGGTCCCTGCTGGAATTATCAAGTCATACTCCGGCGGTTGTGTTTTGTGGAAGGTGTGTCCTCATCACAGTGTGCCTCCAGCAGTTTAGCAAAATGATGGTGAAGAACTGGTCATAGTCTAAGAGAAGGAGGAAATGGACCTTATTGCCTTATTGAGACCTTGGCAGTGTTTATCCAGTGTGAGATTGCTACCTCCAGGCCATTCAGCCAGCTCCATAACTTGGCAGTGAAAAACGGGAATGGGAAAATGTGATGCTGCCCTTCTGCCCCTGGCTTCTCCCTTCTCATCCCCTCCCCAGCTCCCTCCTGCAATGGCACAACCTTCATGGGGAACTTAATCTAGGAGTTGTCCCATGACTGGTCTGCTTTCCATGCCGGGATATTTGCCCATATGTTTCCCAGCAGAGAGGAGGGAAGGGGCCGTGGGGGCCGTGGGGAGCAGGAGGGCTGCTCTCGGCAGCAGTGCCTGCTCAAAGCATCCGTCAAATAACATCCCCGGCCTCTCAGCTCCAGCCCTGAGCAGGCACAGCCTTCTCGTTTGCCACGCTCACACATTAATCTCGGGCAAGCATCCTGTGCTCATTTCCCCTCTACCTCCTGTTTTCTAGCAACATCTTTGTTTAGTAAATTAGACCCATTTAATGGGCTAAAGAGAACGGTTCTAAATGTTGTTCTTGGCCATGCAGCATAAAACCCATCTTCCTTTCCATTAGTATGAACAATTTCCCCCCTAAATGCACTTAAAAAGAAGGTTATTAGGAGACTGTTGCATATTCAAGCATCTGTATTTGTTTTCATGGCTTTAAACTGACTTCTCATTCTAATTATCTTTCCAAACGCAACTTTGGGGCTTGCTGCTGTGGTTACGGGCTGTGGGAGCTGAGAGCATTCAGCAGTTCTTCCCAGCAGGCTTCACATCAGGTCTAGCCTTGGCCAAATGGTGGTGGGCTAAAAGGGCATTTCCACACCTTCCAAAACAGGCAAATAATGCTGGAGGTGTGAATAGGACCCAGCGTTCACCCAGGAAACCTGCTCCCAAAACCAAAATGAATACAGATAAAATTCAGTTCCTCTATTCCTAAGCGCTCCGTTTTAACAAACCTTCATTGTCATGCCAGGCTGTGGAGAAGAAGATGAATATCTGGGTAGAGGAGGAAGTCTGGAGAATGGAGATTTATATCTCTGTTGGAATAATTGCCCTGGGCTTGCTGTCGTTACTTGCCATCACTTCACTTCCATCCATCGCAAACTCTCTCAACTGGAGGGAATTCAGTTTCATTCAGGTAAAGTTGACATTTCCTGATGCCAAAGAGTGATTTTGCAGCCAGGGCCAGGCTCACAGAGACCACAGAGGGCAGAGGTTGACCTGAAATCCCAGCACATCCCAGCTCCAGCATGGCCACTGCAAGCTGTGCACGGTGCCAGGGGCAAACTCTGCCACACCACACCTCCCCATTCCCCCCAGAGCTGGGGACGCCCCCCCAGGAGGTGACAGCAAGCAGTGGTGGCAGGGCAGCGGGATGTGGTATGTCCCAGGGTTCTGCTGAGGGTGCTGCTGTCCTGGGAGGGGAGGGAAATTTAATGTCTCAGAGAGTCACAGAATGGTTTGGGTTGGAAGAGACCTTAAAGATCATTGAATTCCAACACCCTGCCATGGGCAGGGACACCTCCCACTAGACCAGGTTGCACCAAGCCCCATCCAGCCTGGCCTTGAATACTTCCAGGGATGGAGCAGTGTCACGGGCATCTGCATGAGGATTAGTGGCAGCCTTTGGAGGAGGGAGTCTTTAACTGCAGTCTCAGCTGCAGTTTTATTTCACCCTTCATTCAGCAGCATTAGAGATCCTGAGAAAAATCCAGCCTGGGCTTTGCCTGCCTGACACCTCCCTGCCAAGTCCTCTTCTCCCCCTCGCTCTGTCCCCATGAGCAGCTAAAACCTTCCTCTGCAAACCTTCATTTGCAGCTAAAAGCCTCTCAAAGTCACACAAGGTAGAAAGGCAGCAGGGCTTGGGGTTGTTGGAGAAGGCAGGGATGTTCCTTTCCCTGGGCAAGATCCCCCTGGGAGCCAGCTGCATGTCGGTCATGCAGAACGTATGGGAGCTGCTAGTGGGAACTGCACTGGGCTGGGGAGGGCAGGCAAGGTAATCCACCATGGAGACAGCTGGTGGGGGTGTGAAGACCTGCCCTTGCATTTCAGGAAGGGTGAGCTTCTGAAAAGTTAATAGTTGGGAAAGCATCTGGAATGACAGCACAGGGGAAGGTCAGGTTTGTCAGAGCTTGCACGCACCCAAATATTGGATAGATTGCTTTAAAAAGCCCTGAACTGGTCTATAAAAGCTCCAGAGCTCAAGAAGCACAGGGAGCTGGGTGGGATTTCAATGAAAAGCCCATGTCTGATTCTAAAAAGTGAATGTGGAGCGTCGTTTTTCTTTCTCCAAAGTCATTCAGTGGTTTAGGAGCCAGGTTCCCAAGGGGTGACCGGAGTCCCACCACGTGGGACACTCACAAACCCCAAACGTGCGGGCTGCAGCACTCTCAGGGATGCGCTGGGAGCCAGGCTCAGGGAAACAAACAGGGATAGCAGGGAACAAACCTTCAAGCATTCCCTGCACATCAGAGCTCAGTTTGAGACTAAATTCCCCAAATTCCACCCACCGTGTCACTGTCATATCCCACAGCCCTCAAACCCCTTGTTACCTGTGTTTCCTACACAGCTGCTGCCCTCGTGGGACCCTGTAACCCCTCATCCCCCTGCAGAGCCTCCCTTGCGCATCACATCAAACCCTCCCAAAAGGGGAGGGCAGGCTTGGGGAGTGCCGAGGTGAATATCTACCACCCAGTCTCTCCTGTTTGAAGCTCTTCAGCAGCGTATAAATAATTCAATATTCATTAGAGCAGGAGTTTGAGCCCTGCTCCCCCCACAAGTGCCCCCATCACCAAGTGAGCAAGTCAGTTGGGTTCGTCTTTCTTTTTTTTTTTCCCCTCCTCTCTTGCTGTGGGCTAGTGAGTAATTATTTACACTGAGTAGAAGAGCCTCACCAGGAGAGCTTGACCCCAAGAGATCCTCCCTCGGGGAGAAGGAGGACCTGGTTTTAACTCTCTCTTTTGGATCAGACACCAGCAGCATATTAATTCTTGCCACCGTGTCTCCAGGGAGGGCTGTAGCTGCTGGGACGTTGGATAAATCGATCCTTGCTTAGGTTTCTCACACCAGGAATCCCAAACGATGGGAAACACTCCTTTGCAGCCTGGAAGGAGGCTTTGAAACCCCCTGCATTTCCCTTTGGCTCCCTGGGCAGCCCAGCAGCTCTCCTACCAGGGTATGGAACCCGAATGTCGCTTCTGCCCTGTGGGACCCCCTTCCCACATCTCTCTAAGGGTACACGTCAGCGCTGGGACCAGACGAAGACATGATGGTCGGGCTCCAAAATAGCTCTTGGCTGCCCCACATGGGAATTGGCTGGCTTAGTTCCTGGAAAGATGCACCTGTTTCTGTCCGTGTGGGATAAGGCATGACATGGGGACACGAGCTCCCAGCAGATCACATGCAGGAGAAGCTGGTGGTGTGCCCTGCTGTGGAAACACCATGGAAAAAGAGCAGGTTACAGAGCTCTTAGCATCTTAGCTTCTGATTTTAGGTTTTTTGGTTGTTATTTATTTTTTTTAACCAGGAGTCTTTTAAATTATTTACTCTTCAATAAGTTGGTGATGTCTTTTTTTGAGGAAATCAAAAGTAGGCAGAGCTACTGCTCCCAGGCTCCAGAGGTGATCCCCCCCACACACACACAATTAATGCCCAGCGGCACAATGTAAATACAAGGGGTGAAGCGCGAGGCTGATTTCTTAAATATTTGAGATCTCTAGCACTTGACCCTTTTACAGAGGCATTGTGGCTTCCCATGCCTTGGAAAAGTGAAAAAGAGGGGAAAATGGGGAGCGCAGCCACCCCTGCCAGCTCTCTCCCAGAAAACGCTGCAGTTCATCGCTGCCATCCCGGCTGCACTGGGTGATAAACTTCAGAGACACTCTACCAAAAGCTGCATTTGAGGTGGGGATGGGGCTTCTTACAAATCCAGGAGCCACTTTTAGTCCCCTCCTCACCTGGAGCTTCCCAAGTTTGACGTTTTCCAGCAGCAGTATCAGTGTATCAGTGCCACGGGATGCTGCCACGCTCTTAAAATGCACCTCTATTGTCTGATGTGCTGAAAATCCCATCTGGCTTGTTGCTAAGGTTTTAGGGGAAAAAAAAACAACCCGCAGTTAATTTTTATAGTAGTTCCTCCACATATACAAATTTCAGTTAAAGATATTAAAATTGGATACACAGCTCCCCTTTATGTCCAGCTTTGGCTAACAGAGAATGTACGGGATCTAGACACTGGATAACAGGAATGATTTGTATGTACTTCAACTAATAGGAGATGTTTTTAATGCTCCCCCGTGATTAACAAATCAGCTCGTAATTGGCTGAGAAATGAAAACGTGTATGATTGCCTTTACCTTCCCACCCTGAGAAGTCCTCCTGGAATCTGAAGGTTGAATTGACCTGGTTTCTTTCGTAGCTCGTGTATCGCAAGATATAAAGAATCTGTCATCAGACCTTTTCTCACCTTCCTGCCGATGAAGTGTGAGCCAGAGCTGCTTCCACAGAGCTAATGACTTCACGGGACTGACGGCAGCAGAAGTCAGAAACATATTTGGGTCAGGAAGGGGCTGTTGGCTTTGGATGCTGCCCAGGTGTTTCTAAATGAGCCACATGCAGCCACATCACCTTCACTGATGCATCACAGGGAGCTTCGCAGGCACCTAGACCATGGGGGAGATACAGGAGTCCATATGGAACAGAAAACACAGGGGCAAAGCCTGTGTTAGGAAGATACCATCTTTATACAGCCATCGTTAAGGCTTTACATGGATGTCAGCCCCATATCCCCCACGCTGTGACGGCGGGGGGAAAAAAACCCAAAAGCTTCATAGCCAAAAACTGCATTGAGAGGATAAATGGGAACAGAGCTTCAAAATTCAGTGAGGTATCAGGGCTAAATCAGCCCCCGTGGGGTTCTCACTAGGCTCTGCAGCATTCTGTGCTCAGTATAGATTGAGCTGTACATACTGAGCTCAGCTGCCATCGGCATAACCTTTAACTTCCCTGCAACTTATAGATCGACCTCTACCTGGCTGACAGCTTGCCTGGTGGGTGGGTGCAGCCGTGGGGCCCTGCTGACCACAGGTCCTTCAGATGGCATTGGGACCCCAGCACTCAGGCTGTCACCAGGCAGCCCCACATCGGTGTTAGGAGCAGGTCAGTCCATCGCTGTCGTCTGAGGAGCTTTTCCAGCCAGCAGCAGCTTATCCACATGGTTTTTGCCAATTAGCTTTTTTTATTTCATGCGACCCACCACCCACACAGGAAGGTGGGTCACCGAGAGCCTGTGATGGTTTGTCACCTTTTGTCCTGCTAATTTCCATTCCTGCTCTCCCCCGTAGCAGCAGCAGTTGAAAGAGAGACTGTAGAGCTACAAACTCATTATCTCAGCTCTGGCATCTCTGCTCGGCCTGACTCCTGCTGCCCTTGGATTTCACTCTGTCCCCTTTCCCCCTGCCTTGGTTCACATCTCTGCCCTACCTGACTGGTACTTACCAGCCTTTACCACCCAAGGATTTTTTTTGCTTGATGGAGAGAAGCTGAGAGTTGATAAAAGAATGGATGAGCTATGGATCGGCTCCTGCTGTTAGGTTCAACTGCAATCATGGCACATTCCTGCAAAGTCCTCCTTAATTTTCCAAGTGGAACCACTCCTGACCCTGTGGGTTTGCTGCTTGTTACCACTTTGGCTTAGGAATCCCACGTGGTAAGGGGGACGTCTGTCCCTGGAAGAGAGGATGGGTGTAGGAATGCACTGCTCCCAGCTCCTGGCGTGACCTTAAATTAGCATGAGATTCTGATTAGCTCAGCTGTAAGACAGAGAGGAGTTCCCTACCTCGGCAGGGGCCCTACCTGTGAAATCTTGGCAGGACTCAGTGACACCCATATGGTTGTCTGATAGGTGCTGTAGCAGTGTAGTCTCTGGATCTGGCAGCACGTTTGAGCTCTCCTTCCCTGCCCTGCCCAGTCCTCCCAGCTGCCTAACAATTAGCTCTGAAAGTTTGAGGATCCTTGGTTTAGTTTGTTGGTAGCAACATGGTACCTTTTTAAAAGTTGTCTGGGTTTTTAATTACTTTAATTACTTTTATTTTGCTTTGACTTGAGTAGTTTTCCAGCTGAGATTATTTTTTCAAGGGAAAACGATGAGTCCTTCCTCCTGTCTTGCCCTGCTCCCTTATTGCCCTGCTGTGCCCTCTTTCCTGGATTTTTTTCTTGCTGATCTCTGACTAGCTCCACCAAACCAGATATTTTGACTTGTAAAGCCTCCCTTCCCTAAGTTAGGGACATCAGCAAGTTTTCCCTGCTTAGGCATCTCGCAGCTTGCAGGCTTAGAGCAAGCATTCGAAGCAGGGCAGCAGAGCAATGTGCTACACCCGTGCTTTTCTTTGAAATCATGGCACAAAGACTTGAGATGCCACCAGAAGTGATCAGTCAGCTCCTGCTAAGTGCCAGCAGGAGCTGGCAAGCTCAGGAGCCAGCACCTCTGATGCTGTCAGGAAACCATCAGCGAGGGAGACCAGTTTAAAACCCCTCTGGAGAGCAACCCTCAGAGGGAGCTGGGTACATTCAGGCAAAATCTTGTTTCTGTGGATGCTTGGGAGCCATGACCTCAGCTGAAAACAAAGTTCATGTCTGCAGGACAAGGGACTGTGTCCTTGCTGCTTCCCCAAGCGGGTAAAGGGCTCTTGACTCCCTCTTTCAAAGGACTTAGTCCATCATACAGCCTGATGGTCTGGCTCACAAACCAAGACGGATCTCTAGGACAGAGAAGGAAACCCTTCAGGGCTGTTGCTCACCTCCGACCAGAGCATTTCTGCCTCCAGAACCTCATTTCCCTGCAGATGACGGCAATGACCTGAAGGTGTCTTTGCTCTGCGTGATGCTACAGCTTCACCAGCTTCTGATGGTGCCAAGGACTGGCCCGGAGCCACGATGCTGATGCTTCACCCCACTGGTCAGCAGACTCTCGCCAGCCCTGGGACAGTGGGCAGCCCAGCTGACAGCTGCGGCTCGGGAGGAGCATTTGTGAGCTGCCTGCCAGTACCCGCCTGGCTGGGGCTGGGGGCTGCTGCTTCACGCCGAGGCAGGAGCCCACCTCTTCTGCCGAGTTGGCAGCATCTTCTGGGAAACTCCTGCTGAGTTTCTAATATCACACTTAACCTCTGATTAGAAAAAAACGCAGCTTGGCACACTAGCCAGGAAAGGTTTGCAGTCACGTTTTGTTCTGTCCAAGAAACGCGGGGATACTCATTGCTTTCTCTGTGCTACATACACTTAAAAAATAGTATTAATAACAAAAATACAGGAGAACAACCTGGTCCTCTGCTAACTGGGGTGTGTTTCTCTTCCTTTCAGTCCACCCTTGGATTTATTGCCTTGTTAATCAGCACGCTGCACACACTCACCTACGGGTGGTCGAGGGCCTTCGATGAGAACCAGTACAAATTCTACCTGCCTCCCACCTACACCCTCACGCTGCTAGTCCCGTGTGCTGTTATCCTGGCAAAAGTCATCTTCAGTTTGCCCTGCATCCACCAAAGACTTCTGCGGATCAGGAGGGGCTGGGAGAAGGGAAGATACGTGAAGTTTGTTCTGCCCAGCGCGACGGGGGAGTATTCCAGCGGGGAGACCTCTAGCAACGTCTGAGGGAGCCCCAGCTCTGACAGAGAATTTCAAAGCACTATCAACATTTCTAGAAAGGTCTTTCTTTTTTCTGAAATATATGTATGTTTTGGTATAATTGTATTGTGGGTAAACAATAAAATTTGGTGACTTTCGAAAACGGATGACCATGAAAATAGTTTAGACAGTAGTTAAATTATATTCCTGATTTGCTAGGACAGTTGTTGCCTTAAAAATGGCCGTGAAAGCCCAGTTAAGCAGCACCAACATACCTGGGAAACTGATGGACCCTGTTAGTCAGATCAGTCACTTGAGGTGCTGGCTGGCAGCTCCCCGGTTGCTTCTCTGGCTGCTCTCATAATTTTTGATGCCTTTTGGTTTGTTTTTTGGTTTTTTGTTGTGTTTTTTTTTTTTTTTTAATAATATAAAGTAGCACAGATTTCCTGTGTTTTGTGACAGCAAAGATACCCTGCCTCTTGAGTGTCTGGACCAATCAAGGCAGTGAGGTTGAGAAAGATGAATTGTCTCTGGTTTTGGTCTCCACAATGGACAAGAAAGAAGAGCAATATCCCTGTCATGTATCTCCAGATTTTACTAAACGCATCCAAACCTGACAGCAAGTCTAAGTAACCCCGTTCTCTCAAATACAGAGAGCACTGCTGGTCCTGGGAGCTGTGCCTGATGCATGTTTATAAGCTACAGAAATAAAGCATTTTTTCCAGCAGTATAAAAGCATTTGAAAAGAGAGTGAGATGTCTCTCACGTCACACATCTGGTCTGCGCTGCTGGCTCCGAGTTGACAGCTGCTGCTGCATGTTCTCTCTCTTACTAAGCCAAAGTTTCAAGCGGTATTTGATGGAAATAAAACAAAGATAATTATCGGGAAGATCTACTGCTTCACAGAATTACATGGAGAGAACCAAGGCCTTCCAGCTGGCCTTCCAGCAAATAAGGGTGAAGCTTTTTAGAAATCATTGTCACCTGAACATGCTCATTCAATGCAGACAAAACTGCAGCTCTAAACCCACCGGTTTCACCAGCAAGGACAAGATCTTTGAATACTCTTGCAAAGGGATCAGCAAGTCTTGACCACAACATGAGAATACTGCAATTGTACATTTGGGGCACAGTCCTTCCTTGCTTTGCACCTTAAAAAGTAACTTGCCAGGGTGCAAAGCAGGTATCAAACGTTTTTATGCCTTCACACCCACTTTGGACAAGGTACAGGGCAATGAAGATTTATATCCTAATTTCATTTTCCACCTGTCATTTCCTATCCCTTCAAGCTCTTGCTGTTTATCAGGATAATTCTTTAGGTTTTGGACGTACAAATCACCGAGCAGAGAGTGGACAGCCATTCACAAAGGCTCATTTAAAAGCAAGCAATCGGGATGACACAAGAAGACCACCTCAACAAGGTCAGATACAAGGACACGGCTGGAATAGCCTCCTTTTCCTGCAGTTAAGACACCACTCAGTGGTCAGTGTTGCTTTGAAAAAGAACAGCTGTCAGCATCAAATGAGGGACGGTTCACAGGACAGGAAAGTTCTTGCTACTAGACCACAGTTAATATAAACATGGGGGGAAATGAACAATTTTGGGGTACACAAGCCCTTCTACAAGCCACCATTGCTTCTGTGACCTGCATGATTTCTGCACAGATGGATCTTAAGAATTCCCTTTTCAGCCTCAAATAACTACAGTGAGTAACGTCCTGAGGCTGCCAGTGACGATATTGAGGGATTTCAGTTCTTGCCCAAGGCTTGCAGTAAAGGCTCCAAACGTCACTTCTTTTCACTAAAGAGATCAGCAAAAGGGAAATGCCCAGATTTCATCATCAGCTGATTTATTTAGTTAATTAGAGGGGACGGGAGCAACACAAAGAATGTACCATACTTCCTCTTTAGAAAACTGGGGCTATTCACGTTTCCCCATCACTCTCCACAACCCTGTCTGGACCAGCACCTGATCAAATCACTCACCAAGCAGATTGATCACCTGGATTGATTACCCTGTTTATTTGTGTTTGAATTGTGCAGGTGAAGTTTCTACACAGATTTGAAACAGTTTCATCCCAGTGTAATGCAACCCATTCCAGCTTAACTCATCCTTGAGGGAAAACTGGATTCACCAAGTTTGTTTTCTCAGCCTTTTCCATGTCAACATAAAAGCAGCAGTTTACAGAGTTTCTGGTTACAATAGTGTGTTCCGATGGCTGTTTTTCCCACTTAAGCTGCTTTTCACATCTTTAGGTCAGGCAAAACTATTGCCTGGTGGCAAACAAAAATAAAAACAACAACAAAAAAACACACTAGGAGGCAGGGAAAGAGTATTACACAAACTTTGTCTTCAATGGGAAAGGTGTGGCTTTACTGTGAGTCACTGCAAGGTTAAAGACTCACCTTTCTGCCTAGCAGAAGTAAAGTTTGCACCTTTGCTTTGTTTACCTGACTTTCACACCCATGTACCCTTTCCCACTGGTGGCAAAGGGATGGTTTTCATGAGCAGAAGCAGAGCCAGGGCACCCAGCCCTACCTGAGGAGCGAGTCAGCACGGTGCTTTTCAGATGGACACAAGCTCAGATGGACAGACAAGCCAGCTCAAAATCCCTGTGGCTACCGCAGCTCCACAGCATCTAAAAAAAGGCTGATCAAGTGTCTCCAGGTAACGCCTGTGCCAAAATAAGTGTCCAGAGAGTCACCGTTCCTTTTAAAGAGTGAAATCCGTTCCTGTAAGGGCTGAGCAGCATTTCAGATGGTGCCCTCTGCAGGCGTCTGGTCCTTCAAGCCTCCACACAACAGTTCGAGTCATTTCTTCTGATTCTGGAATGCTGAAAAGTAGCTAAAGGAATTTTTCATTTACCTTTCCCTACACGTTTTTTTGATATGGACAAGGGGCTTTAGTGAGGTTAGCTTAAGATTCACCGATTAACTGGTTTTGTACTTGGAGCTCTTCTCTGTATATTACTGCAGAAAATACAGCTGGAATGTAAATTCTTTATATTTTTATTTTCTGTATTGCCTACTATGTGCCTCTGGAATATCTAAGAACCAACTGAAAAGCTGTAAGAGTAAAGGCCAGTTTTAATCACTGGTATCAGTAGCTACATAAAAAAATATTCAGATCTATATAATTCTATTCAAACTCATTTGGGTCTTTTTTTTTTCCCCCCTCCTCACCATAAACAATGCCATTACTTTCATGCCAGTAGCAGCCAGCAGTGTGATTATCCAGAATTTAACCACTAGGAAATAAAACCCACTACAGCCAGCTGCTGGTAGGGTCTCGTTAGCAAGGTAATAAGTGAAAATGATCATTGCTGTGACCCGGTGCACCGGGGCTTCTGTTACAGAGCTCCCGTGCCCGTGGGAGGGCAGGAATACGTACAGACAGACACTTCATTACAAAACCTGGCTGTACAGCACAGGACCAAACACGCTTCATTCACTAAACAAAAAGTTCAAGGAAGAAGGAGATAGAAATGATGAGGGTTTATGGGACTGGAAAGAAAAAGAGGAGTTTTAATGCTATCAATTTGTTCTCCATTTCTTATGTCACTTCTTCGTAGAAGTGGCGTGCCAGATCAACCAACTTCTGGATCCGCAGCGTTGCATTTTAATGAGCTAATTTGTAAGTTGATTTTAATGAGTTCATTTAAATTCCTGCGCTGAAGATTAACCTCTGCAGGTACAGTTCTCTCACTACTTCTATTTTATAATACAAGGCTTTTAACAGTGCAATTGGTTTCTTGCTCTTCAGGGATTTACTTACAAAGTGATATATCAAACTACAGTTCAATCTTTAGGGGAATGCACTTGCTTCAGCACCTTTATGCAATATATTTCCTCCAGTCTCTCCAAGAGGCTGCACGACCTTCTACAACCAGCAACAAAAGTCTGGTGTTATCCTAGAGCTCAAAATTTCACGCACTGAGCTAGGGACTGTGCCCCAGGTTTGAGGAATGAAATTTGTTACAGTAGGACAGTTTTCTTTTATCTGTTTATTGCGCCTTAATAAGCAGCATCAGTTTTGCAGAATTTCGGCGTGAGGTTTTTCAGTGTAAGCCAGAACCATGCTTATTTTAAAGCTGAGCATATGATATCCAGCAGGAAGATACCATCTATGACTAGGGACAGTTCTTGTCAGCAGAGCACGTGCAGGTCTTCCATCATCAAAGACTAAAAATAACCATTGTGTGTGGCCAGTCGGGAGGATCACGTATTACAAGCCATAGTATTACAGGGACCTTTCAAAGACTTAAAGTGGCGCTACAATAGTCCTCCTAGAAAGATAATCTGCTTTAGATTTAGAAACCTCAGCACTGGAGGATCTATTACAGCTGTTGTTCAGCTGGCTGGTTACTCTTGTTATCTGCTTCCCGTATCTGATCTACAATTAGCCAGCTTCAGCTGCTCTGCAGCACTTTCTGCCAGCCTGCTGGCTTAAACAGCTATCTGCCATCAGACGTCTGCCTTGAAGTGGCTGTCTCATTCACAGCTCTAGAAAACAAAGCTGCTGTGCAAGATTCTAGTCTGCTCTCTGCAAAACCAGGTTTATTTGATGTGGGAGGGATGGGGCAGGGGAGCAGCATGAAAAAATGGCCACAATACTAACTCCTAGGGTATAAGGCTTTCATTTCTAGATTGCTGCTTTGACTCGAAAACCAACTGATGTCCTTCAGTTGAACAGACACAAATATATGCATAGAGCCAAATATGTGACCTCAAACTTGTGTTAAAACCATATCCAAATATCACACCTTCAATTTTAAAAAAATCTCGGTTCACTGAAGAAAAGGAGCTTCCCAGACATCTCTTCTGGGCTTCAGGTTAGAAAGCAGAATTGAACCTTCCCAAGATGCATAATGAGAGCAGACAGCAGCAGTTCTTACAGTTCTGGCTGACATTCCTGATACACAACACTAAGTCACCTGCCCGGGAGCAGAAAGGGACATACAAAGGTAAATTCTTATATTAACCTGTCACACTGAATGTATTCACTGTGCATTGAAGATCCCACTCTGCTGGGTACCTGCTTGTGGGCAGAATCTGTCGCTATCAGGGAGAGAGGATGCGAGCAAACAAAAGGTATAATCCATATCTGATCATAAATATCATATCTACAGGAAGATGAAAGCTCCATGCCCCGTCCTTTCCCCCACTGCATCACCAGCCCAAACACCCACTCTCCCCTCAGCTGTCACATTGTGCTTCGAGGTAAGGTCCTGGTTCCCAGCAAAGCAGAACTGGGTGCTGTGCAGGGGGGAGAGAAGCCAACACCTCTCAAACAACCTGCAGCACCGTGCTGGGGACACACAGCAGTCTGCCCCTGCCCACAGCACAAGGCTGCACAACGACAATCTGCCACCCATCACTGCCGGAGGGTTACAGCAACAGCCTGGAAAAAACAAGCAGTCACCATCCACAGCAAGCTGTGGTAAACCTCTAGCGTGACACCAGGCTTGAAGGAAGGAACTAAAGAAGCAGCCCAAAAGAGAAGGGAGAAAGAATTTAAGCCACCCAGGCTCTATGTGTCACTTTACAGAATCACAGAATGGTTAGAGTTGGAAGGGACCTTAAAGATCATGGAGTTCCAACCCCGCTGCCCTGGGCAGGGACACCTCCCCCTAGAGCAAGTTGCTCAAAGCCCCATCCAGCCTGGCCTTGAACACTTCCAGGGATGGGGCATCCACAGCTTCTTTGGGCAACCTGTTCCAGTGCCTCACCACCCTCACAGTAAAGAACTTCTTCCTGATATCTAATCTAAATCTCCCCTCTTCCAATTTAAAACCATTACCCCTCATCCTGTCACTAGACTTCCTGACGAAAAGTCCCTCCCCAGCTCTCCTGTAGGCTCCCTTCAGAGAGTCGCTTTCTTTGCAAGCCGCTGCAAGAAAAGTGACAGGAATCTCAGCAGAAAGCTCCATCACACCTTGCCCCTGTGCAACAATTTAAATTCACCCTTTTAACCAGGCAGCATCTATGCAGGCTTCAGCCACTGACAGCATAAAGCTGTGCACGGTGCTTGGGGCTGGGCTCCGAAATCCGTATCCCATCTCAGCTTGTCACAGCTCAGGAAGCATGGCCCAGGGAACGCAGCGCCAGGTTCTCCTCAGCCCTTGTACTGCAGGGAAGAGGTAGTAGAGGCTTAGGGTCAGAAGCATGGAGGAGACATTTGTTGTGTGTTTAAGCCGTGCTGCTGAAGATGTTTTGCTCTGCTTTGCATGTGTTGCTGTTCTGGGTGGTTTTTCTTGTGTTTCAAAAAAAAAAAGAAAAAAGAAAAAAGTCTACTTTACAAAACCTCAGCAAATTAACACTGATCTTTTCCAGACAATTCTTCAAATGAATGTTCTGCAAATGCCTCCTCACAGCGTGCAAAGATTTAGATACGCTGGAACTGGCTCCGCCAAGGATGCTCTTTAACAAGAGGAATTTAAGCACTGATACCGGTTCAATTTGCCGCTTTTTGATTTTAATATAAAAAGAAATACTTTCTGCAAGGAGAGATTCAGCTTTCATCACCAGAACCCTAGTACAGGCTAAACCAATTCACAGATAAGCACTTTTCATAAACATTACATATTTCTTGGCTTACACAGGTTCTGGAGAATGAAAGAACAGGCTGTGCTGACATCTGGTGGCTTTCTCTGCAGACAAAGAGTTTATGGCAATAGGTCTTGGCTTTTCACTGCATTTTTTTATTGTTTTTGCATTCCTGATGTAATTTCTCTCTTTTCCTTCCAAGACACAAAGCATTATGATAAAAACATTTTTGTTTCCACTGTCCTGTGCAAGTCCTCCTGTAAAGCAAGAAAGCAACACACTCTGTTGTGTAGAAAAGGTCAACTCTTTATTTGAAAGTGTATTTCTTCACAAATATGAAAAAAATATACATATATATTTATATACATTCAATGCCACAGGAAATGCTGCTGTTGTATATCAGATGAGGTGCAAACCTAACCATTAAAGCACCAAAAAACAGCAGAAGTAGCAGCAAGAAGCAAAGGGAAGCGGCAGGGAAAACATGCAAAGGTGAACCCCACAGGAAAGTAGGTTGTAAAGAAAAGTCAACATACGGATAATAGGAAAAGCAGCAAAGTCATCTGCTGGGCACCCTTGTTCGACTCATTAAACGTTTGCAAATCTGTGCCAAGTAGTGCTATGAAAACACAGTCATGCCATGAGAATTGGGTGCCAACCAGGAAGCCTGAGCTCAGCCCAAAGTGTTCAATGAGCAAAAGCATGCACTTGCCTGAAGCATTTGTAACACCTCCAGCTGGCTGCCGTGGCCCTAAAGCCAGGATTCTATCAGTCATATGAGACCAGGAGTGAGCACCACACGTGCTGGTTTTTCATTCTTGATCTCTGGACACTTGGGATTTCTGTGGCTGGTAGCTTGTAAGGACAGGAGGCAAGATGTCTGGTCACAGCTGGGGTAACTCTTGGACTGTTACTTGCAAGCTCATGATCTGTCAGGGGGTGTTCAGAACATTCCCAGGGAAGGAAAGAGAAACACTACAGCTTGCAATGGATCTCTAGACCACCTTTAAGACAGAGTGTTTACATCAGATGAAGTAGCTTCCCAACTTCAAGGGTGGTGTATATCAGGTCTTTGAGGCTTCCTTTATACCATTGGTAACCATCAATATTTAACTCAGCCATTCACGTCAACAGCTTTCTTAGCTCTTGCTTCTTCAAGAGGCAACAGAAAAATACACAAAGAATGTAGCATTCAGGAAAAATTATGCTAAAAAGCCAGGAAAAAAAAAAAAAAGAAAAAGAAAAAAAAAAGCCTATTTCACCAATTTATGAGCTCAAAAACTATTACAATGCACCATTTTCACACCTTTAGTGCCATAGCTTTCAACACTACTCCAGTATTTCTGTGCCAAGAGGCTTATATCTTCCAGACTGCTTTTATTCAGTTGCACTTCAACCTTTTTCCTCTTCATGATAATCCCTTCTGAATTTCTTCTCTTCTTCTTCTGTAGCTATTCTTCCACACCTCCTAAACAAAACTCCAGTCTCTCCAAAGTGATTTTTTTTTTCCTCCAAGAAACACCCAAGCCCCCCACACACACCTCCAGCTTCCAGCTTGACTGCCCTTCCCTGCTACTCTGCTACAATCCAGATGAAATTGTATCTTATTTCAGCATCACCCACATACTGGGAAAAAAAAAAAAAAAAGAAAAAGAAAAAGAAAAAAGGTGGTGAAAGGCCCCAAGGACATCACACTGAAAGGTGAATCCTTCTTCGCCCCACAATGTCTGAGAACACCAGCAAAGCTGTATGACTTACCCAGGCTGGATGGGGCTCTGTGCAATCTGCTCTAGTGGGAGGTGTCCCTGCCCATGGCAGGGGGGTTGGAACTCCATGATCTTTAAGGTCCCTTCCACCTCTAACCATTCTATAATTCTACCCCACTACATGTTATAGAGAAGCCACCTTTAATTAACAGTAATTGTAAACCCAGTGCAGTTTGCGACTTCCACCAGGATGACAAACCACAGTACCCACTCTGTAGCTGGCTTCCTTCAATAGAAAGAGGATTTCATAACAGCACGGGCAAACACATCTCAGTCTTCAGTGATTTATTAGCCAGCGGTCACAGATTGCATTCGGTATTCAACAATACTGGAATCAAAGCTGCTTTGACACATTCCACTGAAAAATGTTGGAACAGCATCTATCTTAGCAAGTTCTCAGTTATTATCTACAGTTTTGTGGGGTTTATTTGAAAGGAGCATTATTAGAGGTCCCATTAAAAAAATAAAAAGAACCACAGTACAAAAACACTTCAGGAAGAAACCAGTTTACAAGTATGGCCATTGAGAGCATCACAAAAGGCTCTACTGTGCCGCTGCAGAAAGGAGCCAATGAAGTGCCATTGCCAGAGCCAACTGAGCTCACAAAGCAGTAGTTTAACTCTTCCCTTGGAAAGAGAAGCTGTTCTGGAGTGCCAGACACATCACTCTTGAATATTTGCTTCAAAACATTTACCGTTTTCTTGCTGGTGCTGTAAGAATTGCTCTTTCATTGTGCCATACTCAGTGTGGCACTGAATGCTTGTAGCCCAGAAAGGATAGTTGTTAAAATTTTGTGAGTCAAAGGCAAATGCCTCAGAGAAAAGGGATCACACAACCAGCCCAAATCTGTCTGAAAGGCTGGAGATCAAATTCAAATCCCCAGAACAGGAGGAAAAGAATTAGAGTGTTTGCTACGTCCGAGAGCCTGAGTGTGCTGACAGATGTCATCATGCCTTGGCAGGACAGTCTGAGACACTGATCTCTCTGCCATGCCATCTACTTCCTAATAAATTACCTTCGTTATTTTAAATTTGGCTGAACAAAGCTGGCATAGTCTGGAATGCAATGCATTAGCTTAAACTGTCTGAAAAGATGAGTACAAACTCCTCTCAGCCAATGAACCTGCAAACATGCTAGAGTGTGCAAGAAGGTAGCTGAGACATAGGTCCACGCTTGGCGTGCAGGTACCGGCAACAGAGAGGCAGCCTGGACACAAGGAGGGGACAAATGGCAAGTTCTCCTCACAAATTCATCACCACATGCATAATGTTACAAAATAAAGATACAAACACCCTTTTAATCGCAGATGAGAAAGCAGTAGACTACTTTTCCAGCTACCAAAATCAGCTAAACCAGAGAGCTATCAGGAAGGAGGAAGAAAATGAGGTGGGAATGATACATAGAAGTTTCTTTGGCCCTACATCTAAAGTAAACCTTTATTTAGATTCTCTGGAAATCACACATCTGCTTTCACTATCACATCTCAAAAATAAAAAAGACACCATCAAAGCTCTTAAGAAATGGTAAACTTACTTCTCTGGGAAACTTCTTGTGGAAATGATGTTGTCTGGTCTCACCCAGTGCTGAGGGCAGATGTGTAGGTCTAAAGCAATGGCACTTGAGGTCTCATTCGATTTAGGAGAGTCTATGCCCAAGAACCCTGATAAGGCTGAGAGTCAGCATCACTTCTTCAGTGAAGAGAGGCTTAAAGGCATGGTGCCCCACCCCAGTACCCCCTAAAAAGCAGTTTCATGAACAGTATCTATCTAAAGGTACTTTATTGGATGCATGATTATTATTTCTTATTCTTGATTTGGTTAATGTAGTCAGACAGCCTGGGATTACCAAGAACTAACATTTATCAACAGAGCATTTTGTTCTTGGAAAGTAGGAAAAATGCAATCATTTGGGTTTTATTCTTCAAACTGAAATCATGAGCTTTCACCTCATCTGGGAAAATGCCCAATTCCTACTTCTGCACACTGATGTCCTGGCAGAACTCAGGTTGCTACCTTGAAGGTGTCCCCATGAAGTAAACCTAGAAACAGGGGAGCTTGTCCTTGAACACAAAAGCCTCCCAACAGTCGTTTGTCCCCTTAAGCGAGCTGAAGAGGGCTGGAGGAGAGTACAAAGGAAAGCATTCACCAGTAAAGAACATGAAACACTTGCCAGTCTGCACCATTTAAACAAAAGAGACCAAACAAAATGAGAGAAGCAAAGCTATGACTTGAAACAGAGAGAGTTCCCTTTGCAAGCTCTCTAAAATACCCAGTGACTTGGTCATAAAACATTTCCATTTTCATGAGAAGTTGGTACTGTGACACGATCTCGCTGTGCACTGTATAATCTCTGGGTGTAGCTAATGTCTGCTGTGGGATCACACCAAGAACATGCATCACGGGTCAAAGATTGTGCTGCCCACATCATTCCTAACAGGCAAGCAAAGGGAAAAGCAACACGAGAAAGAAAAAGAAAAAATAAATAAATCACTTTTGTCCCCCAGTTTTCCTTCCCCCTCAGTCTCAGCATATTGACAGAAATTAATTTCTATAGGAAGGGAATTGCACTGTTTGCAAAGCAATCCTCTAGGATTTATTGATCTTTAAGAAAAATCTCATTAAGCAGAATAAGGAAAATTTACAACAGGTATGGGAAAACAAAACAATCTCTTGGGATCTTCACCAGGCCGAAACAGGATTAGCTTTGTAGTTTCTGTAATCTTCCTCACAGAAGAATGCTAATTCGGTCTCATTTGCTAGAACGAATAAAAAATTAAATATTTAGCACACCAGTAAATGAACCACCCAACAGTCAGCTATTTAAAATCTTCGAAGACAACTGACAACTTTTTGGTCAAAGACAATTGTAAATCACTACACTTTATTTTCCCTCATATTTTCATTAAAAAAAAAAAAAAAAAATTAAAAAAAAAACAGTATTAAAGACATCACTTAACCTTCGTTAAAAGAAAAACAAAACACCACCAAACACTCAAAACAAGAACCTGAATATATAGAAGTAAATATGTACACAAGACCCTCCAGATTTGTTTAACACAGCCTCCAGAATTGTTTGTATAAGCATTCAGCAAATTAAGTGATTGCATTTGTAATACCTTCAAATGCTAGAATAAAAACAAAGCGTGATTTTCTCTTTTTTGTGTCTTTTTCTGTTACAAAAGAGAAAAAGAAACTATTTTTTCCATTAAATTAGCCTGTAGGTATAATAATTTAATACTTAGAGGATCAGTAGAATATTTTACAGATCACTTTACATTCTCCCTCATGACCCATCAAAATATGTGTCTGAAGAAGTTAATTTTTTGCCCTGCTGATGATTAATTCATGAGGCTTCAACAATATGCAAAGTGAAAGACACAAATTGGCTTCTCCAGCAATACCTTCAAATACCTCTAATTATTCACAGGGGATATGGCAGAGCTAAAGGACCCACAAAGGTTCAGAGCAGTCACAATTCTTTCAACCCAGTAGGTCAAGGACTTCCTCTTCTAAAACAATAAGTCAGCAACATTACTAATTCAGAACAGAGACAAATCTGATGGAAAGCCTTCACAATTATTAAACATGGAATTCTTTAAGGTGCTGAGCCAATAAGTTCCACATTCCTTTTTTAAATTAAACCTGAAGTTAATGAAGTCTGCCTGTCTTGTAAAAAAGAGGGGGGAAAAAAAAATAAGAGCAGAAGGGGTTTTAGAGTCTCAACTAAAAAACAGGCAAGACTGTTTGCAATGAATACTGAACACTTTATTAACATACAATCTGCTTTAAAAAAAAAAAAAAAAACCAAAAGGCAAGTATTAACTTTGCTGACTTGATAATAATTGTAATAATAATCACTACCACAGAGGCTTTCCCGAGGATACTTATCTAATGTCCTCATAATTTATAACTCTCCAGCCCAACCCTGGAAAGTGCCAAGGGCAATAAACTGCAGCTCAGGAAAAATGTTCTGTCTGTCTCAGAATTTCCCACATTTTCTAACGGCAATTCTCTGCTTTATTTCAGTAAATCTTGCCCAGAGTAGATATTGGGAAAATGTAATATGTCAATAGGAGATTTCAAATCTTCTTACTGATTTAAATGAAACTGTACAAAACGAGGACTAGTGGTATGTGCTATCATACTGTACCTCCTTAGTTTACACTTTCCCACTTCTTGTTGAAGAAGTAAAATCTTCAAGATTTTACTACAAAGGCCTCACACCTAACTTAGCTAATTTTCATATCACGATACACTGGAACATACGCATAACAAAATTCAAAATAGCATGATGACATGCTGCATTTTACAAAGCAAGACTTTTTCCTTTCTATCACAAATATCCACTATATACTAATGACTAACTGCTGCTAGTTATTCTAAAAAAAAAAAATAAAAGCAGCTTTAAATTGTTTTCTGTCCTGAATAAGCCCCCTCCTTCTCTTTGTACAGAGACACAGAACAGCCTGGTCTATTCCAATTTCCTTTCACTGTAACATTTACTCTGATGTTTTGACACCTTGTCTGGGATCCCAGCCAACTGTTTCACTGTTGTAGCTACAAACATAGTTTCAAAGATGGATAATGTACACAAATATTTGTTAATACCTTTTTGAAAGAAGGCAGCTCTGGACAATGTCATTTCTAATTAATTCAATATTTGGCACTGTCATCAGTCCCTCTCCTGAACTGCATTCCCTCTTATGCCTTAGGCAGGTAAAAATCATGCTTAAATGAATCCTCTGCTAACTAAATTACAAATCTATAAAACTTGAGTGCCAGTAATCCTCCTTCTACAGGAACCTTTTTTTTTTCTCCTCCAGATAAAAAGATTGGATTTAGTACAACCAACCAGAGAATAACTATCATTCATATTATAGGAACACCCCAAGACCTTTAGGAAAGGTATACTGAGGCCAGATGCAGTGCACCCCAGAGAAAACTGTTAAAGACACATCCCAAGTCACTTAACACCAGAAATTAAATGGCAGGAAACAAAAGAGCTAAGAAACCTATGAGAAAGAAATCTCATTCACTGGCTGGGGAGCAATGAGAGGGCATCAGGAACAGGAAGGAGCTTTCTCTGTGAAACCCCTGCCCTTAGAGTGCAGTCAAATCACATTCAAATGAGCCAATGTCCGTATCAAGGTGGAATGCAACGCTATCCCTGAAGTACCCCGCTGCCACAAAGTCATTCAGCCACATTTATGAGAAGCCCAAAGGACATCCAGGGACCATCAATTTTATCATGACAGACATTTCTTTACATTACCAAAAGACATGCCCTATATGTAGTCCCCTGTCAAAATGTGAGAAATCAGGTCAAGTTTCAACTCTTTGCTATGTTCAGCACATTCTCTAAATGATACTGCTTGAGCTTTCCTGAGCAATCTGGCTATCAGGCGCTGTATGCTGCACATTAAACAAATCTAATCTTATTTCATTATTCCAGGCTGGTTCCACTACTTACATTTCTAACCAAAACATCAGTTTAAATGTTACTGATAAGACTAAGCAGACACGGTACTAATAACCTATCTGTCAATCATTTAAAATTACTCTCAGCAGAATTATACGCATACCCTCTAAAAATCACAATTTGCATTCTGAGCATTTGGAGTGCAGATACCTGCTGCCCTCGGTCCAATGATTTGAATGTACATTATCCCCCTCCCCACCCTTCTTCCCTGAATAATTATCAAGTAGTGTAAAGAGCATCAGGAATAGCATTTACTTTTCAGCAGGCTATCCAAACATAATCAGCCAGTTATCAGTTTAATGACAACCACAACGAATAGCACCTTCAGTCAATACAAACGCGCTCCTACCTACTCCAGCTGCTTTCAGCGTGCTGTCTTCTTTCAAAATCAGTTTGTCATCATCTTCCAAACTCACTATAAGTTCACCAGTCTACAAATGAGAGAGCCAGAATACACAGATAAGAGTAAGAATTTACCGACTGTCTCTGCCTCAGCGTTGTTTGACAGCAGAGTGATCTGCCTGCATTAAAGCACGTAAAAGGGGAAGAATCCAGCTAGTAACCATACCTTAGATTTGTGTGCTTGGTGAATAATCTTCATTGTATCTGAAAGAAAACACAACAGTTTTCCTTAAATAAAGCTTAATAGACAGGTGACACTGAATGTTGTACTTGGAGAAGGAGAGACAAACAAAGGGGTAAGGTCTAAAATCTTGTATTATTAACAATTTTGTGTATTCAGTCTAAGAGAAAACATCTTAATTTCCCAGACTTACAGCCACAGTCTTAAATCAGTCAATCCACAATTAAGGCACCATATCCTACTGGGCTTCTACCTGCTGGCTGAATTGCAGTAATTGACTAACGACCATCCCAATTGCCAGTCAAAACACATCAATTTAAATGCCAGTTAGGGAGTTTTCACCTAACAGGTTTTACACATGCAATTGGGGCAGGATAAAGAGCATTTATGCACTGTCAACTACTACAGTTAAATTGATAAGCAATAAGTAATTAAGACACAGTAACCTGGCCACTTCAGATCACTCCTTGAAATTTTCCTCCTGGTCAAGAAAGCAGCCATGTAGACATTTTGCTGTCAATCCATTTTCCATTAACATGTACAGCCTCTCCTTTTTTTAATCCTATAACCTCTTCAGTAAGATTGATCTGTTTGTGCAGTGTAGCACTATAAGAAATTACATTATAAAAAAAAAAGGAAATACCACTTTCCCCTGGGAATGTGGGCAGGGCTTTTTTAACAGAAGGGTAAAACAGGGAAAAATAACATGGTCGCTAAAGTAACGAGATTCAGAGGGAATGAAGTCAGAAGATGCCCATGCAGCACTAAAATAAAATAAGAAAAAAAAATCAAAACAAAGACAAAACCAAAAAATCCAAATTCTGAAGCCTCTGTGTTTGAACAAATTCAGAGTAACACATCAATCCCTTCCCAGCAAAGAAACAAATACCAGTTGTTTGCCTGCTCATTCTCTGTTCCAGTTTAGTTTTGTGCATTAACTGAACACTACCTGTTGAAACAGTCTGGTAAATAAGGATGCAAGAAAGTTAAACGTAGCCTGAAACAACTTTCAATCTACCAAGAGCAAGTAATCTGATGTTCAGAATGACAGAGATAACATTCCCATTCAGCAGTTTCCTTCCTTACCACTCTGGCCCATTTTGCACATTTTATTTAAAACATTACACAAGGTCAAAACTACTCTGTACTCCCACTAGAGAGATCACTGAGACGGCAGCCTCAGCATGCTGTAATCAGTGCAGTATTAGAAGCAAGACACATACTAAATTGCAATTACCAGGATCCATCTTGCACAGAAGCATTGCTAAAAGACTAAGCAATCACAGCAAAAATATACCGCAGTCAGGAAACCTTTTTACCACAGCAAATACAATCCAGCTTCTGCCTGTTAGTTTTAAACTTCTCCATCTGCTTTGTCACATTCTCTTTTCTCTGGTCTTTGCTCATTCTCTGAGCTATTGTCTCAATTTTACTTCTTCACAACTCCACCACTGGCATCCAGCAGTTCACTGTGTCTTCATCTGAACTATTAAATGGCTTCTCTAACTCTGCTAGAGATGAAACTGCAGTCTCCAAAGAGCCTTATGTCCTCTCAATAGCCTTTGCTAAATCATCCCCATTTAGTCCCACTCAATCCTATTTTTTCTTTTTCAGATTTTTTTTTCCTTCCTTTTCTAGTAATACAGCTTCTGTGACAACAGATAAGAAATCACTTTCTGATTCTGTGAAGTATCTACCATATTGCTCCATATTAATGAGAAAAAATAATGGAGAAGTGGCTTATGAGACATGTTAGCACTCAGGCTGCCATCATCAGTGAAAAGATGGCAATAATAGGGTAGAAAGATGAGAAGATGGACTGAGAAGAGTTCTAGACCGAGGAAAAGAATGAGGTGTACCAAGAAATGCAGAGAAAATGAAAGTCATAAGCTCTGGGATGTAAGTGACAGCATCAAGACAAGAGGGAAAATGTGACGGTGTTAGATATGATGTTGAGAGAGCGATGCCCTGCTGAATTCTGGAGAGACAGAAGACAACACAGGCAAGGTGAGAGACAGCCAGGTCCAACTGAGATTTCTGGCACTGCCAAACAAAGCAGAAGATAAAAATCTGATTCTTACTAGCACTGTTCATGCAGAAGTATCACTGCCCTTTCATCATCAAAATACAAGACAGACAGTACAGCACGCAAGAGATGCCAAAAACACGAACCTGGATGATTCACAGCCTGAGGGGAAGGTGAGGAACTTGGCTTTGATTTTCCTGTGTGAAAATTTCCACAGAGCTAGCACCATCCCAGTAAAAGTAGGCCCCCACTAACTGGTGTAACAGGTTTTAAAGTTCTGCAGTGTTTTCACCCACATTATGCTCAGTCCTACACACCACGATCAGGTGCTCAGTCACAACATACGCCTTAGGAAAAACTGAACTAATGCTCTAAGTGATGAAAGAACCAGCAGCAGGGACAGGCAGCATCAGGAATCCAAGAGACAGCAGCTGTTCTAGACAGGACCTCCTCATCTAGCCAGCATCACAGATACGACAGGGAAGAAGGGCACCTCCAAATTCAAACTTACAGTTACTCAGATTTTAAGACCTTAAATAATACTAAAAAATACTAACAATGTCCAAGTCCTTGCCACTTGGGTATTGTAAATCTTAATTCCCAACTCTTTTTCTACTTTCCTGTTGCACTACCTGTTGTTTTACCATCAGGAAGAACACAGAATGAAATCCTTGGTTTTGGTGTGTTTTGGTTGTATTAAATAGGTTGCTCATTCAATTCTTTGAATCAGTGAAGAGGAAGGAGTTTGTCAACTCCAAAAACATGGGAGGCAGAGGATCACTCACTTCCAGCAAAATTCCAAGGGAACTTTCAGAATTGCCAAGTTTAGGAAAAGATATGTTATTGAATCTGAGCTAGACTCCAAGAAAGGAAGTAATTTAGTCCATTTTGAAAGCATGTTCTGCCCCAAACAGATGAATTGTACATGTTCATGCCAATCTTCACAAAAAGGAAATATATACATAGCTTTACATTAGATAATAAAGTCATTCCATATTTCATTCCATCAGCTTTCATTTAAGAGCTCTCATATCTACTTTGCACAAAGCTCCCCTGCTTCTCTTACACCGTGTAAACTATTTAAGTATATAAGTCTTAAGCATTTTCTATTTACTGCCTTCAGCTCACACTTTACCATCCTTCCTGACTTCATAATTAAATAGATATTGAAATACATATGCATATAGAGAACTACAATTTCAAAGCATCTGAGATCACAAGCTGCTTAAAATGGAGTTAAAAGACACTTATAAAAGCAATAAAAAATTAACAACAAAAAACATCAGTACCAATTAGTAAATAATGTATAACACGCAGCCTAATTCAAAGATTAATACAGAACTTCCAAACAATGGTCAAGTTCTGTAGGTGTGATCCCAGTGGCATAACCCCAGCTACAAGAGGTGGAGAGAGTTGCAAGTGCAGGCAGGCACTGCCGCCAGCATGAGCGACAACGGTAGTTGTCTTCTAAATTGTATAGAAACTAATATAAAATACTATGTCTGCATTTTACTGAAATTAAAACAAGATAAAAAGCCACATACCATACTTGTAATTTTTGAAAGGAGGAGGAAGTCCTGTTCTTGAAGGCACATCTGTTAAAATAAAAGTATCAAGTTAAAATATTTTCTTTTCCATTATTTTGTGCATGCATCCTGAACATCCTGTACATCAAAATAAATCCATCAGAGACTTGTTTGAGCATCAAATACTACACTAATACCTTTAGCTCAGATTCTATAGTTACTCCATATCTAATTAACTTCACTTGAGCATGAAGTCCCTCTGAACAAAATGACCTATGAGGACAGCGAGGCAATGCAATTAGGATATGATCACAGGAATCTGCTCCTTCAGACATCTGCCAGGAACATCCTTTTAATGGTTTGCACAGCATTTCTCTTTTCCTTATACAAACAGCTGACAACTGTCATTGGTAACTGAATTGTTCAGTAAACACAGCCATGCAAACCAGCCACATAAAAGGAAGACAAACTGTAAAAACGTTAACTCTTTAGCCATATGAAGGACACACCCATAAGCAATTGCAAGAACAGTAACACCTTCCCTGGTGCCAGTGTTCCCAGGGACACCCAGGAATTTAACCAGGGCCTTGTAAGGCCCAGACAACTGTGAGTGCTCAGCAGCAAGGCGGCTGAAACCATCATTTCATCAGTAGTTTAGCAACTCTCCCTTCAAAAAGATCACAGTAAAGGAAGACACATAGCTTTTGGACCCAGAAGAACACTATCCATCCATCTCTGGAATGAGGCTGGAAAAAGTCTTGTCAAGACACTAACTTTGTCTCAAATAACAGTGAGTTTTAATACTGCAGAGATCAAAAGCAAGTTCCTTAGCATTGTTTTTTATTTTATTCTTCATAACAGCAGCTGTACCATACGTTCTGAAAGTGCTCATAGTTTTCTAAAAGCATCCTAAGATCTTGCCATCCCCATCACTGTCTAGAACTAAGGAAGTTGCTGAAAACATAATACAGCTGCGAGGCCCAGGGCAATGTCCTAGGAGTTGCTCAAATGTTATCAGCTAGAACAGTTCAAGACTTGTTTAGGCTGACTCCATGCAAAAAATTCACACGATATTATTCTGCACTCTTTGAATGTCTCCATTTAACTGTGTAGAAATACCCCTGTAAGATTCAGGTAACTCCTACCTAGGGAGTCACTGCGTGGGCTGGTTGACATTAATTAATTTTTAGATACACTGTCACTTTCAAGCAGGCTTCTAAAACATAAAGCCCATAGATGAGTAAATCTGCACCACAAAACTCAAGATGGAGACTGAAACTCAGAAGCAAACATGCACAGTGAGACCTCACAGTGTCAAAAACAATTTTTCAAGATCCCTTCTTCTCACAAATAGCAAACAGACTTGTGTTCCCACATTCCACATATTGGTGTAGTTCCTAGGGATCAAAGGCTCTCTAAATTCTATTAATTTACTCCTGTTAATTTATGAATAGCTGGCTTGACAGCACCACTCAAGGAGGCTGAGGCACTGAGCCAAATGCAGCAATGCCAAATGCAGCAATGCCCTCATCTCTTTTCGACTAAAGAAGGGGATCTGGGCACAGGGAGCAGTCTTCAAAAATTTAGGCATGGCACACTGACCACGGGAGCTCTTATTAATTCCAGACCTCTCATCCAAGGGAGAAGAGCGTACAGGGGATGTAAACACAAATTTGGCATCTCCACCAAAGCCACAGAATTCCCATACATTTCCTCCCCTCCTCTTTCTTGCACAGAGACAGCAACACACAGGACTGAAACAAATGAGTAAGACAATGGCCCCTTACCCTTCTGCACGAAATTCATGAACTGCTTTACTGTCTGATCCAAGTTAACTCCATGATACACCACAGGTCTGAAGTTCCGGTGTTCAAAAGAGCGAACGAGGCGGACTGTGATGGTTGAGCTTTCTGCTGACATGAGAATTAATTCTGAATAACCTGGAACACATTAAAGAGACGAATTATTGCTTTCCTGTGTACAAGCATAACTAGAAAACAAGGTGCAGGTGGGCCTCATGCAAAGATTAAAACACAGCAAGGAATTCAGTAGCACTATGCCTTTCAGGACTTCACTTTTAGTGTTTCTACAGAAGCAGAACAGAATCTCAAAACAAGCAGGCTAACCTAGGATACTATTGATACTGCACACCAAACAGTCCAGTATTTGTACCTGTGCAATACAGCACCAGACTCCCTATTAAACACACAAAAATGTTACGGATAAATGCAAGGATGTCCTTTAGGTTTTAAGTGACTGGAGACTTTTCCTGCTGGGTGAGTAACCTTGTGCTCTGAAAGAAATTGGTAACATGAAGAAAACTAAAACCTTTTTAATACACTTATGTCATGGAGAGAATAATACCCTAAAAAATGCCTAAGCTATTACACAACATGCATTTTCACCCTCCTACAGAAAGTGGAAAAACCTCCCCCACATACACATGCAAATAATTCTCCTTGTAAACAAAGTAAAGGGGTTTAATCTAATTCATAATAGCAAGTCTCTAGAATGGTTCTACAGGGCTTTTGCTATTTTAACAGAGCAGAACCTACAATGGAATCACTTTCTCAACCCGAGCCCCTTTTCAAACAAGCCCACACATCATTCCACTGGATAGTTTCTCTCCACAGGAAAATGAGCTATTTTATTCCCTACCTTGGCAATCTTCTCTATTTTTGGTGCTAGGTATTTCTCAACAACCTCGTTTCCTGGTCACATGCTAAACTGCTATAGCTGCTACAGCAAGGAGGAGAAACTGCAGTCCAAGTGCTGCAGCATCAGCCAGGGACACAGCACAACCTCTGCATCTCCTTAGCAGCCACTTCAGTGACTGCTGCTAGTACTGCAGGGGATTTTCTTACCTATTCATACCTTTATGTTCTTTTTAGTGTGTGTCTTTTTTTTTTTCTCTTTTTTCCTTTTTGGCTATGGGAGGAGATTATTTAAGCACCCCAACATCATGCAGGTACCTCCCAGTCTTTGCTCTATTTGTCTTAGCTGTATCTTGGCAAATTAAACCAGTAATATTTTCTTCGTGTTCTTTCTGTAGAACAGGGACAGAGACCTTCCACATCACTCAACAACTTGCTTTCGCATCCCCTTGGTTCCTAATTCTCATTTCATTTTCATTGTAAATAAGCTGTGACACACAAAGATCCCCATCAAGAAAAGCATACTTTCCACCTGAAAATAACTAGACTTATATTAGCCACAATTGTGGATGCGCCATCCCTGGAAGTGTTTCAGGCCAGGCTGGATGGGGCTTTGAGCAACCTGCTTTAGGGGGAGGTGTCCCTGCCCAGAGCAGGGGGGTTGAAACTTGATGATCTTTAAGATCCCTTCCAAGTCTGACCATTCTATGACGGATGTTTTCTTCATGCTGTTCCAACAGGCTTGAGACCTGGTGCGCACAGCACAGGGTAAAGGGATCAGCATTTGGTTCAGTTTCTCCTGAGCAGCACGGAAGAACACCATAGGAATACAGATTTGGGAAAACAGAGAATTAGAAGTCATCAATTTTCACATTTACTGCACAGACCCAACACGCCAGCCCCATCCCGGGCTGACACCAGGAACCGCCCAGAGCCTCCTCAGGGACAAGATGGCCGGTTCTCCTCAGGGAGCTGCCCGGGAGGCATCTCCTGGCAGGGGGAACCTCCCCTAGGCCTGTCGCGGCTCCCATCCACCGGCAGCAAAACATGGGCACATAGCGGAGAGCATCCCAGCCCAGCAGGCCTCCCCGACCCCCAGCGCCGCTCCCTCAGCCCTCACACCGCCGCGTCCCGCCCGCAACCGACCGTTAACGGCCCCCGGCCGCACTAACCGCTCTCCCGACGGCACTTCCGGGTCTCCCGCCTCACGCAGCCCCACCAATCGCATCCGCCCGGCACCACCCACCGCGCCTAGTGATTGGCTGAGACGCCCTGTCCCCGCCCCCGAACCCCTCCCGTTGAGCCAATGCCCAGTCTCACCCCACACGCTAGCGCAGCCCGCCCATCCCACGCCGCCCTCGCATTGGTCCTTCGCCTGGCTTCTCCCCGCCCCCGGCGGGCGCCGCTTGGCGCGGCGCCGCCCGCGGCGCCGTGAATGGCCAGGC
>VXBW01001620.1:201666-212168 GCA_013400375.1 Thinocorus orbignyianus
GTCCCGTGGAAGTTCAGGACAAGCAGGTCCTGGGCTTTCTCTCCATCCTGGAAGGCCAGGACAAGTAGGTCGTGGGCTTCCTCTCCATCCTGGAAGGCCAGGACGAGCAGGTCCTGGGCTTCCTCTCCATCCTGGGGTTTCTCCCGGTTCCGTGAAGACCTAACATCGGGGGCAGCAGCGAGAAACAAGCCCCGATGTCTCCAGCAGCCGGTGGCACAGCGGGAGGAGCCGAGGTGCGGGCACAGGGACACCTTCCCCCGGCCCGGTCGTGCTTTACAGCGGGCACGAACACTCGGGTGCCCCGGTGCGGGGCNAACCCGCTCCCCGCACAGGCAGCGTGTCCCGCGGCTCCCGAACTCTCCCGTCCCCGCCGCACCGGGCTGCGGGGTGTTCGGCTTATCTTGTAATTAAATGTCGGGACCTCTCTTGGAGGAGTTTGGAGAGGAGAGGGGGAGAGGGTACGTTCTCCCCACCTTAGCCCTCGGGGGGTACAGCCGGAGACACCCCCGAAGCCCCCAGGGAGCCCAACGGTGCCGGCTCCGGAGTGAAAAGCCGGGTCCAAGAGGAGGAGATCCCGGCTGGCTGCAGCCCAGGAAGGCGGTGGGAAAAGCTGGGCAGTGATGGCAACTGGGTGTCCGTCTGTTCGTCCCCCCCTCTCCTCACTTCTGCCGCCTCCCCCCTCCCAGCCGTCGGCTCCATCCTCCCAGGGGCCGGCGGTTTCCTCCAGCCCTGCTAGAGCGGGAGGCTGTGCCGTGGGGCAGGGATCCTGCTCAGCCCGGGAGCCTTTTGTGATCCCAAACCCGAGTCCTGACGTGGGAGCATTGTTCCTGCGGCTGGGGAAGCGGGAGAGCTTCACCCACCCTTCCTCTCTGCTGGGTACAGCCTGTAACTGTGCTGCCTTCTCCTGTGAAAAGGGCTTTGATGGGCACAAGCAAATCACTTCAAACGCTCGAATCCCACAGCTTTGTCCCTCTGGTTTCATTTGCCCCTTAACAGGTGCTGTTAACTCAAGGGTTTTTTTTCTTCCCCCTCTTTATCCTTTAAGGCTCAGAGGCTGCTGGCGCACCGGAGACCACAGAAGTCTTTCTTTGAGACGTTCATCAGGAGCCTGATCATCTTGTGCGTGGCCATAGCAGTGGTCTTGTCATCCATCTCTGTCTGCGATGGCCGCTGGCTCTTCGCGAGGGGGCAGCTCTTTGGACTGTGGCATTTCTGCACTGTTAGCAATGACAGCGTCCTGCAGTGTGTCACCGACCTCAGCCTGGCCAAGGTGGAGGGGCTGAGCGTGGGGGTGATTCCCATCAGAAGCATGGTGTCCTTTGCCGTTGTGGTTGCCATATTCGGCCTGGAACTCTTGATGGTGTCCCAGGTCTGCGAGGACACCAACGCGAGGAGGAAGTGGTCGATGGGCTCGGTTCTCATCCTGGGCTCTTTTTTGCTGTCAGCCACTGGGGTTCTGAGCTTCTCCATCCTCGTGAAGGATCACCTCACCTTCACGGGCTTCACGCTGACGTACTGGTGTGAGTTTGTTGCTGCCTTTCTCTTCTTCCTTAATGGGATCAGCGGACTTCACATCAACAGCCTCACGCACCCTAGAAACGGGGTAGGCAAAATCTAGGTGCAAAGGGTGCCTTTGTGTAATCAGCTTTGCCAATTAGACTGGAAGAAAGAGAGTCTAATGAAGTTTGAAAAGGACACCCTGTCTTAAATTGTGTGCAAGGAGGGGAAGCGTGAGTCAGTCTTGATGCCTGTAGAAGACTTACCCACCCAGCGGGCAGCACGCAGGGCTGCACAGCACGAGAAAAGCAGAGACTGGGGCTGGCTGCTGCTGGCATGTGGTTTTCTGGAGGAGCGGATTAAAGAACAGGCCATCCCGATGAACATGCAGAGTGGTGGCTGACTGCAATCTACACATGTGGACTCAATTTTGAGGCTTACACAAGGCCTGTACTGCTGTGGGTTTGGTGTTGCCGTGCTTTACCCTGTACTCCAGAGCCTGTATTTGGTGTGTCTCATGGCTTTGTTCTGTCTCAGAGGCAGATAATTTTTGCCTGGCCATGCTCACTGGCTTGGAGTATTGAAAATTTTCACTGGGTCTCACTCCTCCATTTCTCCTTCAAAAGAGAAGGCACACCAATCTTGAATTTGTCACTCGTTTCCTGTATCTGTCCTTCTCTCCAGGAGTTTTTCTGGGACACATCTGACAGAGGTGCTGGGAGATGTGGTTGTCTGGGGGCCAAGGATAGGTGTTGGGTGATGCAGGTGTATAGGGAAGGGTTCCAAAGCCTTCCTTGGGCAGCAGTGCATGCTGCTGTGCTTGTGGCCTCTCCCTGCTGTCACCACTCATCTGCTGCCTCGGCAGGACACATGACAGTCACCCAAACTGGGGCATTGCTCTTCCTGGTTTCGTTTTTGTCCCTTTGGAGCAAGAGGGACAAGCTCTGCAGGGACTTTAGGTGTGTGTTGTGGCTGGGCAGACCATGCTGAGACCACTGCACCTTCTGGGGTGTGTTTTGGTTTTCAGAGTTTCTTGCCAGGTAAATGGGAAATAGCATCCCATAGCTGAGTCTCCTGTAACATTCCTTCTGGGAGGAGAAAGCTCTAGATCGTTCTGACCAGACCGAGTCCTTTTCATCCCCTGATTAACAGTGGGCCTGGGAGGAGAAGCCCAAGATTGCCTAAGAAGGGGCTGGTGGGAACAGTTCAAATCTGTCACAGCTGGTAGAAATCCAGAGACTTGGCCAAATCATATTAAAGCTGGTCTTCCTTCTGCCAATGCTTGAGTCAAGGTCTCTACAATTGCTGTAGCTTGGAAGTTCCCTGCACTGTCTGGTACAAAAGGGGAGGAGAGCTCAGAGGTTGGGTTGGCCCATCTGTGTTCTCCCTGGCTAACTGTACTGTACTCTGTTGCCCAGATAAGTGTCTTCAGAATATTTCAGGGTTTCTGTTTTAACGTTTGCTTTTTATCAGCTGGTAAAACTGTTTATATTTTTGTTTTAGGACAAATGTTTCTACATGTTTCATCTCTGTAGCTTGTCTGATAGCTATTGAGCAAGGTTTTTCACTTTCTGTGCAGCACGCTTGACACAATTTTTCACCTGAAATAAAAGCATTGTAGCACAAAGGCTGAGAAGGCTGTGTAGACAAGCCACAAGTAAACAACTTTGTGTTTGAAAGCCATGAGTTGTAAGCCCTGCCTGAGCACACATCCATGCTTGCTTAATGTGCTCCTGTGGACTTGCCTTCATGAGGACAATCTCCACTTCTAAGATTTGCATAACTTCTTAAGATAACACTCCTATGCCTGTTTTGCAATGCAGTCTCAGACCAAGCTGGTGAGATAACTCATGGAGCTGTGCTACCCAGCCAACTCCTGAAGGTCTTGCAATGTTCAGAGCTCTGTTGGAGTTTATTGACTCTGAAGGACAAGGACTTTGTGCCCTTAACCTGCTTCTGGAAAACTGCACTGTGATTGTGTGTCTCTTTCTCAAGGTGCTTTTGATTTACTGAATTGCACTGCTGAAGATGTGCTAGTGGGCTGGACTTGTAGATTGTTGTGTGAACAGGCTGATGGCTTTAGCAGGGCCACTTACCCCACAGAGATTCTGCAAGGTCTGATCCCAAACTGTTGCACTTTGGTGTTAGCAGGTGGTAGAGTGCCTTAATTAACTGATAAATCAGTTGTGGTGCCTAGGGGTGCCTGTGCCGGGCAGGATAGTTCCCCAACATGAGATGAAGGGTATCCATGGCTTGCCTAGAAACATGGATGTAACTTCAGAGTGCCTTCTTAGTGACATCCTAAACTGGAAATCCATTCTGTGTGTACTCCCCTTTCCTGCTAGTGGGAGGCTGTGCCCCCAGCCCCTTTGCTGGGAAAGGGCAGCAGTAGTTGGATGAAGTTCCCATGCTGGTGCCTCTCACTTGGGTTAGAGGGAGGTAGTGGACAATTGACCATTGAGTTCACCCAAGACTTGGTGCAATTGTGAATGATTTTAGGATGCTCTCTGCTAGCTGAAGAAGAGGCCTTTTGTTGTGGGTAGGGGATCCTCTAGGGAAAATACAGTAACTTTTTTTCCAACTGGCTTTGTATACTACTGCTTGACTTCCTAATGCTGGGAGAAGATGCATTTTGATGGCTAAATACTACAAACCAGGGTTGATTATCTTGGAGATATCCGTATATACAGCAACCTATGCAGCAATGGGTAACTGTTCATTTTCTGAAGCCTGTGGAAGTGTCAAGTGATATTCCTGAAGTTTGTTAAATAAACTTCTTTGAAATAAGATAAATGTATTTCTCTCTCTTCACATCTGGATATTGGGGTGCAGATTTAAGGGGATGAGCGGGGTTTATGTAATCTCCCAGGCGCCAGCTCTGTGTTTACCCAGCCAGACTGATGGAGAAGTGACTGCTTGGCGCTTTGCCGAGCTCCAGACCAGGGCAGCCGAGGCTGCTGCACACTCCCCTTTCTCTTCCCTTCCTTGTCCACACCAACCCAAGCAGCCAGCGCCGCTTTCTTGTCTTGTAAAACAAGAGGGGCAGTCAGCTGTGCTGCTCCGTGGGAATCAGAGATAACCTTGTTGGCTCTTAATGATTTCCTGCTGTTGCATGTGCTCTGTTTACCAGCTAAAGAGCTCTTTCCTGTGTCCTTCACCTCCCTTTTCCCGCACCGCACCCTCTGTCTGAAGCATCCTTGCTCTTTTTCCCCAGCGTTGCCTATTTTGCCTGCAGAAGTGGTATCTGAGTACGAACCTATTTATGCAGTTCTCTCCCTGAGCTCACAGTACTAAAAGGTTTAATTAAATGTCAGGAAAACAGATTTCCAGCTTCACTGCTGAATTAGTTTATGTAATCTCAAGTAAATTAATTAGCACCTGGTGTTCTCTTTCTAATGGGAGAGGTCACTGGCCTGTCTCGGATGGTTTAATATCTCTTAAAAGCTGGGTAATGAACATCACCTCTTGTTAATGAGCTGTTTAGACTTGCTCAGTTACTGGCTTTAATTGGAAACTTGTGCACAAACCATTGCTTGCGGATAAGAATACGGAAATAGTGGCAGAGGGCACACTAACTGGGGAGGCATCCTGGACTGTTAATGGTGTTTTAAGTCTACAGTACCTTCAACAGCTGTGCTTGGAGGGACAGCTGGTTTGGGGGTTGAGCACTGCTTGTTTTTGTGAGGTGGGGAGGGCGATCATCTTCTGTAATTGCCTTCCCCTGCCTTTTCTTCCCCTCTGCTGGGGCTATGGCGAGCAGGTATTGGCTCTTCTAAACCTTCCATGCTGGCTTGCACATGTAAGAAGGACCTCCTGTTCAGGGGGAGCTCCTGGAAGGGGTGTTGGCTGGATTCCTGGGCCCTCTCACCTTCACACAGCTCCAGCCCCTCTCAGTTGGTACCACCTCCTTCTCAAACAGTTGGGTTCAGCTCCCCTGATGCCCAGTGAGGTGTTGCACAATGTAATTATTCACTGCACAACAGTTCTGCCTCTTGCTTCTGACAATTTGCAGGGAACTTCCTTGTTGCTGTGTTGGGAGAGAAAATCTATTAATTGCTTCCTTTTAAATTTAACCTTACTTTGTAGGCTGCTGATGTTCTGGCTGCAGGAGCTGCTGCCTGTGCTGCTGGCTTGCAGAGCTGTGACTGGCTCCTCTGGGAACCTGTAGGGAATAGCCAGAGGCTGTCACCAGTGTCCCAGAACAATGATGACTACTTGTCTGGAAGATGGTGCTTAAGTCCTATTTACTGATAACAAGTGCTGCTTTACATGGAATACCGAGGAGCAACTGTGCAGAAAGGGAAGCTGGTGAACCCTGAATATTAAGTTTGTGCTAGTAAAATTGCATTGCATGTCTTGCACCAGTTCATCTCTCCCCTTTTTTTTTTTTTTTTTTCCTTTTCCATTGCTTGCTGAGATTTAATTCCCTGTTCTTTTTCATCTGCTTATAAATACATCAGCACTCCTGGAGTTAAGTAGCTCTTTTCTTTAGTATTCGGCAGTAGGCTTAATGGAGAGATCCCCAGCAGGGAAGGTGCTTTTGCATCCCTGTGCAGAACATGGGCGAGGTGAGAACCCATCCTGCTATGGAAGTGTTTGGCTGCAGTTTTCTATATCCAGGACTCAAAGCCAAGGACTCCGAAGGCCAGCTGACAGCTGAGGGTTTTTATGGAGCCTCAGGTCCATACAAACCAGGCCAGCACACGATGCCTGAAGCAAACATGTAATGCAGAATCTAGAAGTACTTCCTTTTTTGTTGTTGGTTTTTTTATTATTTGTTTGGTTTTGTTATTTCAGGCAAGTCAAATAAAATGACCAGGTAAAACAATTACTTATGCTAAAACTTTTTTTTTTTTTTTTTAAAATACAAAAAGCAGCAACATTTTGGTTTGGAGCATGTGGTTCATGCCTGTTTCTACCAGACTACTGTACAAATAGGTATCATGCTCAGCTGGATTCCACCCAACCGTGTGCCATCAGTGCTGTTCCTAACCATGCTCTGCAGAGCTAAGCTCTTGCAGTGGCTTGTGGCAGAGCCAATAATTGCATCAGATCTAATTAATTACATGTTATTCCATCTCTGAGTCTATATTTCTTCATTTATGCCGGAAGAAAGCACTTGCATTTAAAACAAACAGCTGCTTTGGCTTGACTGATAAATGTTTAATTCTCTGACAGGGAACATCCAAGTTGTTTCGTTCTTCTTGGTCTTATTCATAGGCCAGAGAGAAAATTAGGCTAATGCTTGTATAGTTTTGGATTAGTCTGACTTGCTAAATGCTTTGGGATGAAGTGAACCCCTGAGAAGGTTGGAGGCTCTGCTTGGCTTGGGTAAGTGAGCAAGAAATGGTCTTTCACCCAAACATGCGTGGAGGGACTTTCACTTCTCCCTTGGTCACGGGACTGATCCTGCTTCTGCTCTTCCTTCCACTTGCTTTGCCTGGGATTTAAAGGACAAAGTTGACTCAAAACCTTACTGTTTCCAAAAAAATAAGTTTAAAAATAAGTCCTGGAAATGTTTGCCAGTTGATTGCTTTACATTTGATTTTAAATTTTTTTTCCACTTATTTTAAAGATGTTTAACTCAAAAACCTGCTTCTGCACAGGCAATTTAACTCTGAAAGCATCCTTTGCATTTCTCTGCATGTTTGCCTTCTGGTAAAGTGGCAGAAGTCTACCCTGATGGTTTGGTGTGAATAAAAGCTCCTTAGAGCAGCTTTGGCAGAGAGGTTGGTGAATGCTGCATGGTCAGCATTTGACATGCCATGCATGTTTTGCCAATGTCTTGTAAGTGATGGGGAGGAGGGAGAAGTGTGATAAAGCACCACTTGCTTTCTGCTCGGACATCTTTGCCCTTGAAGAAAACCAGGCAAGAATTGACTGTGGAAATGCAGATACACAATTAAGTAGAAGGCTTGACTGCATTTGTTGAATGAAATGTTTTATACTTTTCCCCCTCAAACCAGGGAAACCTGCTCAACAATTTTATCCTTAAGAACATAAAGCTGTAATAAAAGCTCAGATACCTTGTGACAACATATTAAAGTGTGCAGTCTTGTAGATGTCAGCATGCTGAGGGATAGTAGACTCTAAAGAGATTTTTGGCAGCCACTAAGATGCTGTTTTTCACAAGACACTTTGAACTGTCCAGTTCAATTGAGTTTTAAATGCCCCAAGGGCTTTCATTGCTTCCCTTCAAAGACAAGCTGGATGGGACAAGTCTCAGAGGTACAGACGTGATAGGGAAGAGCCATCTTACTAAAGTTTTCTTGGCCACCCTTGAAATATACTATAATAGCTTTTTACTATTTCAAAAAGATATGAAGCTCTAAACTGGACCACGGTTATTTCTGAGGTCTCCACTGTCAGAAGAGACAAAGTAAGAAAACTGTCTGAACCTGCCACTGGAGCACACCTGGCAGTTGATAGGAGACAGGAAACAGGAGCTCAGCTGTACTTCATGTTCCTAGTGTCCATCATCCACCACCAGGACAGAAATACTTTGAATCTTGATAAATTTTAGCCATGACTTAATTTAATGTTTCAAACCCATGGGCTGTCTAAATGGATGGCACGTAACCTTCATCATACAAAATTGAATGTCCTCCCAGCTTCAACCACAAAAGAAATAGAGAACATCTAAAACTCATCAGCCTGTCTTAGCCTGGAAGATGTTGGAGAACCACATGGAAAAAGAACAGTCACATCTGAGGCAGAAATAGCAGCTGAAAAACATTGGTGTGGAAAGAAACACAAATGGCTGTGGCCAGAAACCCAAGGAAGAGCATAACGTTTTGGCCCATTTTGCCTTGCAAAATAACTCTGGTGCTGCACAGGATATAAATGAACAGATGTGCTTCAAGAGCCATTGATCTACAGCCAAGTCCTCCTTTCAGATACATAACACCAGACTCCCAGCACGGTGCATGGGACTTAGCCATGTGTATCTGAGCATGGAGGTGTCCTCCAGGCGTACGGTGTTAAAGCACGCTTGATCTTTGGAGGGTTGCTCTCCTGTGCTCTGGGGGGCTCGACCTCATCATCTGCATCTCTTGAGTTAAGCCACTTCCTCCGTTACTCGCTGAGGTGCTGAGATGCTGACGCAAGTGTTTGCTTAAATGCCACTGCCTCCATTTTCTCTGAACTTCCAGCTGAACCTAGGTAGAAAGGTCACAAAATACTTAGTTCAGCGAGTTTATCTTGGAGCCCTGCATCGCGGAGAGCGGTATAACAGGAAAAGGAGAGTGGGTTACTTCTGTCAAGGTTTGGTTTTATTTATTTAACCCCCAGTTCATAGGGTTAGGGCAGGGCCTGTTTCTTGTCGCTTCGAGTTGCAGCCACACAATTTTCTGTTAATCTGTTTTTCTGTTTACTTGCAGGTGAAACTGCTCAGAGAATCTAAGAGGCCTTAGTGTTTGGTTTAGATTTTTCCAAGATTTTTATTCTAGTTATAAAAATTGGCCATTTTGAAACACTAAGGTAAAAAAAAATGCAGATTTCTTTTCAAAACATTTTCTGAACCCTGTTAGAGGATCAAAGTATTTCAAACCCCTCCTCTATTTCAAATTACTTTTTTCTTCCAACCTTGTCCACTAACGTGTTTGGGGTTTTGGTTTTGTTTCTCCTTCCAATAAACTCAGGATCTCCCAGGTTTGGATAATATTTCCCCCCACCTCTACCAGCAGCAGCATTTCAGGGAGCAGTTTTAGCCCAGGAGCCTGGGAGTTATCATATGACTACAAAGGAAACAGTCCCTCTTTCAAAAGCTTTACCTTATGAGAGTCCAAATAAACTTGGACTGGATGAAGCTTTTGATAAATTCCTTCCCAAGGATCAAGCAAAGAAAACAGCCATGAGATGGCAGATAGTAGCACCACACGTCAGAACCAGTTGATTCTCAGTGTGACCGTCTGCGGGATGGTACTCCCACCCTCTGTTCCCAGACAGTAATAATTCTATCTGATTTATGAAAGGGCTGCAATAGTTGAGAAGTAAAGTTTGCATCTGGCACACAATTACTTAGGCATGCCAGGTCTAGGAGGTATTTCACAAGTGACATTAGGTAGCTGGGAAGAAAACCCTCAGATAAAACATGTAATTCATTGGAGAGCATATCCTACTGATTAATGAGGCATGCTTGAGCAATAAAAGAAAATGTTATATACACAAAACTCACCTCACCATTAAGAAAACAATAAAGAACAGCCACGACAAAGCCCTGAAAGATAAAAGGACTGTGGTCAGAAAATTAGAACTGCACTTTAAGCTTTTGAATGGGGATGAGGCAACTTCAGGGAAATCAGACAGTTTGCCTGTGCCATTGGGACTCTGCTCTGTTGCAGAGTTATGTTATGCCTCTTTTTTATTATTATTATTTTATTTTAAGGAAATAATAGCTTGTCAGATATTACCTGGAATGATCCAAGAGCCAATTCGAAAAACAGCTGAATTTCCATTGTGCCGCTGCTTGCGTCTTCGGGGAAGAAAGCGAAGATGATGTAGTGGACCCCAAAGAGAGGGATGAGGAGGAGTGTTGACTTTGCAAGTCTCCTGAGAATGAAAACAGAGGGGAAAGCCAGCGTAGAAGGAGAAAGAGGGGCTCGGGGGGGCTCACGTGGCATAAAGTCTCGACTTAAGGGACATACTTGTATTGGTTGAAATCGCTGCTCCGTCCTTCAGGCAACCTGAGCTTCCTCACCAAGATTCTTAAAATGTTGACAAAAAGAATGAAATTAATCTGAAAAAGAAAAAAAAAAAAAAAAAAAAAAGAGGATGTGAAATTTTTAAAAAAAAAAAAGGGAAAAAAACCCCAAACACTTAGCTCTCTGACAGGTATCAGCAGAACCAGTTTGGGCTGAGCAGGCAGAATAGAGGGACTGGGGCTGACCTGCCCATGTCCCTGTCCCTGTCCCTCTCCCCATCCCAGACCCTGTCCCTGCCTCTCCAGCCTGCCTGGCCACCCTGGGGTTGGGTGCTGGCTGCTTTCGCTGCCAGTTTGGTGCAGC
>VXBW01001620.1:212301-278626 GCA_013400375.1 Thinocorus orbignyianus
GAAAAAAAAAAAAAAAAAGGAGCTTTAGTTATGGGGACAATCAGGGCTTATTTATCTGGGCAAATTACCAAAGGGTAGGGAGACCAGGGGCATCGGTACCTTTTGGCTGTGGGGTTCAGACAGGCTCTGTGCAGCCTGGCCCCACTTTGGATGCCAGCAAACGGGCAGCACTGGAGCTACTGCTTGCTAACTGGGACTGCAAATGCTGTTTGTTCCCTGCCAAAAGACACAGCGTGGTTTGGGGTAATGGAGGCAAAATAGTTAAAACTGGAGATAGGAGAGAGTCAACACTGAAGTTCTTCCTTTTGCGTTTTCCTCCCTCTCCAAGGGTGGATACCAGATAAAAATGCTGATCTGCTTCTCGGTTTGGGCGAAGGTGAAGCAATAGCTGTTTCTGCTCATTTGACCCTCAGGCAAAGAGCAGGAGTAGCAGGGGAGGCAGAGCCTGAGCCTGCCTCTCTCCTACAGTCAGTGTGTAGCAACCTTGGGTGTTATCTGCTCTTCACGTAGGGGCTCCTGACGTGGTCCTGCTCTCCTCCTGCACACGTGCAGCCCCCCAACACGTACCCACAGCAACACCCTTAACCCTCCCCTACACCTGGAAACACCATCACAGAGGTGTAACCTCTTCATGGTGGCTTGTGGGTGCTGGAGCAGAGCTCTGAGGTAGTGGGTTTCCCTAAGAGAAGCACATCTACTGTAAATGAGACAAACCCAGGATGTTCCCAGGTTCCCTAAATTGCTGGGTGAAGAGGGAGCAATTGTGGCTGCATAGCCTGGGCTGCTAAGGATGCCTGGAGAGGGCTGGAAGTTTGGGGAGCTGGGGAGGAATGAGGAAAGGAGCAGAGCTGGGAGGAAGTAGTGGTGGGGAATGTGAAGGAAAGACTGAAGTCTTTGGGGGATGTTGGTGGGGATAAAGGAGGTTCAAGCTGGAGATTCTGGGGTTTTTAACCCACTAGGTCAGGCATGAGCAGTGTAGGCAGAGCAGGATTTTTTGTTGATGAAAACTATTGGGGAAGGGGAGAGAGGGCAGGGGGATTCCTGCTGGTAGGGATTGCCCTCGGGCAGCACAGCAGTGAGTGTTAGCCTAGGAACACAAAGGAGTTTATCGGTGTTGATTTTCTGCCCTTTGAACTGCTAAGGACTGTGCCTGTGAAGAATAAAGAGATTAGATCTGAATTCTGAAGGACTGGCTGTTTGTTTGCCTGTGGCTATGGGTTTAAGAAAAGCCCCTTTTAGGTTAAAGAGGCAGAGCCATGTAGGCTGCTCCAGCCTTAAGGGGCTAAGCTGGATGTGATTAGGATTTTGAGGAAACTTGGAAGGGTGGTGTCCATCAAAAGATAAATTAAGATAGTGGGGTTTGTCCCTCAGAATGCCGGGGCCTTGTTGGCATTTAAATATTGCTGAGTGGCTCCTGGAGCATAAGGGTTCTTTCATTAAGAAGAATAAATACTGTGGTCTGGTTAAGTTGATTCTGAATCGCTTGTGTGGTCTTCTATTTGTCTTGTGGGAGCAGAACTTCAACCAGCTACCTCTGCTGCGTGGGTTTCCAAGAAAGCATGCAAGTGTTGCAGTTTGTTTTGCAAGTGTAATGGGTCCCAATGGCAACACAAAAACCTCAACCAACTCTTGGGTTCTCATTTGGAGTGACAGTGGGTTACTGGAGAGTAACTACCAATTTGTTTCTGGACTGGGGCTTCAGATAGATCACTGCGGAGTGGTTTGCCCCAGAGCATCTCTGTTGGGCAGAACAACTATCCAAGAAGCTCCATCCCCATGGTGCATAAGGCTCTGAGAGCGAGCACCAGCAAATGCTCACACCATAGCTGCTGAGTATTATATGTACCAAATTGGTTTTGACATCACTATTACCTTGTACTGGGCAGGTTCACAGAGTTTCAATGCCTATGCCTTATTTCAGTGAGCAATGCCATAACAGAATCATAGAATGGTTAGAGTTGGAAGGGATCTTAAAACTCATTGAGTACCACCCCCCCTGCCCTGGGCAGAGACACCTCTCACTAGAGCAGGTATAGCAATACAGTATATATAATAGTATAATTGCAGTCCACTAACATATGGTGCATGCAGCCTTTGAGCTGCTTTCAGTGCTGAAAGCAAAGGCTAATGGTCGTGTAAGGCAAGTTGGTTTTGGCTTTGCTGAGAGGGGCATTGACCGGGAGACACAAAGGCGATTGTACTGAAATGTACAGCTACTTGGTTTCTCCTCCAGAGCCCTCCTTGAAACAGTCCAAAACAAGCTTCCACAAGCCAGCCAAGTTCATATGAAATCAACAGGATGTGGAAACCTGATCTTCTTCAGGCTCTTGCTTCTTGGGAAGACACTCTAGCTTTCTTTGTGAACTTAGCTTCAGGGCATTTGTTACTGACTAAATCCTGCTGAGCAGAAGTTGCTTAAGCAGTAATTCATGTGTCACACCAGTTCAGGCACATGTCACATCAGTTCATTAGCACACTTCTAAAGCACGTTGAGTAGATGATCTCTGACTTCACAATATTTGAAAATACAGTTTGAATCTGCCTGTTCCAGAAAAGACTTACAAAAATAGACAAAACTACAGGGCCTCTAATGATCCACCAGGTATTGGCATCAGTGTTAATGTCCCAACACCTGTAAAAACAGAAGAGAAGGTGCAGTCAGTTATGAAAACACCGGTGCCTTTTCAAAAAGGTTTAGTCTGTTTTGCACTTCAGATAGGCCCCTATTCCCTTCTTCTATGAAATTAATTTCCTGTTCTAGCTTAGCTGTATGGTGTTTCTGACAACAAACTGTCCACCTGCACGGGACAAAAGTATATCCTGCCCTTACAGTAGAACCACTGTTCAAAAGTTTGAAAGGGAGAAAAGAACAAAGTTGCACTGGTCAGAAAGTCAAATAGAGATGTTGAAAACATCATGGGCTGAATTCATGCTTGGAGACTACCTCCTACCCATGAAAATGCTTGAATGAAATTTGAGGCTCTGTCTTGGGTTGCTCAGCTGGACTTCTATTCCTGCTTACTCTGGGATCCAGGCTCACACCACAGCAGGGTGGTGATTGGTTTGCTCAGCTTCCAGAGGTTAGGAACGAGCAGGACTCAGTGGAGCAGCCTCAATGGGGGCTGCTTGCTTCCCCCAGCATGCCACGTTCCCCTCTTCCACACAACTTACCCAATATTTTCATGGAATTGCCTAGCAGTCGCCCATGCAGCCACAAACACAGTTGGGGCACCTGTGATTGGAAAAGCTAGTTACTGCTCCGCAAGTCAACCCCAAAGGCAAAACAAATCCTGAGTTATTCTTACTGAAAGAAGAACCAGTACCCCATCCGAGGGCGATGAACCTCCAGAGAAACTTCCTTTCTGAGAAGAAAGAAATAACCAGGAGAGTGTGGAGGTACAGTCCCTCCACGAGGAGCCAGCTGTAGTTAGACATGATGCAATACTGAAAGAAGACCATGGTGAGCTTACACCCAGCCTGAGGAAAGAGAGAATAATTAGCTTCTGCCCGGGTTTGTATCTATTTTCTAACAGAGCATGAGCTGTAAGTAAATCTTGGCAAATAGAGATTTTATAGCAATTACAGGACTAAATGGATGGCTTTGATACAGGCATTCACATGACAAGAAAGCACAGCTGGCACTTGTAAATGAATTAATCAACTGCAAGAACTGAATAGTCATGGACACGTGGGTTTGGTTACTGTCACACTTGGAGGAGTTTCCCTATTTCTACTTTATTAGTATCAGGAGCACTAATATCACCTTAGAGAAGCATCTGAATGTGTTTGTCAGTCTTTTTATCCTAAGAAAATGGGTCATTAAAGACAAGCCAAAATTTGCTGAAAATGTTCTTCAGCGACAAGAATCCAGCAAATCTGGAGGAGTAAAACAACAAAACAAAGCACCTTTTTTTGTTTCCCTCCCTAAAACTTATCTTTTGTCTCCAGTGCTGATCCCCAACCCCCTTTATGTGCCCCTGCCTCAATTTTTAAGATATTTTGCTGGCAATAAAAAGAAAAAGGAAAGAAAGCAATTCAGAATTTGGGAGGTTCCTTTTCCAGGCTCTCTGGGTGCAAACTCGTATCTTACTCCGGGTCTCACACTGCAGTATGTCAGCAATATTTAATGTGTTCTCGTACTTTTCCTGCCATTCCCATCTACCAGGATCTAAAATCCACGTCCAATATCCACTCTGGTGGTATATCCCATGTTCACAGCCCAAGACACCCATCTATAGGCATTTCTGGGTCAATGTGCTGAACTTCTGGCGTCTTCTGTGGCCATCTAGACAACACAATCGAGATGTCGAATGTAGGTACCTACTTCAGACTGACCTGGATGCCCTCTGCTCCAATATTTTTGAGGGCACCTGTAGCTAGGTTTTCCTGTAACCTGGGTATCTGTGTGTATGCTCCAGCCTGGGCTGCTTTTGTATCCTTCTGCCTCCCTCTGCCTCCCTCACCCACAAAGAATACTCCCAAACAGGAAAATCTCAGCCAGGAACAACCAACACATGGGATCAAGTGACAGAGAAGGGACAGATTATCCTCTCTTCTCCTATAACCTGTATAACATGCTGAATAGAAAGCTGGAACAGAGATTTCCTTCCCTGCACACTAGCTAGTGCTAGGATCCTGCTGAGAAACTGAGGCATAGAGCAAGCTGGAAGGCAGAGGGTTACCGTGTACGCCCCACAGTAACTGATGTCTTCAGAGGAAAACAAAACAGCATCCTTGATGAAGTTGGACAAGGCTCGCAAAATGAAGGATGTGAAGAGATGCATGTGGATGTAGTTCCTTGTACAGCGAAGTCTCCTGTTACAAAAAGAGAGAGAGATCCTGTGAAGTTACATTCCTGGCCAACACAGTTGGCTTGTGGCTGTTAACAGTGGGTTTCAGTCCTTGTTAATGCTAAACCAACAAATTAAGAATGCTGTTTTTCTGTCTGTGAAAGGAAGACTAATGTATTTCCCAAAACGGGTGTCCTAGGGAAGACCTTAAAAAACTTAAGTCACATCTGCTCCACTCACGTACTAAAACAAGCTGAACGTTGCCAGAAGAATTGAGATTTTACGCTGATATGCTTGGTCTAGCCTCCTTCCCTCCCTCCTTTCTGGACTAACATGAAGCCAAGGTGTTTATCCACACCTGGGTGGATTTATTTGGTTTGCCTGCACAGTGCACTTGTGCCTGCAATGTTTTCTGTATTAAATCTCCACATAATCTAGATCTGGAGGCTGTGCAACCTGAAGACAAGTTTGCAAAGTAGATGGGGCTCTTTCTGCCCAGAGGTGCCTCCCTAATGCTGTAAGGGAAATTCATTTCATTGAATAAGCAGCAAAGTACAAATTCCAGGTTATAAGGATGTGTGAAGATAAACTGACTGTCAGATCACTGCTGTAAACCTGAAATACCTTCTCAGCAGTCAGCACAGCACCAGTTAGAGCAAAGTTTTAGCCACAGTCTCAAGTAGGGAAAAGAACTGCAGAGGGAAAGACACTCTGTCCAAACAACAGAGTCATGGGAAGACCTCAGCAGGGAGGTGGTGCAAACACCAGTCTACAAAATACGTCCAGCTGCCTTTTGGAAAGGACAGGAGAGCACAACATGAGGAGCAGCCCTGACATTTTCTGGGAGATAAGAGTCCAAGACCATTTTTGTCACGGATTTCTGTGAAGGTTTTCTAAAATACTTCAATTTTTAACTTGCCCTGAAAGCCAACAGAAGGATCTGTGTCAGCTGAGATGACCAGAAGTCCTGGCCAAACAGAAACCAGAGATGTTTCTCCTCACCTGAAAGAGGCCAGGATCACTAATGCTATCAGCAGCGTCACGAGGGAGGTGCAGTATCCAATGGTGTACATGGTCTTCAGAGTCATGAAATACGAACGCTGCAGGGAAACACATCTTTAACTTTGACTGTCTAGTAGAAATCAGCCCACGCCAAGAATCTCCTCCTACTTAACAAATACATTTCCTTGTAAAATCAGCTACTGAAACTTTACCCTGAGCAATCCATTCTGATCATTTGGAGGAAGCATTTATGCTGAAAAACATCTATAACCCCCCTTAGTTAAATCATTCAGTCTCTTCTTAACATGTTCCTCCCCCAGGGCCCCAGAGCAGCAGATGTGTGGTCACAGGAACTCAAGACTCACTCTAGCCTCATTTGTCGTGTCATTGACATTGTAGCCACAAGCGATATCAGGTCTTGGATATGGGTCTGACCAACCCTCACTTGTACAGTTTCGGTAGACAAAACCTGTGTGGTAACAACAAAAAAAAGACAGAATCAGGTGTGATTATTTCCAATTGTATCTTTGTTCCCCTTAGGGATCGGTCATCAACGTGCAGGGTTGCTCCAAGAGTGAAGAGAGCATTTTCCTCCCGGCAGTGCACTCTGCATAGCTGGAGGTAAAACGCAGCTGAGCTAATTATGTTGATACTTGCCCAGTGTACTTGTGTGGGTCATAATATTGTTTGCCAACTCAGGGATGACTGTGATGGATGTGTTTTTATTAATTGCAACATAAATAATACTGTTCGGTACATCTGGTGTTTCTTGGCCAGCATTCCAAGATCAGCAAACACATGACTTGTTCAATCACGGATTCATACACCATGCAAACCCGATACTTTCCTGAATGCTCACACTGCCTTACTGTGGTTTGGCTTGGTCTGAAGAGAAGAAAAAACTTTAAATGCTCACAGATTTTTGGTGAGATATAAATGAAAACTAAAAGGCTTTTCCTCACAGCCAGGTCTGGGCATTATCTTACACTGTTGATTTCCTTGCTTACTTGAGAATTAAAGACTAGGATGGGATTCTCCTAACTTAACTTAGACTAAGTGCTTGAGTCCAGCTGTCCCCCTCATGGCTGTCTTTCTAGTCAGTGGAGAAAAAGAGGCATTTTCAGAATGCATCTTATTCTCAGACAGACATCCTCGAGGGCAGTTTTTCTGACCCACTTCTCCTGGGACATCTGACTTTTACACTCCTAAAGCAGAGCGAGAATGGATCCTCAGCCAGTTGCACGTGGTTGAATAGGACAGGTTTGAACACATCCGTATTCCTGTTTGGCACTAAAGTGGAAGTGGGAAGTCCTGCCCTACTCACCTTACAATCTCACTGGAAGAAAATGACCCTAGCAGGCATGTAGGTTATGTGCTGAAGAGAAGAGAAACTTCTACAAAGAAGTAAAACCACTGCCCACTGTCCTAATCACATTCAGGTAGGAGCCACGCTTTAGAAACATGGAGTAAAATCCCAGGTTTGCTGCAGTAATGACAATCCTAGTAAGGACTTAGAGAAGGCCTGAAATCAGCAGCCTTTCTTAGTAGAAGTCTTGTCAGAATGGACCATAAAAGTCTACTTTTGCCCACACATTTAGCCATGAGGACTCTGGGGCATCCTGTCCCTGCAAAACATGCCAGCAGTGCCAAGGGAGTGGAGGGAGATGCATATGCAGCAATGTTTGGCACTGGTTTACGCTCTCTGGAGCCCTGCTGGGACTGTCAGTAGAGAGTCAGGGCTCCTGCTACCTCTGGGCTAATTCTGGTGACCCAACAGCATGATTGCACTTGATTTGAACTCACCTCTGTAAAACTGCAAGGCACAGCAACATGCTGAGCTCTCCACGTGGGAAGAGCTCTGGGTGTGGCAGTATCAGTATTATTCTGATGTCTTTACAAACATCTTGTTCCAGCTTAGCATCACTGGAAGGGCCAGGCTTGCTTTTTACATACCCTGTTTTCTATACCCTGATGCACTGCAGCAACAACAGGAGAGAAACAGCTTTCCCAAACAGTTCTCCCCAACCTGCCTTGGCACACAGCAAGGGATTGGTATGGTGGCAAACTCTCTACTTCAGCTGCAATGATTAAGACGCAGGTACTTAGAGCAGAGTGTCGTGCATGCAAATGTGCCTGTAAATGGTTTTTGCCTGAGGAATTACAAAGTACATCAGACAAGAAGAGGTGAAGTTCTGTGTTGGTGTGTGCATGCAATTACATCATGCATGAAGCATGGGAGATTATGCAGGGCATCTTACACTAATGGACATGAGCACAATTTTAACAATGCTACTTGCTTATGGGTGACACACATACCAGGGCAACTGCAGCATGCCCTGCTTGGAGCAGACTTGGGGTCTACAATCTGTCTAATCATCAGTGCTCGGTGTTTGCTGGTGCCTTGGAGTTGCCTGGGTAAGGGGGAGCGCTGGCAAAAGGGATGGGCATGGAACTGGGTTATCCTGTGTGGCCTTCTCTGCTTCTGAATCCCCACAGCCATCACACCTTAGCCAATTTCTTGCCTGAGACACAATGCACAGGTCTGGATGTGAACTTCAGTTCTGTTAACTTGTTTCCAGCTTATTTTGTTTCTCTGGCCTGTTGTGTGGGAAAGGGCCAGACAGTCTGGGCTGCGAATGCAAGTTTAGATGTCAGCACAAAGTGCAATAGCACTGAGACCAGGGGCTGGTCAGAGCTCAGAGCTATCTGTGTCCCTTAACGTATGGCCCTTTGGCATTTGTGGCTGCCCATCTGCTTTCTAAGTGGTGAGAAAACTTTTGCTCTTTTTTTTTCTCTTGTTTTGCTTTTGCAAAATTGCTTCGAACAAGACAACGACTGTAGCAGTAATTAGATACGTGAGTCACAAGCCAACCACAGTATAAAGTCAGAGAAGAATGTGGCTATGAGAATGAGAATAAACTACTGCTGACTTTGACCCAAAATGCCAGATGCAGAGACCAAAATAAGTTGCAAATGCCAATGGACTGTGTCTTGGGTTTCTGTTGTTAGCAATGTCGCTCTGATTTTTGCTTATCAGAAAGTGGTTCGGCTCTCAGCTTCTCGATAAGGAGGGCAATTCAAGTTTAAAGCTTAGACTATCTCTAATGCAATGTACATTTAAGATGTAATTATGACCTTTGGATGTACAAATTCCTGTTTTCCTCATTGGTATGAAGGCCAGAGGCAGGGAGAAGTTCCCTCTAGTGGCTGTACCAGCAGGGCTTTCATTTAATGCATTTAAGGGCCGGTATCATTATGTTAAAGATTTGTGAGCGCATGCCAGATGGATGATTTCTTCAGCGATCTGTGTCTTTATGTAGTTTATCCTCTGTTTTTAAACGAGATTATAGGATTCAACGGGCAGCTACTGTTCTGTGTACAGAAAGTAGTACGGTATTTATTTTAATCTGAATGGGTTGTGTCTGATTTTATTTAAAGAGCACTAAGTGCTTCTCCTCTGACTTATCTAATCTTTATAAGACAATCTAATACTTTGTCTCCCATTTCTCCCTCCATAAAATGAATTTGTCTGCTTTTCTGTAAGAGCTGGACCTCATTAATCTGTGTCCCATAACTGAAGAATGCAAAACCTTTTTCCAATTTGAATCATAAACTCGCTAAAGACAAATGTAAGCACATTTCTTGGGCATTGCTGAAAAGTAGAACTGAAGGGAAAGCAGGCAGAAACTCCTACTTAATGGCTCGTGATTACTGTAATATACTGGGAATAGATTTCCCTTCGTTTCTAGTTTACAAATCCCAGAAGGACAGCAAACATTGCTTGAGCTCATCTCTTTTTGAGTAAGTTGTTTGGTGAGACATGAAACTCATGAAACTCCCCTGAATGTGTGCCACTTCTGTGGAGCCTGTAACAGCCAAGGGATGAATCCCCAGTGCAGATTTCTTCTTGATGGAGGCAAAAAAAAAAAGAGATCTTTTCCCCCTACCTGGGTGTTTTACTAAATATTGTATGAACTGTAACACTGTGTAAAGTTTTGTCCCCATCAGCTGAGCTGAGATCAGCCACTGGCTCTAAGAGTTATTAGAAGGGGAAAGACAGACAGAAACACAGTAACACAGAGCCTGAGTGAAGAAAACATTTTCCCTTAAGAAACCATGCTAAAAAACTGCTTTTGAGGTAGCATTTATTTCCAGCATTTTCTCCACCTGGCTAAGAAAAATAACCACTTAAACCATCTTGCTACTTCAATTCCAGGGTTTCCCACATTTAGCTTAGTGCTAGAAACAGAGCTGCTAAGTGACCATCAGTCTTTAAAAGAAGCAGGGGCACAATTTCACTTCAGATTCAGACCTTACATTGACATCTTGTAAGTGTCTTGTAAGTAATTTAAAATGATACATTTTAAAACAAAATAACAATAAAAAAACACGTGGGCAAGAAAAACACATTCTTAGTGTTACCTTTTTTCCCAGTCAGCATCTGGAAGAATTTCGGGCAGTGAGCGTTGACAATCTGTCCCACCGCAGATGAAGGCCAGCAGCTCATGTTGTCCCACATTCCAGGACATTTACCTGGGGGGGCAACAAGGAAACACTGTGCAGCATCTCCCAACAATGAAACACCATGCAATGTCTCCCAACAATGAAACACTGTGAAACATCTCAACCTGTTGGGATGGTCCTCCATACCACCCAAGGACCAAGGCAGCTATGGGAACAAAGATGCTCAGTAGTCTGAAAAGCAAGCTGGATGAGACAGCGCAAGTCCTGCTGAGATAGGACTTGAGACCTGGATAGGACAGAACAGTTCCTGCTTGCTTAAGATCAGCCCCAGCAAGCTCCAGGCCTGTCCCATTCTGGTCCTTGACTCCATTGTTCTTTACTAGCCAAAAAAAGAGGAACTTCGGCCCTTGTAAACTTTGCATCAGGCCCTTGGCTACCCATCTATCTTCTGGAAAGATGAAGGAAACCAGATGTGGATTTTTTAGCTCACTTTTCAGCCTTCTCAAAGCTTCCACTTTGAGTCACCCTGATGTTTTCCTTATATAATCCTTTTGTTAACAGTAGAAGATAAAACTTGACTAGGAGTTGAAGCAGCTTCAGAAAGATACTGGGGGAAAGGTAGAGAGGAACTCTATCAGTGTCATCCTGGTATTACCATAAATACACCTCTTCTTGTTCATATTTTTCATTATGCTAGGACTGCGCTGGAGTGAATAGTGTCAATAGACCACTCACTGGGCTTGGCTGCGGGTCTCAATAGCTTTTCTGCTGCAAGAGAGTTAAACTTTGACAAATTCTGACAGTCCCTGGGACTGTAAAAGGAAAGTCATCACATTTACAGGCCAGAACAAAACATAGATTCATACCAATATTCTGGCAAAATCTGCCTGTATAATTCTTTCTAAGACCGGGACCCTGAGAGTATCATGTGTCTGGTGAAGGACCCTTTTCAGAACCTGGAGTCCTGCTGGAGGCTTGTGGCTCAGTTGCCCTCCCTGCACCTGCTGCCACCTGAGGCTTCTGTCAGCTGCAGGGACTGACCAACACTTCTCAGGTTCACCCCATTTCCCTCAGGTAGGTGCAGGAGATGCTTCTATTAAGTTGTGGTCCCCTCCCACAGCCAGTGTTTGAGGTGGGCTTTTCTAGCTGTACCCTCAGGTTGGCTGTGTGGCTTTCTGGCAGGGCAGGTAGAGATGCATCAAGGAACATATAGTCAATGGAGCACAGGGTGATGGTGATCTCAACTTAGACATCTTGCTGAGGTACTTGAAGCTGGCATGGATTAATTTTCACCTGGAGTGCAGTGTTAATACAGAAGACCTACAGTGGATGTCCCTTGTGCTATGGAGAAACTGAAATCCTGGTCTTTCTTATTTTGCACTTCTCTAAACAGGCTGAAATCATTTAGGCTGGTTCTCTTTTGCCTCCTCTCACTGTCATTGGTTTTAGTAAAACCTCCTCTGTGGGTTTTCTAACACGATGGGAAAAAAAGAGGCCACTGGAGCATGCCAGGACCACCCTATGCCTGGTGGGTCCTGGCCTGTGCTGAATGCCCTGCACACTTACTGAGAGTGGAGGGAAGTGCTGAGCACTCTCCTCAAATTCTTTGTGCTTCATAAGGCCAGCCTCCAGTAGCCTGCAAAGATATTTTCATTTCCAGAAATGTATTGATTTCCTCCTGCACAACAGTCCAAATGCCTGGAATTTTCAACATCCAGGGCACTCAGCTGTGCCAATGTTTATATGACCTGGTAACCATTTACTTCAAAGCAATAGTTTCAACACAAATGAAACATCACCTTGGGTGATATTTATGCCTAGCTGTGTTGCAGTATTTGGGTTATCAAACCTTCATACCAGCACCACTGGTATAAAGCCCCCAAATCAGACTTGGTGCACAGAAAAAAACCTGTTGGGATGGTCCTCTCCCGAGAGGAGAAAACAAAACTCAGCAGAGCCATTCCTCCTGCAGGAGGCAGGAGAGCTTCTTACGAGCCCTCAGGGAGCAAAGGCAGTGCCACCCACCCTTACCTACCTAAAGAGCCTCCTGGGTTGAGGCAGAGCACAGATCTTCTCCCTCCTCCAAGCAACAGGTATCACAAGGACAGAGGTGAAATACTGAGTCTGTTTTTTGTTATACTGCAACAAGATAAGAAACACTTTCTGCTCTGGTACCTTGTGCCTGATTCACTCACAACTAATCCTGTGTGTTTGTACCACTTTCACAGGGATGTGAGCGTTGCAGGTCACAGCAGATAGGGCTGTGGAAGCTTGTCCCCTGCCTTGCCCCAATTCGTGCTCCTCCACTTGACACCGCCTGCCTGCACCAGGCAAAGCTTCTGGGTAAGATACAGGATGAATGTGGTATGGAGGGCAACCTATATGTTGGAAAGCTGCCTTTCTCTCTCCCTGTGTGATCCACCAGGAACATGCACTAGATTCCCAGAGCTTTGTTTTCTCTCTTCTTCGAACTAGAGTCCCTGTATGGGATATTCTCCACATGGACCTCAGACATGCAGATAATCAAAGACTGGAGGTGTTTGCAGAATGTAAGCAAATATTTTTCCAGAATAAAAGCATTACTCCATAATTTATCAAGGTAAAAAACCCTCCTCGAATTAATGACCAGCAGGAGGAAATTTCAGGGCCGCCTCTTCAGAAACCAACACTTGGGGAAAGATATATATCTTACTCCTGTTTATTTTTCTGGGGCTTCTCTCCCAGTTGGCATGTTTGCACAGTTACAGAGAAGGGCTTGGTCACTTTGGCCACTGCCAGCGTAAGGCTTTCTGCTATGCGGGTAGCCCTGAGCCCACAGCAGTATGCTGTGTATGATCTGACTTGCCAGAGTTACAACAGCAATTTTAACAGTCATTGGAAATGCTTTCTCAGAAAAGTAACATAATCCTATACTTTTGCCTTCTTTATCTGTAGATTTGGGGAGAGTGGCACAGAGGGTAGAATTACCCTGTTTTAAAATTTCCAGTAACAAAAGGCCTCAGGGGAATTTTTCAGATTTGGACTCAACTTAAAGCTAGATTAACTCTCTGCTGAGGAGCTACTATTTGCCTGAGATAAAACAAGAGTATCTGTAAAATGGTATTGCCTGCTAATGCTAGTGCTGGCCCACACCTGCATGGTCCTGTGAAGTTTAACTTGTTTGCATCTTCGGAGCTCTGGTGCAGAGGAAATGCAGAGCTCAGCATGCCACAGGATCAAAAGCAGAAAAATAGACAGGTTGTGAAACCACCCTCCTCTCGGTGAAGGGCACTGGGGAAGGAAATAAACAATACTGATTTACTCATACCATCAAACTTCTTACATGCAATGAGACAGATCTGCAATCTGGAGTCTCCTGCAACCTGCCATAAGGTACCCTGTCACTGGTACATGGGCGTGGGTGTGCAAGGCTCATAGGGGTAAAACAAAGACAGAGAGAAATGCTTGGCCTGCTAAGAAACCAGGCAATAGATCTCCCCTCTGAGTCCAGCCCTTGTGCCAGGTCATAGCGAAACAGCTCTGTGTCTCCAACACTCTCTGCTAGAGGAAGGCTTTGAAACTAAGAAAAAGCCTCCCTGCTCATCTCACAGGGGCTCCTTCACTTTCCACACTGGTGAGGGCCTCGTCATGTCACGGTCCAGAAACAGTTCAGTTTGCAGGATGCTGTGAACGACACAGACCCATTCTTTGTGGTGATGGCTGGTCACACACAAAAAATAGTCCCACCTGTTGCCTCCATCCAATGTAGACTGTGAGACACTGACCCAGCTGCTGCCTGGGGGAGCGAACCCTCAGTTCGCAGGCAAGCTTCTGAAACTGTTTGCAGTTATCTCTCTGAGATCCCTTGCACATGAATGTGGTTGCTCAGCTGTGAAAGGAAAGCTGTCCACAAGGTGAAGACTCAGTACCACAACACTTCCCCAGGCTAAAAAACTCTTCTATATGATGATAAATCCTCTCTGAAATACAACTCTGTTACATGACAGTGAGTTAGAGCAAGGAGGAAGCAAAAAGAACCTTCAAGCCACCTGATTTAAATGCTGGCTACTGGTATTGATTGACTTTGAAGGCAAATATCATTATGGAAATCTGCACTTACTGGGCTGGCTTTATAAAAATACTTGTTCAAGCTGAGAATTCCATATCCTCTGCAATCTGCAAGATTTTATTGCTGATGTGCTCCCTAGTTTTGAGGGCTGCAGATGAGCAGCTGAGTTAGAAGGCTCCTACAACTCTGGCTGTCACAGTAAGGCCAAAATCCAACTCTTGAAGCCTTATAACAGATCTTACCTGTTTTTCTGCTCCTAAATGAGAAATGCACACAAGATGCAGGCCTGCTATGAGAAGGAATGTGTGTTATCTGATTTTGAAGCCACCCAGCTCATCTGAAAGCAGTTTTTATCCTGCACATTCATTCAGCCTTTACCTGAGCTCAGGAGCAGATCATTTTCAGGTGTTCTGTTCTTTGCCTCCAGGGAGAGTGTCTCAGCACATTTTTCTTCCTCCTTTTTCAGGACACTCAAGAGGTCACAGACAGGTGGGACAGCTCTGACCTGCAAATTTTAAAAGCAGTGAATCACTTTCCTCTTAAAACTTATGTCCCCTCAACAGGATTTACCTTTCTTATGCTCATAATCCCCACACGACCCCATCAACTGATTGTGGGCAACGTTTCCTTGAAATACAGACATTTTCCTTAAAATACAGTCAATTTTTCTCATGAAGTCTGCTTTTATATAGTAGCAACAGGCAAGCACAGACTTTCTGCCTTCTCCTTTTTGTTGACATTACTGTTATTGGGAAAAATGAATGTGTTATTCTGCTAAATTAAGTACAGGAGCAGGATGCTCTTCCAAAAGACTACAGAAACATCTAGGGCACTGCTGGACTCTCCCAGAGTGACAGAGAATTAATTACTCGCCCCTGGAAGTGTTAAACAATAGACCTGACAGCACATGTTCCTGGGCACAAGTGATCCAGATATGTGCACTGGCTGCAGACCATCCAAGCCTGTTTCCCTGCTGCTAATCGGGAAGCTGCAGGAGCCAACCTGAAAGCAGAATCTCACCCAGATTTTTGCAAGAACCTAGAAGGTAATTTGTCCTAAAGTCATTTTTGCACCTTCCCATCTTGCCCCATCCTCCTTTCTCACAAAGCAGGATGGAAATGTTAGTCTTAATTCAATCCTAGTGTAAAAATTAAATGTGCAGTTTACGTTACATGTGACTGGACCAAAATAAATGTGCAAAACAGCTACTGACCATTAAAATGGCATGTATTAAAAGTCATTGCAAATGATTTGTAGGACAAGGTCCCAGTTGTTATGTCTTGCAGTAAAAAGTAGTTCTATCATTTCTATTATTTTACTATTTTCTATTCTTTTTGACAAAAAAAAAAAAAAAATCCTGAATATAAATGGGTTCCCATTATAACAAACTAGATAATATCTCCCTTATAACCAAACCCAAAAATCTTTATAATTCCCACTGTGGAACTTATATGTACATAAATATGCAGATGTATATACACACACATACTTAAAAGATTAAAAGCAAGTCATCAGGATGTATTATTTGAGAAGTAGCAGATGATAGATTTTTTTAATGTACTTTCTGTAGGAAAAGTTAACCCAGCGGGATCTTGTTACTACTCAATCTAATCAAACTCATAGCATTGCTGATCATTTTCAGATTAGATTTAGGAGAAACAACAGTCACTGAAAACCTTGTAATGAAAACTATTACTTTTCTACAATTGAATTTTAGCCTAGCAGACATCAGCGACTATACTCCCACTCACTTCGGCTGGAAGTATTTTGGGTATTGTATTTCTGAACAAAGTTTGTTCTTTCCAGCAGTGTATCATGCCTCATCTAATCGGTCTGTTGTGTTTAACTTCAGCATCTTTTTCCCTTGTCTTCATGCATCATGAAATAAATAAGAACCATTTGGGTTTGCATATTGTAACAAATTTTCTGGAATCACACATGCAAAGAATTCAGATAAAATAAACAATCCTCCTATGCTAGGATTTAAATGCACTTTTAATCCATGTAATATTTGGAAAAAAATATTTAAAAATCCATTTAGTCTTTGAAAAACATAGAAATTTCTGACTGGAGTAACATGTCTAAAGAAATGTAATTGGATTTAGGACTTTCAGCTGTTAGCTGAAGCCTGAAGTTGATAATTTCTAAATATTGGTAGATTCTTAAAAGTGCATTATTTATCACCTTCTATTGTTATCTATTTGATTACCAATAGTAGAGCAATTTAGTACATTCTCAGAGTTCACAAGTACAAATGTGACAGTTAAGACCTACAACATACTTCTGCTGTAGTATCTCTGTCCAGAAGTTGCCTTGAAAATACATTAAAAAACAGCAATGCTGAGCACTTGAAGTGGCCAACAGAACTGTTCTGGTCTGCACGCTGGTTGTTCAAGATGATACTGACCATACATAAAAATAAATGCCAGCAATCACATTGTAATAATCTTAGAAACAGGAAAAATGTGCATCTTAAATAAACCTATACATCTTGTGGGCACCATTTCCTTTTAAGAAATGTAGGTCCTTAAGAAAGATTTTATTCCAGAAAGAGATTTAAAGTCTAAATTATTTCTTTATGGCTAGAAGGAGGCCACGCGCTTTTAGCTGCAAAGACCACACTGGTGATCTGATACAGAGCTATTTTCTTACCTAAAATGCATTGCTGAAGCAGGAATATGGTGTAGTTAATGACTTACTATTAGTTTTACCCTGCTAAGTGATGTCCACTCTATTCTTCTGATCAGATAGATACCGCTGCCTGGTAATAGACATGTGGGTAACAGGATTTTAAACCCAGAGAAAAGCAGGGAACCTGCAGGTGCTGGTTTAAAGACCTTGCTTTCCACAAACTCTGTCCCTCGGTCTGTCTTTGCCAACGCTGGCATCTGAGGGATCAGGCTGGGACCAAGTGGGGCTGTGGCAGGTCCGGCACGGCTGTTTACTGAGGGATGTGAGATCCCAGTTCCCACGGCCAGATAACCCCACTCCGCTGCTGGCTGCGCTCAGTCTCACTTGTGTTTACCCTCCGCAAGCGGGAACAAACAGCCTGCCCCCGCACCTTGAAATCAAGGAGGAAAATGGGCTTCTCTCCATGTGGTTTCCTCATCTCTTCCTAAACAGTCCACTGAAACAGCTCACAGGCTGTCAGATTTTGATGACAGGGGCAAGACACCTTCATATTTTGTTTAAAGACCATATAAGATATCAAAACCGTTCCAGTTAGAAACAGCTGTGCTAACTAGATGTCCAGAACAGGTAGAAAGCTGCAGTTTGTGATACTGATAGCAACAGCCAAATACAGTTTTTAACCTGTGAAATGAATGGATCTAAATACTATTTAATATAGATAAGATGTCCAGCCACAGAATTCACAGCCATTTAATTTGAAAGTAAGTGAGTTCCATTTTACTGATAGGATTTAAAGGATAACAAAAGATGCCTGGTAAAATCAAAATAGGCGCTTTGTAGGAATAGAAAAAGAACAAGTGGAAGGAGGTGCTCTCGGTGGCACCCTGAGCAATGACATCTCTTTACAGCGTAAAGTACCTAAGAATAAGAAACCAAAATTACAATAAAACCATCACAGTTGCTATTTTTATCGTGCAAGATGATCAAAAGGCAAAAATGTTTGCAGATTGCATTCAGTCTGCAATTAAAGTACCAAGGCAGAACTCAGGTTTTCTCAGAGTTTGAACCAAATCCCTTGCTGGGACAAATAGATGCATTTTTCTGGCAGTTGCAATGAAACAGTAATTTTTTACATTTCCTGGAGAGTTTGATCCTTTACCAGCTTCTGACACCCAAGCTGGAGATATTTCAGTCTTATTTTTTTATGTTTTCAAAACCTGAGCAAGCTGAGCAGCACCTGGAGATCACAGTCCAGGTTCAGCTGTCCTTCCTGTCCAGTCTGAGCACCTGGAGCTCAGCAGTGTCAATCTACCACACAGATACCCAGGAAAGTGACAGAGCTAAAAGAAAGAAACCAAACTTGGTGGGTCAAACATTGCTTTGCATTCCTTCAATCTGAATCAAAGGAGGCTTTGGTAGTGGTGGGTATTGCCCCTTAGGGGATTGCTTGCTGGTATAAATCAGCAAAGTTTCTCTAAGTGGCTCTTTTCTCCTTCATCACAAAACCTGCTATTTTTACCAAAGCAGGCTAATAACTTGGCTGTCTTTACACAGATGGGGACAGTGAGGCAATGCTGCTGTCTTTATACAGGTGGGGAAACTGAGGCATCCACCATCTAACCATCTGGCCGCTGTTAATTAGTGCAGGAAGCAGCAGAAGCAAGAATTTAAAAAAATAAAATAAAATAAAAAAATCCCAGCTGCCACACAAACCTTTTTAAACAAAGACACCACAACTTGATGCAACAGAGGTAGACTTACTCAGACAACGTGGGATTCCATGCAAGTGGGAATAGATAGCTCTGAGCACCTACCAGGACAGGTGAAATCCAGAAGATGATCACCCAGATGGTCCACATAGTCAATCACAGTCTGTTTCCTTCACCCCTTGCACACTAGAGGTCACCAGGCTGTCTGTAGGCTCTCCAGCGTGGCTTTTAGCTCCTTTCACTTCATCCCTTTCCCTCCTCTCTTTTTTTCCTTCCCAGCTTTAACCATCCTTAGCCAATGCTTCTCTCCAGCCCAACAGAGCATCAGCAATGACAGGAATCCCCTGACCACCCTCCGAGCTCTCCTCCTCCTCTACAGAAACCTCCTGTCCCAAGAATAACAGCACTTCTGTTGAGTGTGTTCCTACTATCGGTCTCTCTCCCTTCCCGGCTGTTATTTGCTGCTATCAACGGGTGTCACTGGGGAATGATCATTCCTCATGCTCCCATGATAGGAGGACCAAGCAGGACTCCCGTTTAAGCCCCACAGTGTCCGAGGTAATAAATCAAGGGGAAACACAGCACTGGAAAAAGTGTCCTGCTGAGAAACAAGGTTGGAGGAATGTGATGCGGGCTGCCTGCACTGCTTCTGCTCCCGACAGCTCTGCACATGCCTCCTGCAGAGAGCACACATCCCCCAGAGCCAGAAATCAGGAGGCTGGCAGAGACTGCTGCGGGAGAGCTGGCTACCTGCACCTCCCACCAAGCCCAGGTGAGAACAGCTGCTGGAGCTGAAGGTGACCTCAAGCCTGGGATATGCACCAGGGAAAGGGCAAACAGGGGATCTTGTCCTCCCACCCCTTCCAAAGAGGACTCTAAATGCTCCCTGGGCTTCACCCTCTCATCCAGCCTCCAGAGAAACAGCCAGTCTGCACGTTATCCAGGTGCTATAGGTTGCAAGATGTCATCGTGTTCGGATCAGTGTTGTACCTCGTTGGTAGGATATAGATTCCAGCCATCCTGGGCTCCCAGTAGGCAGTTCCTCAGCAGTCCCCTTCCCTGGAAGCAGAGTGCTCTTTGCTTTTCCATGTTTTGTTTCTGTGGCAAAACTATTGCAAAGGGGCTGTGTGCTTAACATGGGTGTGGGCTCCCAGGTACAAAGGCAGGCTCTCCAAATCCTTGCTTGCCAAGTTCACTTGTAGCACAATAAGGAATATAGCCTCAAAAAAAGAGCCAAACTTTGCACCATGCACTAGTGCTCTTTCTCAAAGCACTGCAGTCCTCAGATTGGCAAAATGTCTCAAAATATCTTTTACCACCTTTTCCAATTTACCATTGCCTGTGACCTGGGACAGGTCAAATGTGATGAGTGGCTGCCCAGATCTTAAGGTCTGCTCTCTAATCTGCTCTCTAATCTTCTGAGTGTATGCTCCAGATCTACCAGTAAAATCAATGACTATGGCCATAAAACATCTGGCTCATTACCTGTGAAAATCCAACTATGGCATTGAGCAAGTCATCATCTGAGCAGCACAATGAAGGAATCTGGGTTTCCTAGTGAGTGTTGCCCTTTCCCATGCCCACTATGACCACAGTGACTCTGGCTCACCTCTTATATGTTCTCCTTAGGACCACTGAATTGCAATGCTGTCTGTTTCCCTACACACCATCCTTGAGTCTCCGTCACATCCCCAGAGCAGGAGTCGGGCAAGCAGCAGCATTTGCTGCCCAGTGCCCAGTTTGCCTGTGCTGGCTGCCCTGATGCCGCGCTCACACAGCATCGTTTCCCTTGCAAAGGGCAAACATCTCAGCCTTCCTTGTCCCTGTCTGCACTAAGCTTGTAGAAACTTTCATTACTTGAGGAGCTCTGCTTTCCCACAAGAGTTTGGTTGAAATTGGTCAAAGGGTTAAACAAATTGTTAAAAGGGGGTCTGAGAGGCAGCCAGACAATGCCATTACAGTAGTCTGAAGAAACCACATTGGCAACTGCAGCATCATCTCAGCGGGGTGCCAAGCCATTCTCTCTTTTCCTTTGGCTCAAGGAGTATTTTATTATTCCATTCATATTGTAACAGCTTCCACTGAAAGCCACTGCTCTTGCTGGCTTGTTTGTGGAATTGAGAGAGCTTTGCTCCTCAAGGTACTTCTGAATGTGGGGCATTTTCGGAAATAGGCAGTGGTTGCCTGGGAGTTTCAAAGGGACGATTTTGGATTTAAACACAAATGATGTGAATGAAAAAGCTAATATTTTGTGACCCTCCCATTGTACTCATGTGCTGGCTGAGCATTTGAAAGAAGCTGAATGCAAAATAAAACCTGGAAAATTCTCACCTGTGCAAATCAGTGCTTGACTTGCAGCACAGCAGATGTCAGCGCAGGTGGGACAGACACCGTGGGCTGGGAAACCTAAGACCAGCAGCAGACAGCAGAGAATTATTAACAATTCACATAAGAATTCACATATCCTTAAATGAGGTATTTGTTTAATCAAACAGTGTAGCGTTGCACTTGGCTGTGTGCATCTACCTTTGTTCCTACTCAGTGTATTCATTTTAAAAGTCACAGCTGCACTTCACCCAGGAGAAGGCGGCTGAGACAGGAGGTTTGGCAGGCAGGAGGTGTTTTAGGTACCTCTCTCAGGGGTTATGCACCTTCAGGGTGGTGTCACACACTGGGGCACATACAGAGGGGAGATGAGAACCAGCTCTGACAGAAAACGTACTGTGGAATGGTGGGGTAGTGAGCTGCTGGAGTCCATACGAAGCCAGTGCAGAAGCTGATCCTAAACTTTCTCCTAAACCCAGCTTGAATGCTGTCATCACTGGGCATTTCTTCCCAGCCTCATCAGGGATGTAAGCATCATTCTTTCCTAATCAACAGCAATTACATTTTACTAAGCATGAGAGCTATGTTCCAGAAGCTGAATTTTATTATCTGAAGTTTTTCTTCCTTCCTTCTTTCCTTCCTTCCTTTTTTATTCAAACTGAGTGTCAGGTTTGGTCACATTTTACCTCTATGTTAGAAAAGATGAAAGAAAATAATTTTATTCTTAGCATATGTGAGGAAAAAAAAAAGTTCTGGAAATACTTCTGGCTTTCTATATTAAGCCTATATTTAAGACATCTTTGGTGGATAAGAAGCTCAACATGAGCCAGCAATGCTTGCTGGCAGACCAGAAAGCCAACTCATACTGGGCTCCATCAAAAGAAGTGTGGGAAGCAGGTCAAGAGAGGTGATTCAATCCCTCTACCCTGCTCTGGTGAGACCCCACCTGGAGTGTTGTGTCTAGCTTTGGAGTCCTCAACACAGGAAGGACATGGACCTGTTGGAACAGGTCCAGAGAAGGGCCACAAAGATAATTAGAGNTTTTAAGGGACTGCTCTGCGATACTGAAAAATGAGAATTTATATGTCGTGGTAAAGGAGATGGTCTCCTTTTAAAAAATATTTTAATGGTACTTTGAAAGTCTGTTTTAAGCCAACACGGGCCTCGACGGGCATCGCTTTGTGTCGCCTCACCTCAGAGAAGAACCTTTATCTGAGCCTTGCCAAGGAAGAACAAGTTATATGCTAACAGACGAGAAAAAAGTGCCTCTGTTGTGTCTGTGGCCACGCTATAGTCCCTGAAAACAACATTCACTAGGAAAAAAACAGGTATTTTTTCCTCCTTTTTGTACTTTTCACACCAGACCCAGCTGACCTCCCTAAGGACTCTCCCCCCGCCCGCAATGGGCGCGCCCGAGGTCTCCCCAGCACCAAACACCCCACACATCCCCCCCCGGCCGCGAGTGGTGCGGCCCGGCTGGAGCTGCCCCGTTGCCCAGCAACTGGCGCGGCCCGGCGCCGCGCTGAGGTGAGGGCCGGGCCGGGCCACCGGGAACGGGAGACGCTGAGGAACGGGGTTGACAGGGGCTCCCTCCGGGCTGGAGGACACCTGGGGTGGAGGAGGAGAGGGGGTTGCCTCGGCCTGCGGCGCAGCCCTCACAAAGGCCCCAGGGAGCTGGAGGCTGGTGCTTGCGGCACCGGCAGGGGTACGTGTTGTGTGGGCTCTAAGGCCTTCTGCCATCTAACAAACTGCTAGTCTAATTGTATAGACTGAAACTTAAAAGCACGTTTTCCATTGCTCCTAAAGCGATGCTTTTGAAAGTTTCAGGCAGTATGCGATGGCATTAAACTGCATCCCTTTCTAGCAGTGTTAGGAGCTCTGGGGCACAAAGGGATCAAAAACCCCAAGTGCTGTGGGAAGGAGGGTGATATCTGAGGGGATTTGGGGTGAATTTTTGCCATTGCCTGCGAGGGAACTGGGATCTCACAGCCCCAGAGTTCTGTTGGTGTCTTTGCACAGGTATCCCAGAAAACACCAGAACATCCATCTGTCAGTCAGAGATTCCAGGACCTTGGCAATGTAAATATTCGCCCTGTATTAGCCCTGTGAGGAACACTGCAGTGTGGTTTTTAAAGTTGGCGAGTGATCATGGTAGCTTCACTGTAAATTACTGATAAGGTTACACGAGGAATCCTTTGCTAATATAGGTCTGTCTACAGCTTTTCAAAACTTGTATTCCAGATGGGGAGCGCTGACCAAGAGAAGGGGGATGGTGGTTGTATAAATTAAAGTTGAACAACACGAGTGGAAAGAATGTAAGTCTTATGTTTAGAGATTTTTTTTAGCACGTTTTTGTCCGAGTTTGGTTGGTCTCACTACCTCAGAAGAAATTTACTGTTGTGTGCAGTAATACAGTTCCTCTTACAGGTTTTCTATTGCAAGTGGAAAATTTGTACTTGGAGGCATGGAGTGGAAAATATTATTGAGGCTGGGGTTCTGGTAGCACAGTATTTTAAGCTTCTTGCTTATTTATTATTTAATACTGCACAAGACCATAAATCATACCAGCACTTTATGAGCTTGAAGCACCTCTCAGCTTCTGCCTTAAAGATCTAAAGCAGACTAGAAAACCAGACAAATGCCAGAGATGAGACCATAAAATGTAATCAATCGCCTCTTCAGTCCTCAAAAATGCTAGTGGAGGTATGTTGGGCATTGCTTTGGTGCTCCTCTCTGCCTTTCCTCTCTCAGTCTTTTAGTGATGGGTGTTAATTTTAGGTTGAGGGCCTTTAAGGTGATTCAGACCAGTATGAGAGTGTTAAAACAATGGAGCAAAGACAATACCGCTCCTGGTACTAACAATTCAACTTTGGAATTGTTGAATCTTTAAGTGCTTCTGTGGTGTGGATTATACAGCTGAACTCTGTTGTCCAAGCAGCTCATCAGCCTTCATGCCACTGCTGCAGGAGCAGGCAGGTGCCTCGTGACAGGAGCCTGGCAGGAGGAGTCTATACTGGGTGAGTTCAACTGTGCATTGATATTATTGCGGCACCATCCTGAGCTATGCACCCACCTTCCCATTTATTAAGAATAAATACAAAATGAAGGGTTTTCAGACCCCTTCTTGAACGTTGAAAAACCCAGCATGGCTTTTGAACACAGTACTTTTTCCAAAAGTATCTTGTCATAATCTCCATGTGGTACTCCAGTTCATAGGAGAGCCAAAGGGTGTGTGCTGTAGTTATGAAGATAATTTCTTGTGGATGGGTTGTGTGTAGTGTCCTTATTGTGTAATATTTGCACTTATCATTAGAGTAGTTTATGTTCTGATTACTGTGCTTACTTAACACAGGATACTCGTGGCCTTCTGGGTTTACAGTTATCTTCAGTAAACAAATAATCCAGATGATGCTATCCAAACAAAAGATTCAAATGCCAATTTTCTTATCCCTCATATTAATACTTAAAAGTTTGAAATGAATCTGAAAGATAACAGCCCAAACACTCAGGAAAGATTGGAAGAACATTTCTGCAGAGTTCAGTTTGGATAGTGGAGTTATCAGAAGAACCTTCGCTCCTCTGTGCAGGGACATCTGAAGGAAGAGAAAGATGTTTTATACAGTCCTGAAAGACACATGTACCAAATAAGCCCTAGAACAGATGAACATGCCCAGACTGCTAGGACTTCTGGTGGGAGCAAGGTTTCATGGAATCACTCTGTACTTTAGTAGGAATAAAAGTAATTCCCTCTCCTAAATGTTTTTTGGCAGTTTTAGGCAACAGATGTTACCAGTGTAAGGGAAGACATCTTGATCCTTATGTTGTTTTGATTCACCCCCAGGTGCTCAGAAATTTTAGCACCATTCCAACTTCATTTCTGTCCTAACATGGACGTGGTTCAGTTGACCTCTGCAGAACTCACAATCCCTAAGAAATCCTTCAAGAAAATTTCCAGTGTCCTTCTGGACAGCTTAGTGGAGGAACCTGAAGAAAGACATGCTGTCCCCAATCACCTGCTGGAATCAAGTAAGTTTCCGCTCTCTCACTATTCCCCAAACTTGGAGCAATCCTAGGAGGGACTTCTCTGTGTTGGGTTTTTTTTCTGCAACTCACAGGCAAAATTCCCATCCTGTTGCTTAAATTGCATCTTCCCATGAGCCCAAATGATAGGAGAGGTAGCCAGGAAGGATATAGTGGCTGTACTGATCCTGGGTGACACTGAAGTTTTGGGGTGGCTTGCTGGAGCCATGATGCCAGGAGATAAACTGGCAGCAGGATCATGTCTCTGCTGGGGTAGTAGATGCTACCTTAACTTTCCATTTAAAGAGCCATGCCTTTAACAGAAGAATTAATCTCTTTCTCATTATTTTCTCTATAATATATTGGGTGCAACATAAATATCCTTAATCAATGTAAGTAACAATCATCACGTGTGTTTCACCTGGTCTCATTTTCTCCCTGTTTTCTTATCTGTCTCTGTAGAGATTTATTCAGAGCTTCAGAGGAGCAAGATTGCACAGGCTGAGCCTGCTGTGTTGCACTTTGGAGGGTATGAAGTTGGAAAACATCACCAACAGATGCTGGTGAGTATCAGAGAAGGGATCCTCTTGGGGCTCATAAAAAGATAACAGAAGCTGAGTAGGCTGCTTTTGGTCTTGAGGCCTTTTGCTCTATGGAGTGCTCTAAAAAGCTGCGCTTAAAATCAGTGGCCCTGTGGTAACAAACCACGAGTAGCATGCTGTGAACATCCCTGTCCTTTACAGTCTCTCTTTTACCTTTCTGTTTCCCATGTCTGTGACCACTGTTAGCGAAATGTGACTTGCACATCATGAATGAAAGATTCATGCTTTAAGTCCGTAAGAGACTGTTTTCAAAATGTGCTGGGACTGTCACTGTGTCTGCAAACATGTTCACTGGTGGGAAAATCTTGAAAGCACCTTTGGCCTTCTGCCAAGAGCAATTTAATCCAAGGAAAGAAACTCGGTGCATAGGTTTGATTAATCTTTCCTTGTGAATAGTTTGGGTATTTCCTTTTCTTCTCTCTGCATTCTCTTTGTCTGCATTTATTCATATGGTAAGCGTTTTGAGGCAGAATTTGGGTGATTATGGTGGACTCTGTTCTCTAGATATAATGAAAGTAAATAAGATGCAGGAGCATTTACAAACTGAACTGTCACCATCCAAAGGTTTGTTGTTTTGCAATCCAAAACAAAACCATGGAATATTACATCATTTCTATTGTTTCACTCTGTAAAAGTGAAGTCAATAGGTTGTTTCAGTTTTTGTTCCTTTTGCACATAAGGAAAACAGGACCAGAACTTGAATCAACAGTAGTTTCTTCTTTGGCAAGACTGTTATTCCTAGGTAAGAAATTGTGACTTGGTTCCAAAGAATAAAAATGCAGGATGCAATGTTTACATGATTTTCTTTTAAATTCAGAATTATTTCTGCTAAAGTGAAAATTAGTGTTTCCTTGTTTAATACAGCTTCTTAGATATGGATAGTCTCAAAAACTACAGTTGGCATTTTCAATTGACCTCTTATATTGTAAAGTGTTCTGTGGTTTTGGTTTTCTTGTGTTCTACAGAAGCTGATAAATATTTCTGGCGATGTAATAAGTGTTCACATAATACCGCCTCAGACAAAATATTTTCAGATCAAATACAACAAAACAGTAAGTGTTAGAAAGCCTGCACACTACTCTTTGCATGCTGCACTGGTTTTGTCTCATAAGCAGCTTTTACATGAGTTCTGTTTTATTTTGGGTCATTTTCTAGCACCGGCTTGTCCCTGGCTTGTCATATGAAGTTACTGTTGATTTTTGTCCTGATGAATGGCGGTATTATTATGACTGCATCCGAATTCACTGTCAGGTGAGGATTTGTTAAAAATATATATTTACAATTGTAGTGGAATGAAACAACTACTAGGACAAGGTGATAATGATAAAGTAAAGGTACGGTTAATCTCCTAAAGCCACATGGGTTTATTCCCAGTAAGTCTGGATTGGAGTATTTCATTTTAAGCATCTGAAATGTTTGTCTCTGTAGACACCCCAGAGCTGTGGGTAGAATATATTCCTCATTCTGTTATTTGCCAGTAGAGCAGCTTTTGTGCCATGCTGATGTAATGTCTTAACTGAGCAGTTTTGGAGGAGTTCTAGATGTGGGAAGTACGGAAGGACAGTTGGATACTAAAAGCAGGTAGAACATCAGTCCTGAGGTGCAACACAGTGATGATCTTGAAGGTGTTTTATTCCCACTTACTGGCCAACTACTATAGAAACATTTTGTTTTCATAGCATTTGTTCATTATAAGAAGTAAATATTTGCCCCTGCTGTGTTTTTTTTTGTTTTGTTTTGTTTTCAGGGAGAAGATACATTAATTGTACCTGTACATGCTTACCCTGCTATGAATGTTGTAGAATTTCCATCATTTATAAATCTGTCTGATGTAACAGTTGGTAAGAGGTGAGTTAAGTACAGACATTTGTCCACATTTTGTGAGACACACACAAAATCTGAAAAATCTCATTTTCCTCTCTTTGTACAACTCAACGTTTTGGAAACTTTGAGGAAGTCACCTACCATCAGGTCTGCAAAATAATTCTGTACATGAACTGTTTCAAGCACACAGCACAGGTTCATAGGAAAATAAATGCTGTGCAAACTAAACATATACATAGATGCAACTGGGGTTTCAGTTGGTCCAAACTGGTGCTGACTCACTTTAGTCGGTGTGTGGCAAAGTGACATGGCTGCTGTTCATAATCTGTACCCTCCCGTGTGCTGTATCAGTGTTAAGTGATAATAATAAGTTATAATATGTATATGTTATAATATATAGTGTTAAGTGTTAGTAAGTCCTTCTATTTAAAAATATTTAAAGTGGTCTTCTGATATGGAACTCTGAATAGTACAGACACTTCATCTAACTACTTCCGTTGCATAGATGTAACCCTGACTGTTCTCATGAAGTAATTGGTAATAATTGTTAACAGGATCCAGGAAGGGGAAAAGGAGAAGGGAAATCCTCTTGATTAGGGTCTAGTTCAGTAGAATATTGACCATATTAGTTGTAATTGTGGTGATTTGTGTTAGTGTAAATATTTGAGTGAATTCTAGGAACCGAAAATCTTGGCAGTTAGGTTTTGTCCTAGCCTGTGAGTTGGAAGTAACTCATAAATCTTACTGAAGCATAGAAATATGAATACAGAAAGCACATACAACAAAAATGCAGAACACTGCAGTAAAAATGACCCCAACATTGTAGAATGAACATTTGTATCTTTTTGTTTATTTGTTTTTCTAATTCCCCTTAATCTGTTAAACAAGTGAATCCATCAGAAGCAGCATTACAGCTTTCTCACAGGACTGAACATAACTCCCGACTTTCTGGGTGCCTCTAGGAATTATATGATTCTGTTTATTTGCTCCATTTTTATAAGAAGTGCAGAATGTCCCGGTTTGAAGTAAAAGCAGAACCAACTCTCTGTTCTGTAATTTTACATCTTAGCTAAGCCTCTCCTAACTCACTGAAATTAACATCATATTGTGGAGAAAACTGCTTGCTCTCAGAGTGATAAGACCAATGTTTGTTCTTCACGCCAAGGAACGGTACGCAGAGAGGCTCTTGTTTGTACCTACTGCTATAACAGCCAAGGGCAGCCATTTTCATCATTTGCCCCATTGGAGGGTTGGAAATGGGAAAGCATAGAGGGGTCACACCTCTGGGGAGGAGCAAACAAGAGACAGGAGCAAACAGGAGACAGGTGACCCAAACCTGACCAACTGGAGTATTCCATCCCATCTGCCCCATGCTCGGTATAAATGATGAGGGATCAAAGGGGCAACTCTCTTTGAGTAATGGCCAGCATCCAAAGAGGACTCAGTCTGTTCATCTGCCTTTGATCCCAATCTGTGTGTTCCTGACTTTATATCCAGAATCTCATTTCCAGCCATCACTGAGTCCAGTCTGGGACTTCCCCAGTGCCTACCAGTGACATGACTCTCATCCTGGGAGCTTGATACGGTTTTGTATATATTGTATCTATTTCACTATTTGATTCTCTTTAAATTATTTTAATGTTAATACTTCATTAAAGTAGTTTAGTTCATTCTAAACTCTTAAATATCTTTCTCTCTTCTCTTTTTTTTAGAGGGAGGAAGGGCCCTCTGACAGTCCAGTTTTTGGTAAATTTGGCCAAAACCACAACAGATTTATTGGTGCCCAAACAGGGACCACATCACAGGAGTATGCAGAATTTTCATTCTCTTGCAATACAGAGAAGAGATTAGGCAAAGTGCAAGATAGAATGTAAATAATGGGAAGATTTCTCAACACAACAGGGGTGCTCAAAGATGCCCCTGAGGGAGCTTGGAGGAGTTCCTGAAGAGAAAACTGATGGTTTCAAACCTTACTTTTTACCAGTGTTTTTCATCATTAGGCTATTAAAAACTTTCCAAAAAATGAAAGCTCTCTGAGATACTTGGTACTGTACAGAACCCAAGGGACTATGGGCTCAATCCATAGAAAATGGAAAAATCAGTGGAAAATCAATGGAAAAATTACCTTTTACTTCCATGAGTGTAGGATAGGGTAAGAACTATATTCTACCACCCAACTTTCTCCATCAGGCAAGAGGCTGCATAATTGTCTTGGTTTTAAGGCATTTTGGTTACCCTACAAGCTGCACTACACCTTAAAACCTCCCCAGTCTGCTGTTACATCTGCTTCATTAACAGGTCATATTAAGGTAGAGAAAAAAAGGACTTTGCTATTATTGTTTATTTCCTTAGGGATTTCAAAATGTGCTTTCCAAAGGAACACTGTGTATAGCGTGCATTCTTTGCTAATCAGCAGGATAAGATTTCAGTCACAGAGTTTACAAAAAACAGAAATAAGCCTCAGTAAATTGGTCCTGATTTCTAGGATGATGGATGGTGTTACACCAACGCTTTTGTGTTTCAATTTGATACATGAAAATAGATGCATACAAAAGCAAGACAACTTGAAAAGATGTCTGCTAATACCCCTCACACAACCAGCATGAGACATAAAGGGCTTTTATGAAAATCAGGCCACAGCATCATTATTTCCACAGTGTGTAAAGTCTAGTCATTCTGATGTGCTGGAGTTTTCAACACTTTGAAGACTGGACAGTCTTTTCTCATAATTTTCCATAAGGATGGTCATGGGAGAAGGCTGATTTCTGGTTCTTTATTTATTGTTGCTCCAGTTTGGATTGTTTGTACTTACTAGATATTGCAGTTTGTCAGAATTTGAGGATATACATAATTAACTTCTATAAAGTATATTTTATATTTTTTTTCCGTAATCAGATTCTGTATAGATAGGAGAAAGTAAATCAAGATGTAAAATACCCAGCATTCAAAACAAGATTCAGCTCTGATTTCCTCACTGAGTGAAAGATCGGGAATATTTTGCTATTTTGAAACAATGAAGAATGCCTGTTCTCACACTAATAAGTAACCTAATCCTTTGAACACAAAAAAATTCAGTGCATGTTGTGTATAATATAATTTTCCAGTTTCTAATTGATGATCAGCTACAATTTCATCAATTTCATTCTTCTTGTCTCTCTTTTCAGCAAGGAGTATGTTATCCCGTTGCAGTGCAGCTGTCCAATAGATTTTGAATTCCACATTGATTTTATTCAGCCTCACAGAGCCTTCACTGTCCAGCCAACATTTGGTAAATTGAACTTATTTAAAATTCTGAACGTTAGATCTGTATTCATTAACCATAGTTATTTGTGCCTTTGCCTCAGGGTGTTTCCAGGTAAATGCAGGCTGATGAATATTAGTCCCATGGCAAATAGCCCTCTGTGGCTGATAGATTTCTTTTGTCAATGCCCAGCTGCAAACCTTTGGCAAAATGTGGCATGTCCCAAACAGTCCATCCGGGTTTTGTCTTCTGTCTTGGCTGATGCAGCCTTTGGGGAGGAGAGAGACAGGAAGCACAGCATTGATGTCTGTATCACACCTTTCCCAAGAACTGTCTGGCTCCTGCCTGTTTAAAGGAACAGATACCTGTTTGTGGAATAGGTGTGCATCATGTTACTTGGCTAGGGGCACAGAGGAAAGAAAAGGTAACCTCTGCTCTATCAAACATATCCCTTGTTTTCCCTAGTGGTCTGGAACATTTTGATTGAATTGTGTCTGTTGCTTCAGGAGCCGCTGCAGTGATGGGCACAAAGCACACCTCTGCAGGTGTTTCATGGGATGGCAGTGGGTATTAGAATCAGCCTAGACTTCTGTGTATGGGCTTTACAAGAGGCAGGGACTTTTGGCTACAGTATGCACACCTAGTTTCATGCCTGGTGCTGGAGAGGGCTCTGTCTTTAGGCAGGTGTGACTATCTGCAGGTCAGTTGCTGTCCTTGTTACATTTGCCAGGTGCCAGCAGAAGCATGTAAGTGCCCGGGTGTTCTGACAAAAATGTGTAAGTGAATGAGACCTGGTTGTGTAAGTCACGTAGGCAGCCTGGTCAATTCTATGAAAATACATAAAAATCTAAATAAATTAAAACCTTCATAAATCTGGCACTTAGTGCCATTAAGGACACTGGATTTTAAACTTTGAATACTTATGCACTTCAATATAACTTAATTTTATTCCTCTACGTACAACGATACGAGTTTGCCCTGTCTTGTCAGAGGGATTTTCACTCTCCAGTAGCAGTGGTTGGATTCTATCACATGTGTGATTCACAAAGGTGAACTATGCTTCTGCCTTGGTTTGGGTCATTTTTTCAGGGTAATATTTCTTACTTTGTGCTTAAAGAAGTTTTGGTTTATTAAAGGAGGAAAGGAACAATATTACTATTGAGTAAAACTAGGGAGAAGTTGTAAAGTTCATCAGGAAGTTTTTGGATCTTTGCATCATCATAGACGAGGTGGCTGGAACTAATTCATGCTTTCTAAGTCAGCTTAGTTCTTGGGAGAAAGGGGGAAAAATCCCAGAAAAAACATCATCCCAGTAAAATTTAAGACAAAAACTTTGCTAACTAGAACCTCCAAGGTGCTGAAGGCCATCTGAAAAACACTAAGAAGTTTCCACTCCTACTCAAGCCATTGTGCATGAGATCAGTTATGATGAAATACTCTAACAAATTGCACACAAAACCAACAATGAAACTAACTGGTCTTCAGAACTACAGGATGCAGAAAACAAGGCAACGTACACTTTACAGATATCAGAGATTAATATTTCTGATGAGTGGAATAAACTCCTTGGTGTAGAAATGCTGGGGAGCATCAGGGCCCGTATCATGGGATTGCACTGAATGTTTAGGAATATGAAGGGTGGTTAAAGTTGTTCAGAAAATAATGGAATGGGTAATAAGGAAACAAGACCAAATAGAGAAAGATACAGAGTAATATAATGCTTTGCTCATGAAAGCAGGAAGTTCCAGAGACTTAAGACTGGCAGATGCAAGTGAAGAATTTCTACTTATAAACAGGCAATCATTTTCACAACAGCAGGAAATATTATAGTCTTACTGTCAAATCTCTCTGCTATTGCAAAATATCTTGAAAAACACTTTAAGACCTGAAATATTTTCCAGCCCTAGTGCCATTCATTCAAAAAAAACATTAATATTTTAAAAAATGTAATCCAGAATCAATTTCAGCATACTTAAGTGGGCTCATGTTAGATGGACTCTTACTGTTTTTCTTCTCTAATCACAGGAATCATTCCAGGCAATGGGAAAGTAGAAGTAACTGTGAAATATTCCCCACTTGAGTATGGAACAGCACAAATGGCAATGCAGTTACTGATTTCACAGTTTCAATCAAAACCTTATGTATGTGTATTCACAGGAACTTCAACACCACATCTGGGTCTAACGTATGTGTGGCTGACTGATCTTTGAGTGGTTTTGCCCAGTGATAAAAAATAGCTGTGTAGTAGGATTTCATGCTGTAAACATTTTGCTCTAATAATTTTAAGCATTTTTATCTATGGAGATTTAAACTGTCAGTACATGTGCCTATTCTCTTACACAATTTGCTCAAAGTGCCCTTAATCTGTATGAAGTGAAACTGTACCAAAATAAAAATAATGAGAAGTTAACATATCCTTAAAGAAGTGTTGAGCATCCTCAGCTTCTGTTATGCCTGCTCTACATTATTCTTATTGCTGAGACCTTGCAAGATACAAGGGGGTTTTGAGCAGTAGGGTCTTTTGGGCTGTACTTAATTCTTTGTGAATTCCAAAGACCAGAAATTTTGGTTCCAGTTGTAACTTGGGAGAGAAATTTCCAGTCTCCTTGTGTATCCAAAGGGGATATAAATGCATGTACTAGATTGATGTGCTATTTACAGAGTGCTTACAAGAGCAATATCTGTCCTTCTGACACTTAGAAAAGAACACTTTGACAAACAGCAAGCTTTTCCAGAGAAAAAAGCTGTGTCTGCAGGAAAATGCGTGGTGTGGAGAAGAGGCCAATTCAGCCAACCACGATCGAGCCCTGTTCCAAAAGTAAAGGTGTGAAGAGATAATAATCGCAAGCACTTTTCTGGTCTGAAAATCTTTCTTGCTTCTATTTCTTCATATTAATTTTTATCTCATAGGAAATTGAATACCAGAACCTCAGATTCCCCACAGACTTGTCAAACCCACATGCTGTAGCTACTGTTTTGAATCAGGAGCCAGGCAAATTGAAGATTAAGGACTTGAAAGAAGGTAATGTAATTAAATAGCATAAACTTGGTCTTAGCATTGTTTGTAGGTTTCTGATGAGGAGCTTAGCTTTGGAATTGCTGAGGTGGTGTGATTGTAGTTTCTGTAAGAAATCTCAGCTTTCTGCCTTAATGAATTCAGTTACCATAATGGGTAGATTTCACAACTAAAATTGTAATCTGGTTTGAGGTGTGATATGGCTTTCTGGTATTCCTGCAGCACTTTGCCAAGGCAGTGAAGGGATAAAAACAAGAGGGATAAAGGAAGCCTTATTTCAACTAAAAGTCAAACAAAAGATTCAGGAAGAGGAAGCAAATCATCTGAAGTGGTAAGTGTTGATTAGCAGTAACAACACTGGAGTTTGCTTAACTAAGGCCTCTGAATGATGCATACAATACGATAGATATTAGGAAGAAGTTCTTTACTGTGAGGGTGGTGAGGCACTGGAACAGGTTGCCCAGGGAAGTTGTTGATGCCCAATCCCTGGAAGTGTTTAAGGCCAGGCTGGATGGGGCTTTGAGCAACCTGCTCTAGGGAGAGGTGTCCCTGCCCAGGGCAGGGGGGTTGGAACTGGATGATCTTTAAGGTCCCTTCCAACTCTAGCCATTCTATGATTCTGTGAATATCCACTAGTGCCTAATGCTGCCATTTCATATCCTGGTAGGTTTGTTTTACAGCTGAGTTACTGTTGGTTTACTTTCATTTTTTCCTCTTCTGCCTACGAGCAGTGTCAGCAGTAATTCCTAGTGGTACCCAGTGAGGTCTTTGATTGTGTTATAGTTGCACTTAGAAAGAAACCTGCTGAAAGCCTCGTCCACCTAACCTTGCTCTCAGGCATCTCATCTTGTGCCCTTAAGGGCAAAAGGAAGCTTTTGTCAATAAATTAAGGCTAAAATGTATAATGGAGTGAACAGAATTACACATGTACATCAAATGGCATAAAGCATAACACAGTCGTGCATGTATGCACACCACAGTTTCATTTGCAATCCACAGATCTGCTCCTATGCTGAATGTTACAGACCTGTAGACACCTTAGGAAGAGGAGAATAAGTCTGTTACCCTTTAAGTAAAGCAAATTATGTATTAAGTAAAGTTATTTTTCATGCCTCCACTGTAAATGCAGGCAAGTTCATAAAGGCAAAGATCCAATCTCTGTGGAATTTAAAAAAGAGATTATTGAAAACCAACAGAGGGAAGAAGAGCAATACAAGGTTAGTCTTTGCAGTTTTTTTCTATGAATTTAAAATCAAACTTACACTTTCAGATAATGCAGTGTACTAGCAAATTGTTTCATGTCCTCTATGTCTTCAGTTTTTCTTCATACATCAATGCAAACGTGTACTTGCTCTGCTTCTTACTGCAGTTATGTCTGTTACACCTGGGTATCACTGTTTCTGAGGTGGTTTTATCTTGAAGGTGGACAGAGAGAATGATAAGTTAGTAATGAAAATGTAGCTAGATAGTTGCCTAGCAAATTTGCACCCATGCACATCACAGTGCAACATTGCAGCATAATCCTGTCAGCACCCTGACTGAATCCAACCATCTGTTTATGTTGTACCTCTCTGAAGAGCTGATGTCCTGAATGGCTCACAGCCAAAGAGCTAAACTCAGTCAGTACTCTTACACTGAGCCATGGGGAGATAACTCACCAGGTGGTTGTTCTACATCTGCACCTTCTCTCTCTGTTTTCTTCCAGTCACCCCAGACTGTGGGTCACCTTCCATGGAGGTGACAGCAGCAATACTTGGTGGCAGGAAATATTTTTCCCCGTGTGGCACTGCCCGCAGGGACAGGCAGGGCTTGTCCCTCTTATCCTGCCTCCTGGGTACTTGAGTACATCCCACTAACTTCCAAGGAGCTGTTTATGGGAGTAAAATTATAGATAAGGTAAAGGCTTAATTTATACACTGAATTAGGCACTGTGAATTAATTAAAACATTATATTTAATACTAACAAGGAGGAAGTGAGTAAAAAGAGGATCTAAGTTGTGAGACTGGTGTATCACTGAATTAGACGTATGGTAACTTTGCTTAGAAGCATACATTTACTTACCTGTTGGCCGCAGGGGCTTGCATATCTCTGACTGGTTACACAGTTACCCCCATAACTTCCTGACAGAGGCATATTTTTGCTCATGCTGTCAGTTTGTTCACCTCTAGTGTCATTAGGCCTCAGAGTATTTATGGTCCCTCCATCAGTTGCTCAAGCATCCACTATGTTACACAACCTGGGAGTGGTTGTCCTGGAGACCTTTGAATGGTCTGTCTTCCATTGTATTAACTAAAACCTCAGTCCATTAAAATCATGGGAATTTCACTCTGCAGAATAACCCTGAGGTCTTTTTTATGATGTAACGTTATCCTGGAAATGAAACAATAGGTAAGTAGGTCTGGGATGGAAGAGACACAATGAAAAGAAGCACTGGTATTCAGCCAGCATGCCCAAACACTTTAAGAGGATCTCAAAGAGGTGAAATAATACCAGTAATAAACTGGATGGCACCATGGAAATTGGAAACCATGACATAGATGTTCACAGAACATGGAAAGCTGCAGGAAATTTCTGCAGCACTGTCATCTGGAAAGATGTGTTTGGGTGCCAATTGATGGGATTGGCTCTGTAATCCCTCTCTGGCTGATTCTGGCCATGTTTCATTATGGCAGAGATCTGATTGAAACTCAGACGTAAGCAGACATTATTTTACTGTGTTTGACTTGTTCAAGAGTTGTAATAATCACTCCCTAGAAGGGAAAGAAGTCTGTGTTTTGTTAAGCACCTCCAGAAAGTTGCATGAGTGGATTCCACTACTCGTCAAGGAGAAAAGAATTCACGGGATGCTTTGTAATAATATGCTTGTTTTTTTTGCTGACAAATTAGATCCAAAGAGGAGATCCTATCCTAGAACAGGAGTTTCAAAGGAACAATGTAGAAGTTTCTTTCAGACGTGTTTTCCGGCCTGTTGACCAGGTTTGTTTATATGTTGTTATCTCCTGTTTTATGCTATTATCCCCTACTAAGCCAGCAAACATCTGTAGATATTTGGCACTGAATACTTTTCCTCTTAATATTCCCATTTCTGTGTCAGTGTCTTATTTTCCTTTTCACTTTTAGTACAGTGTTGCAAGCACTGTGCTGCATGCCCAACTCATTTTCTGATGTCCTCATCTAATATGAGACACAAGTGGAAATTTGCAGGCCTGACCTGAGATTCATATTGCTTTTTTTCTGAGAGTTCTCTCAGGAATAACTTTTTTGTGCCTAAGCATAAAGTTAAGCATATGACAGGATTTGCAACCTTTACCTGCAGGTCAGATTGACAGGAACCTTTCTGGTACTTAAATTTTTGTTGTCCTTCTCTGTGGTGTGAGGTACTTGCTAAGATCCATTATCTGGGGTTGTTGAGAGCTTTGTTTAATAGATACTCTGCTACTGAAGGAACTTTGAATGTTAGCAACATAAACTGCCTTCTTCTTGAGGAATATAATAGCAGTGGGAGTTGGTCTTCTACTATACACTTAAACAGTTTTCAGTATTTTATAAAACAAGTGTAGTGAGGCATGGCATGGGTTGTGTGGAGAAGATGTTCTGAGGACCTTCCTAATTTAAATGCTAGTTGAGAATCTGCCCTCCTGTTGAGAGTTACTGTGCTCTGTGGCCACTGGAGTCTCTTCCAGTGCCACTGTGTCACATCTATTTAAAACTGATTTTAATGCATCAAGAAAGAGGTTTACTTCTGTTCAAAGAGTATTCTGACAATTTAAGGCTTTAAATATAGAGACATCATCTCTGCCTCGAGTATGTCCAGAGCCAGAGATTACTAGATGTAGGGAAGTTACTCTGGAGAATTATCACTCCAAGTTTACACCAGTCTTTCTCCTTTCTTTAGGTATGTCGTAACAGCCATTATTGGAGGCAGGATACTGGTTTTGCTGGGCCCCTGCCTTGAACCCTTACAGCTATTCCAATTTCACATCTGTGCAAGATGAAGTGTGTGTTAGGTAGAGACCTACTCCATTCTCCTCACTGTCTGACTGTCCTTGTGTTGCACTGACCTGAACTACAACTGAAGTCGTAGTACGTGGCTGTCATTTGTGTGGATGCAGACCATGCTACATGATATCTGATTATCTCCCATTAAGCCCTGTGCAAGTACAGGCTGCTGGTTAAATGCCAATACTGCAAACATTTGTATTTGACTTAATTTCAGTGTTTAGAAATAACATATGGATTCAGGCCAAGGAATGGCTTTGGCTGGAAGAAATTTCTCCCTTGTCTAGTCATAAAAGGGCTGTCCTTTTTCTTTTCTGTTTCTGTTTTTTTAAAAATACCACGCAGCATCCAAGTGTGCACCCCACATTCAACTTGCTCCAAAATGACCCCTGGTACAGCAGAAACAGGATGTTGAGGAAATTCCAGCAAGCAGCATACAAGGTAAGGTGAGCAGCCAGAATGCAGTGTGATGGCATGATGCCTTGGAAGTAGCACAAAAGAACGTGCAAACTAGCACATAAGGAGTCTTCACAGCTACCCAGGGATTTGATAGTTTGATAAATATGTCCCTCCTTCACCAGAAAATAAGGATCTGGAGTAAGTCTTGTATTCAGCTGGTGCTTCAGCTGGTGATTCTGCTGCTGCTTAGTATTGCAATCAATACTAAATAAATGCAGATGAATTTACTTTTTTATTATTTTAAACCAAAAATACTTCTGCAGAAAAAAGAGAATATTTCAAATGCATATAGAGTATTGTGCCCAGTTTGGGCCCCTAATATAAGAAGGGCATCAGAAAGCTGGAGTTAGTGCAGTGTAGAACCACCAAGATGGTGGGGATCTGGAGCACTCACTCTATGAGGAGACACTTACTCAACTCGGGGAGGGAAAGTGGGAGGAGAGAGCAGCACATTCCAACACATCTATTAATCTATTATGTGATTATTGATGATGGAGCCAGAATCTTTGCAATGGTGTGTGGTGGGAACATGGGAAACAATGGGCATAAATTTAAATAAGACACATACAGATCATGTATAAGGAAAGACTTTTTTACCATAAGGACAGTCCATCATTGGAGCAGGTTGCCCAGAGAGGTTGTACCATCTACATCCCTGGATGTTTTCAAGACCAGATTGGATAAAACCCTGAGCAACCTGGTCTGATCTCATTGCTGACCTTGCTTGGATGTCCTAAGATCCCTTCCAACCTGGAAGCTAAAGATTAATCAGTAAAATCACCTACCTCATTGGGTTTATCTTGCATTGCCACTGCTCTTTTCACAGAAAATCTAAATGTAGCAGGCAACATGGAAATTTCCTGTTCTCCTAGAATCCAGTTTGGATATTTTTCTCCATTCAATTCACAATAGTAGGCTTAATATGGAGATAGGCTCCAGAAATGAAATGCTCTTTCCTGTATTGCACAAATAAGGAGGTGGTTAAATGGCCCTTTCTGGTTTTAAAACCTAGGGCTCTTCACTGTTACCCTGTGATATATGGCACCAGGCAAATACATAGTGCAGGTTATTCCTTATTCTCCTCATTCATGGAGCCACAAGTATTCATATGGCCCTGATCAACTGATTGTTTACTTACTGTTAAGTCTGTGTATACCAATAGACACAGCTGAAGGATTAGGACCTAGCCAAAAAGTCTAATTAAGCTGTAAAACTAAACGAAGGTTTGAACTGGTTTTGATGTATATTGTCACTGTGGAGTTGAGGTCCATTCTGCATCTCTCTTTCCCCACTTTTTCCCTCCTGAACAGAAAAGTATAGTAAAAATTCTGAAATGGAGATGTCTGAGTGAGCTCTGTAGAACGAATACACTTGTATTGTATGTATATTTTTATAGCTGTCAATCTTAGAGTCTTCAGCTTAATATTAAACTTTGAAATCATTATCTCAGACTGTGGTTCAGATTCGGCTAAATCGTTTACTACTTCTGCTCCGTGGGCTAACCGGAGAAGCCAGAGATTTGAAGGAAGACTCTGCATCTGGTAAGGAGTGGAAGAACAAGTTGCATTTTGGCCATGAATTATGATAATTTAGGTTGTACTTTAGTATGTGAAGTGTGTTATATAGACGTAAAGACAGAAAGCCCTTACAAAGGAGTCTTCCAGTAAAAAAAAGAAGTGTGACAAGGTAGAATCATACAATAGTTTGAGTTGGAAGGGACTTCTAAAGGTCATCTAGTCCAACCGGTCAATGAACAGGAACATTGTCAACTAGATCACGCTGCTCAGAGCCTCGTCCAACCTGACTTTGAATGTTTCATGGGGCATCTTCAGGTAAAAGGTGTAATGGCAGATGATATAAGAGAGGCCTTCTGACTTGTATCTGCCTTGCTGAGCTGAATGAGACAGAGGACCAGGCTGGAATGAGTGGGCTGTGATGTCCTTTTAGAAGAGGGGAAATCAGATCTGTCTGCTAGTTAAGGTATTGTCTGCTATCTTGCAGATGTGGCATTTAAAGCCTTTAGGAACTAGTAACTTAGCTTTTATATTAAAATTATTAGACACATCCTGTTTTAGGAAATGTTAATTATGTATTTTTGGCTTGATTCTGTTTTTGAAACAGTGTATTGAGCTATGTTGCAAGATCTTAGTATTTACTTTCCATTCATGACAGACAGCAGGAGTGTCAGCAAACCAGAGAAGAGCGGAGAACAGAAGGGCTTTTCTACCAGCAAATCTAAAGCTCGTGCATTGCCTTCCAAGTTCCCCTTTTACAGATCCCGTAAATTTCGCCGTGATTTGGTAGGTGTGGTAGCTAAGATTGTGGCCAACACTCAAGATGATAGAATTTTGTTGAAGATATTTGCCCCATGTCCAGTTGTGCCTTTATTAAAATTTCACAATGTGACTGGGGCTCTGGGGTTCTGACAAGTTAATTCAGGACTTTAAATTTACTAAAGATGCTGCTGAAAAGAAAAAAAAAAAATCCTTGCATTCTCTTAATTGCAGTCTAAAATTCTGGGTGTATTCTGGGTGATACATTAATGATCAGAGTTAGTTAACATCCATGATTTTGCAGAAGAAAAGAAATGAAAAAATAACCGGAATGCAAAAATCAAAGAAAGGACGGGAGAAATATCAAACAAAATGTATGCATAATTATTTCCATATGTTTTCAAGTAGCTGTGCTGATGGATTGCTGCCAATGCAAAACAAAATCCCCACCACATTACTGGGTTTTAAATGCTGTCTTTTTTCAGGCACCTATCGAATCTGTAGATGTGAAAGTCAGACACATTCTTCCCTTCTACGACTTGACGGTGAGTCAGTGCAGCTCCCTCAGCTTTACCATATTTCTCTCTTTCACCAGTCCAGTTAGACACGTTCTCTGATTCAGTGGCCCCAGTGTGCAGCCCAATAGAAATGTTGCCTTACTATGGCTGTACAATTAGCATAGAATCATAGAATGGTTTGGGTTGGAAGGGACCATAAAGACCATCTAGTTCAAACCCCCCTGCCATGGGCAGGGACATCTTTCACCAGATGAGGTTGCTCGAAGCCCCATTCAGTCTGGCTTTCAACACTTCCAGGGATGGGGAATCCACATCTTCTCTGGGCAACCTGTTCCAGTGTCTCACCACCTCACAGTGAAGAATTTGTTCCTAATATCTAATATAAACATACTCTCTTTCAGTTTAAAACTGTTACCCCTTATCCTATTGTTACCCCCTTTAGGTACTGGAAAGGGCTATAAGGTCTCCCCAGGGCTTTCTCTTCTCCAGCCTGAACAACCCCAACTCTCTCAGCCTGTCCTCATAGGAGAGGTTCTCCAGCCCTCTGATCATCTTTGTGGCCTCCACTGGATCTGCTCCAACAAGTCCATGTCTTTCCTTTGCTGAGGGCCTCAGGATTACACAGAGTTCTCCAGGTGGGGTCTCACCAGAGCAGAGTAGATGGGGAGGATCGTCTCCTTCGCCCTGCTGGCCATGCTTCTTTTGATGCAGCATGCTTTTATTAAAAATAATTCTCACCTGTTTCAAAAAGTGACAAGTTTATAGTCAGCAGTAGTCCTCTCTGTCCAGACAGAGAGATGAATCACCTCAGCTGAAATTATTATATCTCAAACAGCAAAATCCTCCTACAAATGAAGATACTGCAGGCCCTGCGCACCACACAGTTTTTCCTTTGTTTTGAGAGTTTCATAAAAGTGACATTATAAAAGTGTCCTTCCTTTTAGAAAATAGTGGAAGTCTTCTGTTTATTTGGAATCCAATTCTGCATGCTTAGTTCCTTCATTCCTGCATAGAAAATGCAAACATCTCCTTCTTGAAATATGTTTTTTCAACTTTATGAGTACAGAAAAAGTTTTTTCCTCCTGACTTCTAAACTCTATTCTCTCCAATTTTTGAATAGCAAAAGATTGAATTCTGCACCCCATCAAAGCAAAATTGTTTCCTCAGGTTCAAATCAATGCAAGTTTTGGCTCAATGTCCACCCTTTTTTTTTTTTTTTTNGCCCCCCTTTTTTTTTTTTTTTTTTTTTTAGATGGTGCTAAAATCCATTTAGCAGTTTAGAAGCTGCTAAATCCATGATCTGTCATAGGCAAATGAGAATGGAAATGTTCCTTTATACGCTCATTCGCCTTGTCCTGGTGCATCCCTGGAAGTGTTCAAGGCCAGGCTGGATGGGGCTTTGAGCAACCTGCTCTGGTGGGAGGTGTCCCTGCCCAGGGCAGCGTGGGGTGGAACTAGGTGATCTTTAAGGTCCCTTCCAACCCAAGCTATTCTATGAGTCTGTGATTTGAGTATGGCTTCTCAAAGTTTTGGTCATGCACCATCTTCAGGAATAGTGAACCAAGTATATTATACCACAGAGATGTTATGGGTCCGTGGTAAAGCTGGAATGTTCCATTCCATCTCTGAGTTAATCAAAAGTTATTATTGTCATTTAGTGCAGCACATCCTTTTTCATTGCACTTAGGTTCCTCAGCATTTCAGCATTATGAAGTATCAGCCATTTTGTACACACTGTGCAGCCACAAGCTACAAACCTCAAAAACTCTCCCGACCACCGAGGCAGGGAACCCAAATAACAAGTCCACTCCAATACTTTACTGAATTCACTCCCAACACTACATTTCTACAATTATCTGATTTATTTTATCTCAACAATTTATACCAAAAAGCTCTGAAAACCTTTGGTGTCTGTGTTTTTAAAGGATGAGTTGTTTCAAGCAGTTGCTTCTCCTGAGGAACAGCTGGAGAGGATAGATTTCCACAAACCATCCCCAGAAGCAGCAGAAGAAAGCCTCTTAAAACTGGTTCCTCCCCAAGCTTTAGTCTTCCCTACAGAGAGCAACCCACTTCGCATTTTTGTAAGTAGACGTTGACTTCCACAAAGAACCTAAGAGAGGAGGGGGAAAGGTGTTTGTTTCATCAGAAGCCTGATGTGGAATTGGTGGGCAATTTTGTTGCTCAGATTGTTATATAAAACCATGCAGGGTGAGAGTAATCCTTCACGGCACAAACCCTGGTAGGTAGGACTCACAGAGCTTATCCCACTGAGAGGGCCACCGTTTAACTTCAGGTGGAATTTAATCAGTTTGGGGGAGGGATGATAAGGCAAAGTTGCCAGTGATGGCAGAGAACTGAAGACTCTTCCAGACTCACATTCCACAAATGGTTACTGATCCCAGGATTCCCTGGACACCATGCACCCCTCCCTTCTCCATTTGTTTCCTCGTTTGGATATTAGAAAGAACCCATGATCTTGGCATCTCAGTCCTTCTATAACCTCATGCTCTTGCCCAGGCAGGTAGGACAGGTGCAGTCTTCTGTTCAGCTGGGGGACTGCAGTTCTGCCTGAGCCTTAGGTAAACAGAGAAAAAAACAATTCAAACTTTGCTTGCATTGCTTCCTGCTGCCTTAGAGTTTCCAGTAGTTCTCATAACATCCCAAAGCCACATTTCCAAATTACTAGGCACAGAGATTCAAAAAATCACCACCATGTGCATGGGAAGATTATCTGTTGCTTAATTTTCATGTAGATTGTGCTCCTTGTCACCAGCTACAGAAGGTATTTCCCACATGTGTAGCGTAGCCCGGAGGTCTGTGAGGTGTCTCTGAGCAGGCAGAGACAGCTGTATAGCCCAGCAAAGTGCTGTGTGTGGGTACAGGCAGCATCTCCATGCCAGTGTCACACTGTGCCCGCCTTGGGTGGCTCTGTCTTTCAGCATTACTCAGCTGCAATGGCCCAGAGCCCAGTGTGCTAGTCTGGTGGTCTTGGCATAACATATATGGTATGGACTTGTCCTCACTGCATGTGGCCAGGACTCCAGTGGACTTACTGATGAGAACCTCTGTGCATCTCTTTCAACCCTCTGTCATGCCAGGGTAAGAGCCAGGCACAGCCTGATCCCACTCTACCCAGCATTAGACTTTATTCAGAAGCAGATACAGTGCAGTGAAATAGATGGCAAAATGCTCACTAGCTTCTGCCACAGCAAGGCCAGCTCCCGTTTTTGGATTCTGGACTGATCAGAGAATCAGCAATGGATTTTGGAGTGATTGGGCATGATTTTTTTTCTTCCACACTTGGAGACAACACCTAAATTGCAGTATTTTAGACTGCAGAGAGCACGGATAAATCAGGCAGATTATGGGTCTGTGATGAGGGTGAGAGACAGGATATGAAGGGTCATACCAAACAGAACAATCACAATGAAGCAAAGGTGTGAATCTGGGGAGACTACATTAATTGTAAGAACTGAATTTTCATTAATTTAGTTTCATATGATGCTCAGAGCAATTTTTAAAAATAATCTCTTCTTTGTTTTTAGAACCCCACCCCAGGATTAGTTCCGTTTTTACCTCCTTTGGCCTATTCTGAAACAAATATTGAATATCATCTTTGTCCTCATCCAAAATATACCTTTACCAAGGAGTGCCCCAAAGGATCCAGTATTCCAGTCACACAAAAGAAATTTCTACATCATGAGGTATGGCCTTTTGGGTTTATTGTATGAGTACCTGCCTTCAGTATGTTCTTGCTGAGAATTAGTTCCAAGGAATCATAAAGGAAGGTGAAGGGTCATCCTAGACAGAAGGCATTGTCAGATATAAATTATGTGTGCACCTAAATAGTAGGTGCATAGGTCAGAATAACTTTTTCTTGTCTCTTTATCCATGAAAATTTTTTTTTATCCCTGAGTGTTTCTCTGCTCTTTCCTTCTATTCACTGCCTGTTGTAATTTCATAGCATTGCAGTGGAGGAAGCGTGTTTTAAATATGGAGAACTGCAGCTCCCCAGGTTCAATTCTCAGCCAAGAAGTCGGATTCTTTGTCCTGCAGCTTCTCTTCCCGCTTCGTTATGTATTAGATGTCTGATTGCTGTAGCACTTGTCATTTCAGGAAGTGATTTGTGGAGTAATGGAATGGAGAAAATTCCTACCAGTGGTGTATTCCACTTTTTCTGACACTCCCACATTGACAAGTACAATACCTAGGTAAGAAAGAATTTGAATATACAGTGCCTCTACCCTGCACCAGTTTCTGCTGTCTGTAGCTGCATGGACCAGTAACTAGTCCCGCAGATAAAAATGGGCCTATGGATAGAATTAATTGCTGCTCAGAAATCCAAAACAAATGGAGAAAACCCCTACTGACCTCCTCGAAGGATGGGTTAAGATCAATATCATGATAGAAAATGCCTAGCCCTAGAAAGAGAGTTCCAGTCCGGACTTTCAATAACATCTCTCCTGAATCCTTTTTGTTTCAGTGCTAAAAGACCCAGGAGGTACGAACTCTGTCTACCCTGCACAAGTACGAACAGTAAAACCTTTACCATATGGGCACCTGCACCCAGTGGTAGCCAACACCTCTGAGGCTCATGATCCCTCCTATCACAGCAGTTTCTGGTCTAGTCAAATTTTCAAGGAGTATTTAGAAGTGTGTTATCTTCATTGTAACAACTACTTTGAAGCTTTAAAATATAAGCATTGAGCAGTTACTCTCTGCACATCTTAAACTTTCCCATTTCCATCACAGGGATCCTTACAGTTTAGATATGCTTCCAAGAGATGTACCACCGATGCTGCAGGACTTACCTGAGAGAGACAGGGAGAACATAATCGACCAGTAGGTTTCTCCTCTGTTTTGTATTCAGCATGACTGATTATGTCTTAACCACTTGTATGGATGTGTCTAAACCTGTCCCAAGAGATCCTCAATGACAAAAGCACAAAATCCCTCTTTCATAAAATATACTTTTTTTTTTGTTGGCTAAAAAAAACCCTTTTAAATCCCAATTCTTATTCATCTTACTAATTTTTAGTGAGGAAGATGAAACGGAGTTGAAAATGATTCTTACTCCAGAGATGGTGAGAGCTGAATTTCTACAAATTGGGCAAGCACTCTCAGAGGAAGACAAAGAGAAACCAGCAGAAGAAGAAGAAAGGTAGGTAAAATTTGAAACTGAGGGAGAGGAATGGGAAAGAATCTGAAGACAAGCACCCCTTTCAGACTTATGTAGAAATAGGAGATGCTCTAGGAGCTCCATCACAAGTTGGATGCAGATCTAGTACTTTGAGCAAATTTGTACTGCAAATGCGATCTCTGGACTGGACTTCAGAAAAGAGCTGTGACTGTGACACAGGGGCCTGGATGTCTCTGACTCTACTTTTATCAGTATGACTAACACTTCAGGCACTTTTCTTGCCTTCACAGAGATACTCAGTGTTCTTGGACCAGTGGCTTTTGTCTTTTAATGGCCCTTTTGGTTAGATGTTTATTAATGCTGGCAGAGGAATGACCCCTTAGAATTTCCTCCTCGTGTGATGGGTTTTTTTCAGGCTTTTCCTCTGAGTGGGTCACATTTGCTCTGCTGTCCAAGCTTAACACTCCACCAACACATACTGTGTTTTAGGCACACAGCACAGCATGTAAAATAACTTGCATCCATAAACACAGAATTACCTACTCCCTAAAATATTGTCAACTGGCCTCTGTAAGAGCCAAATTCTACCTTTTGCCTCCAGTGTTGTCAGGCCAATGTCCTGAGTTTGCATCTCAGCAGAGAAACATTGAGGGGGAACTTGAGGACAAGGAAAGCTCTGAGGGACAAATAGGTTTTTGATGAAGTTGATGATTAACACAATGGTTTAAGAGCAGTATTTCAGGACTACCCAGCAGTTCTGGGGGGCTGGAAGCAAAAGTGGATGCACTGTGTGAAACTTGGGGCTATGTGGTGTTGCAGGAAGGATGCAAGATGATGTATGAGCTGCTGAGTGGGACACTGTGGGTAGTGGGCTTGAGCAGCAGGCAGGCTGGGTAGGATAAGTGATTGCAGAGCAACACAAGAGAAAGTGCTGAGTTCTAACCTGGCGTTTTCCTTGTGTGACTTGGAGCAAGTGAATTAATCTTTCTGCCCAACAGTTGTCCCCCTCGTTAAAGTGACCATGATGTGGCTTAGATGTCAGGATGTGCATAATAGCCTGAAACTTTCAGAGTCATCAAGTGCAACTGTCAACCACTGAACTTAAAACAGTGCTATGTATTATGAGCTCTCTGACAAAGCACTGATTGCTGTATTGTAATTTCTACAGCACTGATTTGAAATAATTTGCTGTAAAAACACAGGTGTGTCAGACTCAGTGCTGCTTTTTTACATTTTATGACACTCTGCTTGTCAGAACATGGGGATTTGGGATAGCTTGTGTAACTAAAGTGTGACCTTTTTCTCCACAGGGGTACAATGTTGGACAGTGCTTTTCCTGGGTAAGTAATTTTATAACCATAAGATCCTTTATTTTTGAAGTTTTGGATGATTTTTTCAAAAATGAAAATGCTTTTCTATATTAAAAATTTCTATTTACGTGTTTAAAGCTTCCTTTTTTATTTGGTTTTGTAAAGATGGGGAAAAAAACTTTATTAGCAAACAATGAAGTCCTAGTCATTGCTTTTGTCACTGGAAGGTTCTTTGTTGCTATCAATGGGGTGGTGTTTCATGAGAGGACCGAGAACACATTGCTCCTCTACAGCAGTTTCAGTATTTTATCCTTAAGGCAAATGAGTTCTTCATCTGGGAGCTCTTGTTCTGGCCATTACAGCATGTGTTCCTCCATAGATAAAATGTAAAACTCAGTCTACAATGTGTTTACTTATCAGATGGTTAGTTTTCCTAACTGGAGAAGCCAAGAGTGAATGATCTTTTCACAGTTTCACTCCTTCTCCGGTTCTGCATAAGTAATGGCATACCCTCTGTGCATAAAAAAAGAGAGAAATTATGTATGAGTGTCTCTTCCTTTGTTTTTGTCAGCATTCCTAAGTAGCTCCCCTGGCTACTATAAATACAAATGACATTTTAAACTTCTTGCAGAGACCTGCACGACCAACCAGGTGGACATTTTCAACCCCAAAACAACGAGCTCAGAGAGAAGGTTCAAAAGCATGTGGAGACAATGAAGCTGAAAGCACTTAATAAAACCCTTATTCTGGGATAAGAGGAATTTTATTAAGTCCATGGTTTGGCACTGCTTATCCTGTTAATGCGTGAAGCATTCTATGTCCCAGCTACATGTACATGTTCAGTGAAGTCAGCAACTTCTTATGTGAAGAGAACCACCAGTTATGCCACTTCTGTCACGGACTCTCACTGTGACCATTACCCCAAACACAGTAATAGCTCCCATGAGAGTTCTCAACCATGTACCTGTTCCTTTTGTCCTGGTGTGGAGCACCAGCAAACCACAGTACTACCATGTAAATAATTTGGTAATTAATTTACTGCCCACTGCTTTCAAATAAAATGTGGAAAGCCCTCATGACCAAATTCTTCTGATTTTGTTTTTTCAGTTATGACCTGTTCTTGAATTTTTGCAGGTTAGTCACTAAAGCCAGACACTTTTCAGTGGTTCCCAGTGACAGGATGAGGGGCAGTGGGCACAAGCTGGTACATAGGAAGTTCCATTCAAATATGAGGAAAAACTTCTTTGTGGTGAGGCTGACAGAGCGCTGGAACAGGCTGCCCAGGGAGGGTGTGGAGTCCCCTTCTCTGGAGACCTTCAAGACCCGCCTGAAGGTAGTCCTGAGTTACGTGCTTTGGGCAATTGTGCTTTAGAAGTGGAGTTGGACCAGGTGATCTCTAGAGGTCTGTTCCAACACTGACAATTCTGTGACTCTGTGAAATCTCAAACTTGACTGTAAATCCTACACTTGATATTTTTAATGAAAGGGCACCAAGTCTGGGTTGGAAGGGACCAAGTCTGGGTTGGAAGGGACCTTTAAAGGCCACCTAGTTCAATCCCCCTGCAGTGATCAGGGACATCTTCGACTAGATTGGGTTGCTCAGAGCCCCGTCCAACCTGACCCTAAATGTTTCCAGGGATGCGGCATCTACCACCTCTCTGGGCAACCTGTGCCAGTGTTTCACCACCTGCTTTGTAAAAAATTTCTTCCTTCTCTCTAGCCTAAATCTGCCCTCATTTAGTTTAAAGTCTTTACCCCTTGTCCTATCACAACAGGCCCTGCTAAAAATTTGTCCCCATCTTTCTTATAATAATATATTTTAAGTACTGAAAGGCTGCAAAAAAGGTCCCCTTGGAGCCTTCTCTTCTCCAGGCTGACCAACCTCCACTCTTTCAGCCTGTCCCCGCAGGAGAGGTGCTCAATCCTGCTGATGTTCTGTGTGTCCCTCATCTGGACCCACTCCAGCAGGTCTGTGTCTTTGCTGTGCCAAGAGCTCTACAGCTGGATGCAGTTCTCCAGGTGGAGTCTCATGAGAGTCACCTTTCAGCTGAGATGTCTCCTGCTTTCTTCTGGGCAAGCTGGACATCAGACAAAACTGGTTTTATCCATAGTGAGTTGATAGTTCGTTTTGAAGAGTGGTGCAGGCTGTTTGTGCTGAAAAGCACATATCTTCTGTACTAGAAGGCATACTGCATTCCTAGGAGTCATACTGCTTTCCAAAGAAGAGCCATACTTCTTTCCATGCTTAAAACCTTTATTTCAGGGAGAGGAGATCGGTGTAGACAAACTGTAAAAAGTCCAGGAAGATAGAAGATGGGACAGCAGGGTGAAACTGGAGCCACAGATTAGCCTGCATTATACCAGCTACATACTATCTCTGCTCACTTCAAAGAAATAAAAAGCTGTTAAGTTTCTGCTAACTGTCTAATTGGCAAGGGATTGTTCAGAATGCAGGCCTGGATATCTGCAGAGCTTCTCCCACTGCAAACAACTGATTAAATATGTACACATTGCTTTTTTCTTCTGCAAGTCTTGAGGAAAGGAGTTGATCTTTTAAGAGGCATGCTAATACTTGAGCATGTTTCTTAACATGACCATGACAAAAACATTCCCAGAGTTTACAATGAAAGCATTCACAGTTCATAACTCACAGTTCAGGTTAAATCCAGCATAGATAAATATTAGGAACTGATATCCATTAGCTAAATCTTGATGTTTAGTGAAGATGGAATAAGTGTTCAGAAACAATGGTGATTAACCAAAGTTGATCTCTTTTTCTTGCAGCAGTATCCTCTTTCCTCCCTTTTCCTCCACAGATGTTCCTGGTCATCCCAGTGGAAATCAGTCATGCTTCTCTGTTCTCCAGTGGCAGACACCAGCCTTCAAGGAAATTAACCTCCTTTCTGTTTAAGTTTCTCTCCTTTCTGTATTTTAAGGTTTTTATGGACATGGTTTCAGTGTGCGGAGAAGGTAAGAAAAAGCTATTACCTTGCCCTAAATTGTTCCTGAAATCCAAAGGGACAGGTAGTAATGAACAGACCTCTGTGCATTATATCCCTGCAGGGTACCTCATAATATGAGGCTGACTCTTCTCAAGGTGATAAACTCTCAGAGGAAATCCAGCTGTGTCTAAGGACACGAAATTTGGCTAAAGAATTAGAAGTCTTAGGTTTTCATATGAGGGCACTTAAGTTGACTATGGAACACTTTCAGAAATGGGATATAAACTAAAAGAGTTATACCCTGCAGGTGGTGGTTATTCACAGTTCTGTGCCTGTTCAGTGTTTTATGAAAAGGATTGAGGTGTTACAAAAAAATAGATGAGAAGAAAAATGAGTGACGTAACGGAAATTGGGTTTTTAGTGTAACATTGCCCAGTGCACTGGAATATTTCTGACAGTTGCTTTTATCTAGATTACCATTTATAATCTACCGACCCAGCACATAAATTTAGAGTGACTTTTTAGGTATAAAAGACATATGTATAGTTGTCTCTAACAGACTGCTAATACCTGTTAAACACTTGATGCTTTATAAGGTCTTTTTCACAGATCAGCCAGCAGGATTCAGTAGCAATTGTGCAAAATGTCAACACTCAACATCAGTGCTATTTCAAACAGCATTAGTGCAAACTTCAGCCTTAAGGCTATGTTTTTACAAGCTGTGGAAGACAGTTTGTTAAGGTATCTTTTAATCTGTTTCTTATGACTCTACTAAAGATGCAAATCACACTGTGCTGGGGGAAATGTAGCATTCAATTCTTGATTAATCCCATGAATGTGCAGGTAGAGTTCACATACAGATGGCAAACTAAGATCAATTAATATGTTATATATAGCCATATTGTCATACATTTTAATGTTAATTTGTGGATTGCCTTATTTTGATAATCAAAGGGCTGCATCCTTACTGTTTTCAGTGGGAAAGTAAGAATGTGTAAATTGATATGCAGAATGTGACAAGTTTATTTCCATTCACTGCAAATAAAATTGCTGCTGCTTCCCTTGTTTGGAAAGGATTAATTGGCTTAATGATGATGCAACAGTTTTACCAATTAAGATATATCCATCTTGCCTGAAAAAGCCTGTCTCATTAGCAAGGTTAATAAACACTGATTCATACTTTGTGTTTTCTCCCTTTTATTACATAAGAAATGAGCATTAACACCTAAATCAAATGAAATTTACATTGTTAAAATGAAGAAAATTTTCGTGTTTTTATATGGAAGTGATCCACGAGCTTCAGTGCTCAGAAACTGGGTTATTAATCTCACTTACTGTTCCATGATGAGAGAAAACCCATCAAGGTCTTTAAAATGTAAACTAATTATATTTTATAACGCAGCTGGGAGAAAAACAGCAATGTGTGTCAGATGTAAAGAAGTGGGTGAAATTATAGCCCCAAACTAAAGAATCCCTGTTACCTCTAGATTTGTAATGCAAGATTCAGTTATTCCAAGCTCCAACTGAAGGTTTTTTTTTTGTGGTCTGGACATTTATTTAAGTGTCTCTCCTGCACAAGCTTCCTTGTGTCTAGTAAGAGCAATGCTCCTTTGCCTTATGGAAACACTGTGAAAGTTTGTCCCCAGCTGTTTAACCACAGAGGATTTTAACTCTTGCTGAGACCTCTTCTACCGTTTCAGTTTGGCTGGAAATAGCCAGGAGGTTTAGAGATTGTCAGGTGAGACATAGACAAACAGTGCAATTTCCTTAGAAAGCTGGATAAAGGCAGATAATAAGGACTTCTCTGTGCACTAGTGTGGATAAATGTCTTTGTAAATGTAAATCAGTAACTGCAAAAGTCATGCGGTTCCTGTAGAGACACCTAAAACTGATGTGCTGAGGGCCTCTATGACCTCTGAACCCCAGAGCTGTCACTGATGCAGCTAGGTTTTGCATAGAAGTGATTTTAAGACAAAATTCATTTAAAAATTTTCTTTTATTCCTCTGTTCTTTCTCTGAAAGCTTCTCCTGCTGTCAGCTTGCACACTGAGTACCAACAGCGCTTGGTTGAAATAAATCTTCAAGCAGTTGCAGCCAGCAGTACACACAGTGATAAGACAACCTTCTCAAAACCCTTTGTTGTTTTTTTTTTGCTGGGATTTAAAAGTCCTTCATAGAGGACTTTTAAAGCAGTGAGCAGTGCCTACAGCTGTTTGGTCTGGTGGCACAGGAATTGGCTCTTCTAGCCTGTGCAAGCTCTCCAACCTCCTCCAGCTCTGTCAGGTGCCAAAGGATGGCCAGTGGTAGCTGCTTTGGTGTAGGACACTGGAGACCCACCTGGAATATACAGTGCTACAGTCTTTTCTGGGCCTTGTGGTGTGGGGCATTGTCAGTCGCAGGGTCTCAGTGTGTGCTCAGAAGAGGCCTCCTGTCATTCCCAGTCCCATTCATACCACTCCCACAGACTGAAGGACTTGGTAAAAAGCATCTTGTGAGTCTTCATTTTCGTGGACATCTCCAGGAACAGGTGTCATTTCTATGAAGCTGGAATTCATCAGAGGTCTCCCTGAAATAACTGGTGCACTGCTCCAACCTTTCATTGGCTGTGTCACTCTGTGTCCGCTATGAGAACTGAATTCATCAAAACCAAAACCAGTGCAATATCATGGCAATAACTTCAATCAAAAAAAAAAGATCCAGAAATCACACAATTTGGCCAAAAAAGGCCAGACATCTGACAGGGCAGTGCTGTGCCACTTAACACCTGCAGAATCTAATTGTTTGTGAGGGACTTCCCAGATTATGTCTGTACAACCACAGCAGGGACTTGAAAATTAAATCAAGCTGCTGCTGAAAAACTCCAGGTGATTTCAGAACACCTGCAGGAACTATTTTCCAAAGCACTGGTACATCAGAAAAACATCTTCTGATGAGCTGCTCAGACGTGCCAGGCACTGTTTAGTTGCAGCACATTCATGTACCATCCAAAAGCTAAGCTGCATTTGAGTGAGTGAGGGCTCTCCAGGGTGAAGAGCAGCAGCACATCCTTCATCTTTAAAGAAATAAAATTTCCAGCACCCAGTCCTACTGTTAGTTGAGCCCATATTTTGGGCTGCAGTTTTTCCAGCTGTTAGGCGGCCTTTCTAACTACTTCAGTCAGGTTCTGTGAGTTTTTAATTGCACGAGGGACTGAGTTAACTGATTATTTTTAATCAGTTGATTTTGTCTGGCTTCAGAATTCTGAACCAAATTATACCTCCATCACCAACTAATTACTGGTTTATAATCATTTCACAGTGAGGAGCCTCCAGTAATCCAATATGCATTGCCTACAAATCAACAATGCCCTTTGTCATCTCAGGGATATTGGTTGCATGTATTGTTGGCTGAGTTTCAGAGCACCAGATGAAGAAAGCAAGGCTTATTTCCCTCGAGTTTGGATTTGCATGATTAGTTCTCTGTGTGTTACCCTGAAAACGGACGTCGAGTATCAAGAGAGAATTGCTTTCAAACGATTCTCTCTTTGCTTCCCTGCCTCTGAAGCACCTTTCCCTGCAGGCAGCATCCTTTCAGCAAACTTGCTACTTCTGGTAACACGGCAGGCACAGATGTCCCCATGTAGGTACTGTCAGCAACCACGGGCAATCATCTTCTATATTAGTGCAGGAAGGCCATACACAGCTCAGGATGCACTCTTCCTCAATGGATCCTTCCTCCTGGGAAGTGCTGAAGATCCTACTGATGAGCCGGTTTTCAAGCCTGCCTACCAGAAACACAGTTCTGGGTCCTAATGCAGTGGGGGTTTCCTGTCCCTCATCCTTCCCTTTCAATCTGCACCACTGGAAATACTGGTTTATGGAACCAGGGCAATTCCAGTGCCATTCCCAGTGCATTATCCATTTATTTTGCGACCAGTCAATTTTGTGTAGTCACATTCTTGCTGTGCTGAGAGCAGGTGAGCTAGAAGCTGTGAGCTTCTATTCATGGTACTGATCTAAGCAGTCACACACTCTTGTTGGGAAGAGTGACTCCAGCTAAATTGCACAGTTCAAATGCTGGTAGCAGAAAAGGCAGATTTCGGTACAGATTTGTCACCAACATCAGCGTGCGCCATCCAAGGAGGCTCACAGTGCCCACATTTAAATCAACTTTGATAAAAACTGTTATGGACAGCTAGTCAGACCTCCCACCTTAGCAGAGATGTGCTTGAAGACTCCTGCATTTTAAAGTGCAACTCTACATCTTAAGAATTGAAAGGCAGCAGTGAGTAAAAGTAACAGGCATACATAATGAGTGGTTCTTATTACTCAATTAACCAGCAGGTAAAAAGAAAGAGTGGAGATCTGAAAGAGCACCCCTGGGTATCAGTGTGAAGCTTCAGCTGATGTAAACTGATCCAGCCCTTTCTTGAGAACACACAGAACTTTAAATGTGGTGGTGTTTTTAAGAAGTGAGGGAAGAAAAGGTCCATATGATTTCAGTGTAACATATGAATGTCAAAAGGCAGGACTACTGGCCAGATCTTCAGCCACTGTGCTCAGTAGTGCCAAATGCGGACATTTAAAGCTTGAGACAGATTTCCAGATTGTCTGAATTATTTGTAATCAATCTGCATTTCTTTCTCTTTTACTTCTGGTTTCTGAGCTGCAAGTTATGCTCAAATTAGATAAATTAGATTCTCCTTTTTTTTTTTTTCTTCTTCAATTATGAAAACTGGAACTTATCTTCAAATATATTCGATTAAAAACTGTGTTGCTTAATCATCCACAAAACAGTGATTTATAACAGCACCAACCACTGTGAGACACCAGCCCAAACTGCTGGTGTCCTAAAACATGATGAACCAGCTTCACCTGAACACTGATTTAGGGTCTGATCCTGTTTTTATGGGAATAGTTGAGCTTCTGAAAATTCACCATATCGAGATACATTTGATTCTTTCTGCCTGCCAGTGTTATTTGAAATTCCTGGCTGCCATCCTTGATGCTTTCTGGTCCAAAGAAGGCACATTCAGGGAGTAGCAGAATGCCTCTATAAGAATTAAACTGTAAACAGCAGAGTCTGCGTTAACATTAAAACTACTTGCCATTTCCTTTGGAGACTCAAACACTGTGTTGGTCAGAAGAAATTCCTGGCCGCATTTGGAATGGGTGTGGTAATTGTGGCTGTGTCTAGCCATTGTTGGATTATCCTGATGTATTATTTAGAAGACTCTGTTTATACCAATAGGCAGATAAAAGGAAAGTTAGTTTTGTGAAAGTAACATACTGAATCTTATTTAGAAGTTTTGAGTTTTGGTTCTGTTGGTTTCAGCGTTGACTGAAAACAAGGATTTTGTCTTCTCACTGACATCAATGGGGTTACTATTAGCCCTTTTAGGCTATGATGTTTCTTGCTACATTGAACATTTGCCATTGACATGATCCTATATTTAAAGGGATAGATTGGAATTTGGTGCCTGAGACATCACTTCATCCTAGGCTGGGATTACATAGGAGGGGCCTGACAGTAGCCTGCTTTCCTTGGAAAGCCTTTACTTTGTTCTGCTGTGAAATGCTGTTAGATGTCCTCTGTTAAATCCTGTGTGTTTATAACGGCATCAGATGCTGCTGCGAATCACTGAGGGAGCAGATGGCAAGGAATTCAAGAAACCAACTTCCTTTGATGCCCCTGGCAGGGAAACATCCAACTATCTCCATAGATTTGAGCCAAAGAGCTGTGCCAGAATGCAAACAAAGGAATCTTTAACCTCAGGCATTGCAGCAACTTGCTGATTGTGGACAGTCCTCCTTTCAGTCTCTCAGACCCCACAGGTTGTTTGTGATTATTGCTCTGGAGCTTGTTAGACGCCCAAAGGGACAGAGCAACATTACTAATTTATACTAATCACTCTAAAAATAACAAAAAAGCAGTGGAAAAATATCAGAGAGGAGCCAATGGAAAAGCACGACAATCCTATCTGCTCTTCAAACCCCACAAATATACCAGGGAAAATGTTTTTAATGAAACATGGTGACATAACTCTGTAGGTACCATGAAAGATGTTAAAATTCCCCTCTCTGTGTACTGATGACATCTCGCACAGGAGAAGTAATGCTATGTACTTTGAGGAAAGAAATGATGAATTATTACTGTGGTTGTGGTTATTATTTAAGTGAGTGTCTGTTCCAGGAGCTGGAGATTGATGTACAATTGAATGTCACTGCTAAAGTGGATTTCATGTATTAGGTTAAAATAAATATTCAAGGTGGAGGGGATAGATAGTGGAAGAAAGTGCTTCCCAAAAGGATAAGCTGAGAATAGATAAAAGTCCGTGAGAGTGGCTTAGCTGAAAAATATCTCCACAGTCTCTTCATCAATTCAGAACAATCCAAGTCTGATAAAATGTTGATAAAGAAAATCAAAGGGGGCCATCTGTGATGGAAAGAGTTGCCTGTGTTTAATCACTGGATTTTTTGGCTCCAAGCAAAAGTTACTGGATGAGACTGAACATACTGACCATGCAAGAGGTCATAATAGTCTCTCATCCTTAAGACAAGTGACTATACTAGTCTGTCTCTGTAAAGTATGTAAATTTGAGGAAGTGATGTTTGCAATCTGATTGCAGACCCCTGAAAGTAAAGAAATCCAGACACGGGTCAAAAATAACTATTTACATCAGCAATTATTTGTTTAACCTGCAGGCAGAACTCAGATCAGTTAGAAGTCATTTATAAACAGCTCAGCACTGGAAAGCCCTGCATATGTCCAGACTCGTGTTTGGTTTCATAATTTTGGCATTTGCCAATCTCTTATCTTGTTCCCTTTGAGTGTTTATTGCACTGCACTTGCTATGTGTAACAGAAACAGTGTCCGTATCCAATACCCATCGGAAGTCTAACAACACAAAGCTTTCCACTAACAGCAATGGAATAATATCTTCTTGGAAGCAAGAGCACTCCTGGAAGGCCTATTTACAGATAATGTACCTGAGGCAAATTCTTGCACTGCCAACAATAAGACAAACCTGAAGTTTCATGGAGAAGACCCCAATAATGTTTTAATTTTATCACTCAGTGTAATAGTGAAGTTACTGGTTCCTTGTCTTCACCCATGGTAGCCATATCTCAGGAAGCTACTTGGCTGTAATGGACTGTCCTTCAGATGGAAAGATTCCTGGTCACTTGTAACGTTTGGACCACTGAATGCTTTAAGAAGTCCTGCCTTTTATATATACTCCCCAGAGAGGTTTTTTTCAAACACATTTTTCCTGTGACTGACACATTAACATGACAGATTTGCATTTTCTTATGTTATACAAGACAGTACCAGGGAGATATTTTGTTTCATCTAAAAGTACTTCTCTCTTTTCTCTTTGCTTAAAGACATTATTATAGTTTGGGTTTTTTTCAGCAAGAATGGCTTGACTATTTCTCAGACCTGTGCAGTCAAGATAACTTGTTTGCAGCAGTTTGTGTGAGGAATTCTTTTCTCTGATGAGATCATCAGGAGCAGACCAACTTTAAACACATCAGTAATTATTACTAATGGAAGTACTAATATCATCGCCTTATTCACACCCAGATAAGTTCACATTGCAGAATTATATGCTAATTTATGTAAAATCTGCAGCTGTAGACTTGAACAGATAGCTCAATGACTGTTAGCAATCTTGGATTGGAGATACTCTGATTTAGATCCTGATTCTGATTTAGACCAGCTTTCAAAAGCTGAAAGAATTTCTATAGAACTGTGTAAGTTTCTATTTAACCCTGTTAGCTGTGTCCTGTATGGGCAAGATCTTCAAAAAAGGCCAGAGATATTTTGTGTGGCCAACATTAGACAGCACAAGAGGGGTATGGACTTACGGACTCCCATGTGATTGCAGGATGTCTCCATCCAGGCACTCAGAATTTCTGGTCAATTTTAGAATTTAGCTTGAGTCATTTCATTAAAAGGCAGCAATTCATATCAGAAAACTATTTGACAAAAAGCTGTCTCTGAGCTATGTAACTAATGCATTTTGAAATCTTTGGACTTAATGTATTTTAGTTTGTCTGCAGCTACTTGAGTAACGTAAGAGGGAACATCTTGTTTCCTTTGGAATGGAGATACCATTTGTGAAATAGCCTTTCCAGGAGTGAGTCACTGATGAAAGGAGGAAGCTCATTTAATATGCTCCCGTGAAAACTGCGAAGAGAAAATGGAATTTTCAGTTTGTCTGAACGAAAACTGTTGGCAAAGCCTGGCAGCATTAAATATGAGATCTTCAGCTGTCATATGAAATAAACTCTTTCCTTTTGTTCTGATTTTGACAGCATTCAAAGCAAAACATGATATCTGGATTGTCAGAGGTTTAGAATCTCAAACTGCTGAGTCAATCCATGCTAGAAACCAGTACAGTGTGAAGTATTTGATCCAGTGACATATAATTAACTCTGAGTGAGATCCGTCTCCACAGTAGTAGGGGACTGGGCAGTAGAGAGTGCACAAATTGTGAGTCCAAGGAGTGGGGCATCAGGTGCCCACTCAGAACAGTTCTCCAGAGCATGCCCAGGATCCATGTACTCATGAGTCTGTGGTGGAGCCAGACACCACTTCTGCTTGTGCGCATGAGATGTGCCTCTGGGCTGCACGCACAGGCACAGGAAGGACCTCGTGTGAGGCACCTTTCACCCCAGCGAGATCCCATGACAAGTCCTGCCTGCCCGTGCTGGAAGGTAGTGCTGCTCTGAGAACTCATGAAACCTGTGGGCCAACTTCAGCCTTGGAATTCAATCCACTGAATTCAGTTGGGATTTGCTGACTTCAATTAAAATTGTCACGATAGGTTTATCTTAACTATAGTCAAAGTCAGAGACTTCATCTAGGACCCTTTAATTATACATGAACCCCTGTTAGACACTTCTTATTAGAGCCTTCATTTTAGAGCCTTCTGAACAAAAGATATACATCTAAAGTCATGAAACCCTTAATTCAGAAAAAGATTGTTTTTCAGTTCTACTGAGTCCTGATAGATTCATGGGAGGTTTCATTCAGCAGGATATAACTTCTTAAATTTTCCTTCTAGGCCTTTTCAGCATGTCCTACCAGATTCAGGCCTGCCTTCCAGTGGATGTATTTTCTACACTTTGATCTGACTTGAATTTTCTAGAAGAAAAAGCATTACTGAAAAACAGCTACCAAAATCACACAGTACTACTGGCAAAGCTGAATTGTTTTCAAGGAGATAATTAAGGGGAGCCTTTGCTCTGCTCCTCTGAACAAAAGATTTTGTGATAACAAACATATTAGAAATAAATGCTGGTACTGGGAAGAAAAGAGGTTTTTCAGCTATGAGCTAATATTCAAGAAGAAAACAGGTGCAAAAGTGTTTGGTCAAAGAGAAGGAACAAGGCTACTGTTGTGTTTCCAGTTTGAAATCAACTATGACTTTATCGGATGTGGTGTTCAGAAGAGGAATAATTTCTCAGTAAACAGAATCTTCATCTTTTTCACACTCACTCTTTTATGAAAGGGGTATCCTATCTCACCAGATTTTATTGGTAAATGGAGAAGGACAGGCTTTTGTTCCTACTATTAGTCTACAGCCTACAATGGGAGTCTCTGACCCAGCTGTTGTTGGAGAAGCATCCCTGGATGAAATGCTGTTTAGAACAAATGGAGCATTTTAGCCTTTTGCAAAAGAACTCACCCAAAAAAGAACTATACAGGACTCAGTTTCTGCCTGTGATTTGTCTTGCCACCACAGTGGATGCTATGAAAAAGACCAGAGAAGTTCTGCTGGTGGAGATCTACAGATAGACCTGGTTTGGTACCTGCCCCCACCCAGGCACTGTAAAAGGGGGTGTGAGGGAGCAGGGTGTGGAACTGGAAGGGCAGTGCCCTCACAGTACAGTCACCACACTGGGCAGAATGGTTCAGTGAGGCAGACCTAGCCCTTGCCTTGCTCCCACCTTCCAGTCCCCCAGCAACATGTAATAGGAAGCACCAAGCTGGGATCATGTCCTGTGGAGGGAGAAGGGGATTTTGCACACACACCCCCTATTGCTTTACAACATGGCAATATAAGAATAGCCATAAGGGTTCAGACCAAGCGTTATCTCAGTATCCATAAGGAGCTGCTTAGGGAAGAGTAATCTTGGCCATTTCCTGAGCCTGATGTGCTAAACCTCAACAAACTTCTCAGCACTATCCAGCCTCGTCTTGAATCTGCAGGATTTTTTCCTATTCCAGTTTAGTTTCATGAGGGATTCCAGAGTTCTGTTACCCGTGGCTTAAAGAACCTCCCCTCATATTTTCCCCAAGAATTCACTATTTTTCTTTTATGTGGGATAGGAACATTCCTTCCTTGGAGTGTTTTCTGACTCTTATCTGTGTGTGTTTGTTTGTTAATTTTAAAACATTATGCTTTAGTTTGTTAATGTTTTAGTCTTTCCTTACATTTCCCAGTAGATACAGTTTTGACTGCTGATTGACTGCAAGGTAGCATCTATCTCAGTTGTTTAGAGACAAATTCAATGCTAATAGCAACCTTAAGCTTACATTCTAATGATTAGTTTGCTTGCAGTTCTAAATTATCTTAAATAAGGAAAAGGCTAAGAGCAAAATCTTTGTTAAGCCTTTTAATTAGAACCATGACAGAGAAATAAAGGGGGGTTAGGGGTGGGTGGAGGGGGGAGGTTTTAATTTGTTTTTCTTTGTAATATGTGAAACTCAAATTTTACCGGAATTCTCCTGAGTAGAAGAGATTATAATTTTTTTTAATAGATAAAATAATCAACTTTTTTCTTTTCTGTATCAACAGGCTTTTCCATAGGCAACTACTGGAATGTGTTGCACTGAAAATACCCTCTGTTTAAGAGAAAAAATGCTGACCACTTTGATAATATGAGAAAGTTTATCTCCACTAGATCTTTCCTCTGTATACAGTAACAGAAGTTCATCAGAAATGACAGCTGCTCTCTAGCCAGGTGAAAAACTGGCATCTTAGTAGTTGTGCCAAAAAAAGGGTACTATAGTGAACAAAGCTGGTTCCAAACCCCAAAACTGAGGACACCAAGACTAAGGGACATAAAGCCCTTTCCCCCGTGGTTCCTGTGCAATACAGTGTACTATAACACAGAGATACAAATTCTTATTTTTTCTGGACAGCGGGTAGCTCATTTCTTACTGATTTTTTCCCAATCTCAAGCCCTTTCAGAGTCTACTTAAACTTGCAGCAGGATAGTGCTGTACAGAAAGCAGAGTACAAAAATCAGTATAGCCCTTCTGCTAATAACGCTCCCTGCCTGGGTTAAGGAAACTATCTCGGCATGTGACAGTGTCTCTCCTTCCTTCCCACTTGTGAGAAACTACAGACACTGTAGTTTCCCCTGTGCTTTCTCTCTGCACAGGGGAAAATTTACTCTCTCCATGACAAATACTTCCTCAGAAAAAAATGTTCTGTTCCTTAAGTATCCTGTGTGTTAAATTTCACCTGGTAAAGAATGGCTAGAAATGAAGGTAGTGAGCCTGAAGTTTTAGAAACTGAGTGGCAGAGACTAGCTTATTTTCCAGACATGGTTTTTCTCGTTTAAACACAGTGAAAACATAAGAATCTGATATCCAGAGTTCCAAGTGGTCACTCTGAAATATCACTTCCTAAACATCTGTTTGTGAGCATTTAATACACAACAATCGGATTTACCCTGAGAATGAACAGTATTCACCATCAGAAATGAAAGTTGTAAAAAAGCAAGATTATACCAACTGCCACCTTTTTCCTAAAGCAAAAAATACAGCTTTCATTTGGAGGTTTTGTGTTTTGGGATTTTTTTAAACCTTAGAAGTCTAAGTCCGAGAGCAGTATACAATGACTCCAGTTAGCACCAGCCCAGAGTGCCGTAGATGATGTCTCCTCTGTTGTCACCAATGAAATATCTATGTAACTCTTAGTGGGATTCAGGACTGCTNGCTGTTAACAGACTTTTCACTGACCTTCCTGGAGCTTTGAGGACAGCACTTCCCCAGATTCAGATCTTCATTTCAGAGCCCCAGCTCTTTGCTGAAGCACACGCTGAAAACAGGTGGTAGGAGCTCTTCAGAGAGGGCCCTTCAGTCAGGCTGTAAGTATTTTCCTTTCTCAAAGCAAAGGCTAAGCAGAAACTCAGCAGCAGCTGGGAGGCACAGCCTTGCAGAGGGGCAAGATGCTGTCGTTGCTGCTTGGCAATAACTTGGAAAGTGGCTTCTGACCAGCTGAATCCCCAGCCCTGTGCCAGACCGGCTGTGCTTGTGCCACCTTTGGCAGCCCACGCTCCGAGTGGGGGACAGAAGGCAGGTGTTCCCCTGTCAGGATCCATCACCGCGAAGGGATGTCTGAGCAGGCAAAAGGGCAAACAGCATCCCTCACAGTTCCACAGGCGTTGCTCCTGTTGCTGCTCTGTAGGTCTGCAGCACAGATCACAGACTCAGGCAAATCTGCACTTTAAACAGACTTTATTAATGGTGTAGTTGTGACTGAGCCCTGCAGCAGAAAAGAAGGAGCAGAAGTGCCAGTTTTTACCTTCCTCCTTTCCTTCTGGGGAGAGAAAGTGTAGCAGATGATGTTGATGCCCCATCCCTGGAAGTGTTTAAGGCCAGGCTGGATGGGGCTTTGAGCAACCTGGTCTAGTGAGAAGTGCACATGGCAGGGGGTTGGAACTCGATGATCTTTAAGGTCTCTTCCAACTCTAACCATTCTATGATTCTATGATTCTATGATTCTATGTATTCATTACTTCTCCAAAGCCTGCGTGTGAAAAACAACTAGCTTCAGAGGGATGTGCTATTAAGTAAAGCAGGTACAGTTTATCAAGAAACCCCTTTGTTTTGTGACACTTCAAATGGAAAGTGTCATGTAGACAAGGTGTAGCCCTCCAGGAAACTTAACCAGGAAAGTTTCTCCTTCGTGGTTTCACCGTTGATGGGGAGGTACTGGCTGGGACAGCAGTTCTGTAGTTTGTGAATTCTCTTCCTCCGCTGCTCAGCACTTTCAATGCATTTCACATAGGTTGAGCACTCAAGTTCCTTAAGGAAGAGGTTTCTGTGAGCTCAGTGAAGTCCTTTAAGCACTTAAAATACAGCAAGAGGGAAACTGTACAGATTTACAGACTAAGCTGTGTATTATTAGCAAGCTTGTTGTGGAACTTCATTGTGCACTTGAAAGGCAATTTGTACAGCCTAATGTGTGCCAGTAGCCTGTACCAGCACACACTTTCACTCAGCAAATTACTAAAGGATTTAAAAGGATGTGGAGATATTTGGGTTTTTTTTCCCTAGGATTTTCTTGCTTACTTTTCACTAGCTGACATGACACAATCCATAAAATATTTTATCCTCCAAGAAATGCCTTGTGTTATTTTTAGACCAAAGACACTGTATCTTGTGCTCACAGATCCTGTCGCAGATACAATTGTTCAAACAGAAAAATTGAATTAATTCATGTTATAACACTGACAATTTTTAAAACAAACAGATTTAACAGGCTGTGATTCTAAGATTAAAATGTATAGTACAATAATAGAAGTTGTACTTGGCAAAGGCTTTTAAAAATGAATCTAAGTTCCCCTGGCTCATTGCCGTTCCCTGCTGATTCTGTTACATGTGAAATACAGCCTGATTTCAGACAGATCTGACTTTCCAGGTGAGAAAATATTTTTCCTAAATCCAGATTATGAATTCCCTACCAAATCTGGTCTGCGTACTAACGGCTCTGATGGGATGCAAAGCTGCCCCGTGACAGCCTCCAGGGATCTGTCCTGGGCAGACTGGTCACCCCTTCTCTGGGACAAGCTCTGCCCTAGCTCTGTTCCCTGCAGCCTGCCTTCCTGAAGCGAAAGCTGTTGTGTTCAGCAGGTGGCACCAGCTGCTTGACGACACGAAGGTGTGCTGATCCATCTTCTGAGAAAAAACTGAGTCCCTCAGAGCCAGCAAAGTGTCAGCTTCAACACACGGGTCTTCTCCAGGAGCACTGGAAAATGCTGTCCTTGCTGGAAGGGAAGTTTATTTTCTCTCTCCCTCTGCTGCCGTCATAGATGGTGCTTTGTATCCTTTCACTTTCTCATGCCTCATCTGTGCAGCTGTATAATTTGTGTGCAGAAGATACAGCTTTTCTCGGTGCTCTGCTAACCCAGATGCCTGCTGCAACTTGTGGTGTCAGAGCAGTGTGGGATTTACTGCCAGCAGTGTGCCCAGGTGGCCAAGAAGGCCAACAGCATCCTGGCTTGTGTCAGGAATAGCGTGGCCAGCAGGAGAAGTAGTGCACTTCTGGTATTTGCTACCATTCATCTGGGAATTTCACACCGGTCACAAACCCTGAAACCACAAGTGTCAGAAAGTCACCTTCAGTAAACCCTTTGACATCACATTGGTACGCACTTAAATGGATATTTCAGGTTAATTCCTTGGCATATTCTCTACAGTTAAAAGAAAAAAGCGTTGGCAGTAGTTTTTCATAACTCCCCACCTTTAGAGTGGGTTGCCTTAGTTACCGTGGCCGGCTTGAGAGACAGCAAATTTAGTACTAATACATTTTCAAAGCCCTGCAGTTTCTGTAAAATCTCTGTGCCGTAACCAGATACAACATATGCTTTTATCACAGCGTTAGTAAGCTACAGTGATGATGTCTAGTCAAGTTAAATCAGAGGTGCAGATTGTCACAAGCCACAACAACAGCCTTGGGCCATTACCTTAGTGGCTGTCCTGTGTATACTGGGAGAAACTGGTTGCTAAATTTCCCTACAACTGGAAAGAAGATTGGCTTCGAGTGGCTCGGGTATCTGGTGCTTGAAAGCAGTCTGCTGCAGTCAAGATCATACTTTCCCTGGTAGAAAATGGGTAGATCTTAAGTTGTCCTCTCGATCAGTGATTCAGTATTTCCACTGACACTTAAGAAAACCACAGGAAACAGTTATTCTTTAAAGGGTAACTGTTATCCATCATAAGCAGAGTTAACACAGGTCTCAGTGGCTCTTGATTTGTCTTGTTCTCTTGAGCACGGAATTCAGTTTGAGAAGAGCTCACTGTGTAACCTGCTGTGATACAAGCAATATTTTTCACCTCTACTCCACTTTTTCTTTAGTGCAGCTTTTAAAATTTTAAGTAGCGTGAGCTGAAGTTTGAAGAGATTTTATATTATTTCTGTAACATTTGAAAGTTCCTAGAACCACTTTAGCTCTGGGGAGGAATTGTCTCTTCACAAGGTCAAGAGCTGTCAGCAAAGGAACAAGCAGTGCTCAAGAGAGTGTGGCTGTTTCATAGAATCACAGAATGGTTTGGGTTGGAAGGGACCTTGAAGATCATCCAGTTCCAGCCCCCCTGTCATGGGCAGGGACACCTCCCACCACACCAGGTTGCTCCAAGCCCCATCCAGCCTGGCCTTGAACACTTCCAGGGATGGGGCATACACAGCTTCTCTGGGCAACCTGTTCCAGTGTCTCATCGCTCTCACAGGAAAGAATTTCTTTCTAGTATCTAATCTAAATCTACCCTTTTCCAGTTTAAAAGCATTACCAGTTTCTGAGCTCAGGGTCCTGGGGGACAGTACAGGATGGCACATGGAGTTCTGCTTTCATGGAAGCATCTCCTTCGCTGAAGAGCAGCTGTAGGCTGTGCTGCAGGACTGACAGTGCTCTGTTCTGAGGAGCTCTCTTATTATCTTTTAACTTGAACCTAGTCTTTTGTCATCAGCTGAGTGGAGAATAAGACAAACAAACAAACAAAAATCCGTGTGTGTGTCCCCCCCCAAAAAAGTAGTTTATTTGTGAAATTAGCCAGTATGTATTTCACTGCAGCCCCGCTACTTATTCCTACTGAATAAGCTGCCACCTGTTGGTGCTTCTAAACTGGTTAGCTCTCTGAGTTCAAGCTAAATGTCTTGAACTCTTACAGAGTAGTAATTTGAAGGAGGAAAGCACTGAATCTACCTTTTAAAATAGCTTCTCCTGAGAGCTGAAGCAACATTCTAAGTCTTCAATGCACTAACAGAGCTCTCTGCCCCCGCCCCCCCACCCC
>VXBW01001620.1:278638-337762 GCA_013400375.1 Thinocorus orbignyianus
CCAGCCCTGGCTTTTTTTCAGAATCTTCTGTTTTTCTGAAAGGTCTGACTTCAGGACTGAGATTATCCATGTGAAGTTTCACACCCTGGCTGAAACGTCATCCTGAAAATGTTTTAGAAAGCCTGAAATGGCAGTGAGGAAAAATAAATAACAAGTCAGCCTCAGGCTTTGGTCACTTAAAACAAAACCAGGTGTATTTTTGCATATCCCCCGCTATATGTAATTGTGCAAACTAACCATTGTGTGTTTTTTAATGTCTAATATCAAGAGGGCAGATAGTTTTCCAGCTGTTAGATTCATCAGTTTCTGGTCTTTCTTCCCAGCTTTACAAACAGAAATGCCCTCTGGGGTCAGACCCCTGGTCCACCTGCTCTCGGTGGCGACAGGAGCTGCTGTCTGGGGAGAGAGCATGAGCCTGGTCATCTTCTGAAGTCCTTTCATCCTTCCCCAGCAACCACAAGTGTTGTACCCAGGGTGTTCAGGAGTGCATTTATGGTCCTCATTGGTTGAGAATTGATCTAATCCCATTTTGGACCCATGGATACCATCTGCCTTGCAGCCTCCTCCAAGTTCTAGAGGTTTACTGCCCACTGTGTAAACAAGTGATTTCTTAAGTGTGTTTTATAGCGATTTATCTTTAACAACAAGAGCGTGTTCATCCCCATTTGACAAGAAGGGGGGTTGTTTCCAAAAGAAGCTGTTACTGGTAGATGTCTCACGCATGAATTTGTCCAATGTGAGGCATCCAGGGCTTGATTTTTTCACAGATGCCTGAACTGATTTCTATCCCAGATCAGTCATGCGCAAGGATCAACATGCAAATGGTGATCACTTGTGGTATTGTTAGATTTATTGACTGACCCATAATTAAATACCAATTCCATGGCAAAGTAGAGGCCAAACCTCGTTATCCCCAGTCATGGTCAACTTCTTTTTCTCAGAGGTTTGTGTCTGTCTCATCGCTTGTTATCTTGTGCAGCCAATGTCAAAAAGGGGCAACAATAAAAGCTGGCATCGCTCACTGATGTTCCAGACTCATCCCCTGAACAAAGAGTAGCATTTGCCTGATCCAGGGAAAAACGCAGTAGAAAACACAGTGTAGGACTGTACAATTACAGTCCATCTCTTAAAGCATATACAGAAAGGTATAAAATTAATATTGCTGGGAGTAAGATCATCTCCAAAAGTGTCTTTTGGTTCCCAAATAATGCTGCGTGCCATAATGCATAATTCTCAGTATTTCAAAATCTGAACCCTCACAATATCCCCATTAAAATCAAAAGAGGAGGGGAAAAAAAAAGTATTCTTATTCTTCTCCTGAGCAGCAAGTGTCCAGAATCAACAGGCTATTTCTGTCTCGCATCCTTCTATATTAAGCAGCACATGATGGCAGTGGGATTTGGTGAGGTGCCCTGAGGAGGTGGACCATAGTGATGACTGGAGCAATCCAGGCCCCTCTGGGGGCTGCCTCCTCTGCAGTGGCGGTGACCCCACACAGAGTTGTCGTGGTTGGAAAGGACCTCTGAGATCATCAAGTCCAACCACACACACACAAAAAACCCCTACGTCTCAGCCACTAGAGCATGCCCTCAAGTGCACAGCTACACATTTCTTAAATACCTTGATGGATGGTGACTCAACCACCTCCCTGGGCAGACCTTCCCAGCGCCTGACCACTCTGTCAGTGAAGTAATTCTTCCTAATATCTAACCTAAACCTCCCCTGCCGCAACTTCAGACCATTTCCTCTGGTCCTGTCATTACTCACTTGGGAGAAGAGGCCAACACCCACCTCTCTACAACCTCCTTTCAGGCAGCTGTAGAGGGCAATGAGGTCTCCCCTCAGCCTCCTCCTCCTCTCCAAACTAAACATGCCCAGATCCTTCAGCCTCTCCTTGTATGACTTGTTCTCCAGACCCCTCACCAGCTTGGTGGCTCTCCTCTGGACACNACTTTCTTCCTGATATCTAATCTAAATCTCCCCTCTTCCAATTTAAAACCATCACCCCTTGTCCTATCAGTGCACTTCCTGACAAAGAGTCCCTCTCCAAATGCAGGACCCGGCACTTGGCTTTACTGAACCTCATCCCGTTGGCCTTGGTCCATGGGTCCAACCTGTCCATGTCCCTCTGAAAAGCCCACCTACCCCCAAGCACATCAACACCCCCACCTAGTTTGGTGGGAGCCTGAAGGGCAGCTGCCCCTGGGCGGGTGGGACACCTCCTTCTCCCTTTCCATCAGCTATTCCTGCTACGGCATCCCTCCCTCTCTCGATTTTCCTTGCTGGGTGACCCTTCCCGCTCCTCCCCTCCCCGGCGGAGGGCTCAGCGCTATCACACCTCTGGGGGGCGCTACATCTCCGGGCGGCTGGGCGGTGCGGGGCGGTGCGGTGGCACCGGGCGGGGGTCGGGCCGGGCCGGGCCGGGGGTGCGGGTGTGTGTGTGTTTGCTCCAGAGGAAAGCCATGGATCCCGCAGCTGCCCGGCGCCCCGGCGCCCTGCCGCGGCTGCTGCTGGCCTCGGCCGGACGGGCGCTGCTCTGGCTGGGTCCCGTCTACCTGGCGGGGTACCTGGGGCTGAGCGGCAGCTGGGTGCTGCTGGGGCTGGCGCTGTGGCTCTGCTGGGGACACAACCGGCGCTGGAAGAGGGACCGCCTGGCCGCTGCCTTGTCGCTGCTGGAGGACGAGCGGGAGGCGGTGTGCCGGGGGCTGGCCGCCCGGCAGCTGCCGGCTTGGGTGAGTGAGGGGCGGCGGGGACCTGCTCCGTAGCATCCGCGGTGTCACCGGCAGTGAGGACGCTGCGGGGTGCCGGAGAGGCGGAGGGACGGGTTTTCCATCGGGAGCAGCTGAATTGGGGGGAAAAAAGGTGGCAGGGATGCCACCAGTCTCTTGGTTTGGCAGCCATGGTCGGTAAAGGGGGTACTGAACGGGGAGTTGTTTTCGCCCGGGAGATGTGGATGTTGCTGCCGGCGTGCTCCTAAAACAGGCTGTTCTGTCCCGGGAGAAATCCTCCTGCAAATACCTGCTGTCGCCTTGCAGGTGTTTTGGTGTAGCGGGTGCTTATTTTAGACTTTCTCATCCCGAAAGTTTTCTCCCCTTCTTTGTAGTGTCATTTGAAAAAAAAAATTATAATAATACATAAACGTAATATTCATCAGCATGCTAAATATTTAACTTTTCCATACCGTCTCTTGGCAGTATGGAAAGCCAACCCCTGTTTGTTCTTCACGTTTGCTCCTAAGCTGCTCTGGGTTTTAAAGTGAAGAAACTTGAAAAATCTTAAACATGCATTTTATTCTATGTCCTCTGTTGTTTGTTGGGTAGTCTCCGTTGACTAATGGAAATGGATGATGAGGAGTGTTTTTTTTAATTCATCGTCATTTGCTTAGCATTTAGAAACATGTCAGGGACCGGTAGGGAAATGCTTTTCTTGTAAGAAAGAGAATATCAAAGAGCTCTATTTGTAAGGAGTGTTGGAGTGTAATGGAGACATTTATAGTCAGCAAACTGTTTTATATAGCCTACAGCACTCGGCTCTCCTTAATGCTGTGGGAAACGGAGGCAGGCAGCTCTTGGGAGAGAAGTGAGGCCAGGGTCTGCCAGCAGAGCTGGTGCTGCTCCCTGCCCATGTTCTCCTGCCGGGCACAGAAGCTGTCTCTGAATTTCTGCTTGTTTTTATTGACAGAGGGTTTCAAGCAACTCAGAACGTTAACGAGTGTGGTGGTGTCAGCTCTTGACCTGATGCTGTAAAGGAGTGTTGTGTTTTATCCTCAAGTGCCCTGAATCTGGGTAATGAGAAATTGAGGCTCTTAGTCATCATTGAAAAAAATCAGAGTCAACCCCCCTTCAACACACACACACACACTCTTTCAAAAGTTCTTGGGTGTTATGGCTGAAAGTATGAGGCTTCATTAGTGCAAGGGATTATTGATTGCCCACGGGAGGCTGCGCTGAGGGCACTGCGTACCCCAGGGACAGGAGGGGTTTCACAAATGAGGAGGCTCGGCAGAGCCCACCGAGATGGTCAGGGGCTGGGGCACCTGGTGTGTGAGGGGAGGCTGATGCAGCTGGGGCTGTTAAGCCTTCCCTTCTCTTGAAGGAGGACCTCACCACTGTCTCCCACAGCCTAGCAGTTGCTCGTAGAGAAGGTGGAATCAGACTGACTTGTGAATCCTTGGAGCTGGCTTGCTGGAAAGCAGGATGTGGGACCTCAGGATAAAGGGAAGCGCTTTGTGCTTTCAGTTTTAGCATTTATCCATATTGCCACTTCTTTCCTTTTCTGTGTTGGTAACTTTTCTTCTTCACCAGTTAATATTTGCTTCCACACCGCGCTTGTACTTCTTGGTTTTTTAACTCGGCTTTCATTTTCCTTCTATCTCCTTCCTTGATTTGATCATCTTCTTCTCCCATATGCCAGTCTTGGAGGCTGATTCTCACCTGCTGTCTATTCAGTTGATTCTCTGGTGTCATCTTTTGTGGGTTTTTTTTAAATCTTTAATTCTTGCCTTTCCATGTTCATGAGCCTTCAGCTAAACAACTCTAAAAATGTCCCTTGTGTTCTTCTCTCCTGACATGCAGAGGTGGGAGTAGGAGCACATTTGATGCTAGGGGGAGCAGGGGTTGGATTTGCAGTGCTGTAACCCTAGGAGAAGTTCTGGAGGTGTGAAGCGGTGGTGGTGTCTTAGGGGGTTGGTAAATAGCTGTCTCCTCGCTTGCCCTGTAGTAAAATGAGGAGGATCCATCCAAGTGTAGAATTAGGAGCAATCATTGATTACACTAGTTGGTTCAAAACCGCTCTCCCTCAGATGCAGCAGCTCCTTCAAATGTGGTTTGGGCTCCCCTCAGTCGTGGTGGGATCAGCTGTTGGGAGATGCCTTCATATCGCAGCCTTTGCTTCGGAGGGGACACTGGATGGATTCCCCTCATCTCCTTAGCCATCTGTTTCAGGGAGTTTGCAAGGTTATTTTGCAGCACTTTGGCCGAAAACAGCCAGTGAGTTTGGGATAGAGGCATTCCTGTGCTTATTTGGGCAGGCTGGGTTTCCTTGGGAAACCGGGCTGGAAATCTGCTTGTGTGGAGTAGAGTAACATCTGTGCCTTGGAGAGGTGAGACTTTCTGACTTCGGCCTGACTTTTGGAAGACCAGTCGGTGTCTGGAGCAGAGGCAGCTGAGCTTCCACCTGGGTTCTGGCTCCTGGGGCTGATGGGGACTTCTCCCTGTTGCTTTGGCAGCTGCTAGCAGGTAAGAACAACCAGGTACACAGGGTTTCTTCCTGCTGTTAAATTCCTTTTACCAGGAGAAATGTATATTGCTGGGTATGGAACAGTCTGTTTAAAACTTTGCCTCTTAATTCCTTGTTCATGTAAAAGGCTTGTTGAGACTTTTAGGTTTTGTTACCCCAGCACAGGGAGCTAAAATACCTGTCCCTTAAAAACCAAACGAACACAACAACAACAACAAAGACACAACACACACACACACACCAAACAAACAAGCAAACACCAAAAAACCCTAAACAAACAAAAAAAACCCCTGATAGATAGATTCCTGTGTTGTGTTTGAAGAGAATGGCACTGTTGTGTCAGAGGTGGTTTCTGCTGTTGCTGTGATCGTGGTTGTGGCCTGCTCCAGGGCAAGGTGGAGCTCTGCAGAAACTTAGACGTTTTCTTTACTTGCTAGTTATTGGCCCTTACCTAGTGGTTTTGATCTTCAAAGCTCTTTTCAGATGCTAAGTAATTTTTTTTTGCAGCATTCCTAAAATATTGGCAAGAAGTACGCCTGCTTTTGTAGATGGGGAAACCTGATTTTGATAGCGTGACTTGCCCAAGGCTACAAGATTAAGTCTCATTCTGGGACAGTGTTAACTTTGGTAGCTCTTGGTGGCTGGTTCTGGGCTTAGTAGGAAGTGTTTTGGGCTTCTTTTACCTGCGATGTACTGATGATGAACTCGAGGACAAGATCTTGTTGCCAGAGCTTTCACCAGTAACAAGGGTCAGAAGTGAGTCTGAAGTCCAGAGCACAGGGTTAAAAAAGACACAGTAAGTTCATGGAGTAAGATGTTGGGTCAGGAAGGGTTCCAGAAAGGGTTGCCCAGAGAAGTTGTGGCTGTCCCATCCCTGGAAGTGCTCAAGGCCAGGCTGGATGGGGCTTTGAGCAACCTGGTCTAGTGGGAGGTGTCGCTGCCCATGGCAGGGGGTTGGAACTCAATGATCTTCAAGGTCCCTTCCAACTCTAACCATTCTATGATTCTAAGAAGAAAGCTTGGTGGTGTCACTGGGCTGAACTAGAGCAGAATTCTTCTGCTAGTGGGACATGCACATTATGGGAATAGCTTGTGGTAGGAAAGGCTTTCCTCAGAGCTTGTCTTGCTAGTGAGTGGATAATCTAGATGGAAGACTTGGATGCCATGCTCTGCTTCTTCTGCAGAGCTGCTCGCTGAATTTGTTACCATTGAGCGCAGCTGACCTTTGGTATTGGGAACCAACTGGAAATTGATGGCCTTTCGTAATAGGCAGAAAGTCTTTTTCACCAAAGGCATGTAGTTGGCCAACGTTTGTGAGAGCCCTTCTGTGTTAGCCAAGGAGTTCCTGGTGGGCTTTGGTACCTTTGAGCTACAGCAGTGCTACTTCTTTCCTCTGTCAAAGGAAACTGAGGTCTGTCGTGCCGGGGTAGGACCTGTGTTGCAGACACATGAATGAGGGGATGTCGAGCAGGATGGAAAAGTACAAGTGGCTGCTAATCCTGTCACAGCAACCTGAGGTGTGACACAGGCATCTGTGATTCATGGCAGTTGCTTTTGGCGTTTGCCCTGGACCGTCTGGTTTGGGTGTCTGTGGCTCAAATAGCGAATTCAGTTTTGCTTTTTCTTAATGGGGGGGGTCTAACTACTCTCCTCTTCTTATTTTTTTTGCCTGTTTCCTGATGTTCTTGTGTGCTGTTCCAGCTCTCCTTGACCACCAGCTTGCTTCTTGGATTCCTCTTGCAGTTGCATTCCTAGCAGCTTTGGCTCTAGAGAATAATCCCAGACATTTTTGTGTTCATATTGTGCTGCGTTTCTACCCCCCTTAACACTGGTGGGTCTCGCACGTGGTCTGTGACTTTCTCATTGGGATCTGGTAGCCTGACTGTTGCCTGTCCTTCCTTTTGGGTCGCATCCTTCTCCTTGGTGTAAGACCTTTTGAAGGACAGCTTGCTACACTGCTTCCAGCCCAGCTTTCCCCTGCCTGTGACGGATCCAGGGCTGTGGAGCAAATGCTGGGGGATGCTGGTGGTTGGCAGTTGCCTTGGAGCTGGAGACCAGCTGCCTTCGGGCCACCCAGGATTTATATGCCTTTGTGGAGGACCTTTTGGTGAAAGGTGAAAGGCTGGCAGGTGAAGTGGATGTCCCTTGAATCACATAATCTGCCTTACTGGAAAACATCAGCGGCGTTTTGTCAGTATTGATTGTCCCTTCTGGTGCTGTGTTCTCACTTTGTCATGCAAATAGGGCTGGGTAGGCTGACATTTCACTGAACTTGTGTCCTCATCTTGTTTATTGGGAAAAGTCGCTGTTTAAAAGTTGCTGTTAATCAAAAGAAATTGCTTGTAAAGGATATGGTAATTTGTTGTTAATGTGGTAATTTGAAGCATTATTTGAACTGGGCTGTGGAATCACACTTGAAGCTGGAATAAAAGGCAGGCTGTTGTCTGTTCCATCCCAGCATCTCTGAGCACCTCCCTGAAATCCACTGAATTGAACAGCAAGCCTTTGACTGGAGTGTAATTCACACCTCTTGGTATAAGGAGGTGAGGTATTGTCCTACCCAGTTACTATCACCAGGCTGGATGATAGTCATAGGATCATAGAATCATCCAGGCTGGAAGGGACCTCCAAAGGTCATCTAGTCCGACCTCCCTGCAGTTGCAGGGACACCCCCAACTAGACCAGGTTGCCCAGGGCCTCATCGAGCCTCACCTTGAATATCTCCAGGGAAGGGACCTCAGCCACCTCCCTGGGCAACCTGTTCCAGTGTTCCACCACCCTCAGAGGAAAGAACTTGTTCCTAGTCAAAGGAGTCCCTTCATATTCCGGTGCTCTTGTAGAGCTGAGCGGGGCCCAGATGTCCCCTTTGAGAAGCTGCTGCACTGTCCTTCCCTTCTGCGAGAGCCTGCTACCAGCTTACAGCACTGGCTGAAAATAAGACTTGAGTGTGTGATTGTTGTAAGGTGATGGTGTCTCTTCACTCAACATCTTCTTGGTGAGGTCTGAGAGATCAGTTAATTAATTACTTGAGTGGCCTTGTATCCGACTGTCCCGACGGTGATTCAACAAGTCAGCCCTCCAGGAAACTGGAGGGATTTTGCAATCGACACAGAAACTTCTTGTTGGCATTTGATGTGTCCAACTTGAGATCACGATGCATGAGTGACTACTTCATTTTAATTTGTCCTTAGCGTCTTTAAAACCTCTGAGAGGTGGAACCACGGGACGGTTACACACAGTAGCACATGCTGATGGGATTAAACCCTCACGGGGCTGCTTTTCCCTGAAGCCATTGGCACTGTGTTAGTATTAGTGGAGAAATGATGCCGCAGCCAATAAATTGAGTTTCCCAAGCAGGTTCTTGTTTTCCAAAGTGAGGTGTCCTGGTTGAGGTGAGCCAGTACAGGAAACAGGTCCTGCACAGCTTGTGGTCTTGAAGGGAAGCAGGTTCTCGTGGCCTCCCAAGGTATGACCAAGAGAAGGATGAGAAATCTAATGCTGCTTTACATCACAAACAGGATGTGACACTTGCTTTAATCATATAAACGTGCCCAGAGGCATACCAGTACATCAGTGCACGTGTTCTTTTCCCTTTTGATATTTTTTTACTATTTTATTTACCTTTTATAACTTTTCAAGGAGGTAGTAAATTATAAAGGGTGTATATATGAGGGCAGAGGGATCTCAGCTTACCTTCAAACTTGTTCCCCGCTCTGTGGTGTGTTTTGTGTGTGTTGCAGCATGCCGGGACAGGTGGCCCGTGGTGCTCACTTTATTTTTCTTTGCATCCAGGTTCACTTCCCTGATGTCGAGCGAGTGGAGTGGCTGAACAAGGTGAGGAGCTCCCAATGCCAGCTTGCGAGGCTGTCTGCTCTGGGCTGTGCCGCGGCACATACTCTGTGGGCTAAGCCAGGGAAAGTTGTCCAGTCACTTAAGTCTTGGAGCCACTTAAGTATAGAGTTTCCACTGAGGTTTTGCTGAGAGCCAAATGTCTGCCTGGTTGATGAATTTGACCACAACACTTCCTTCTGAGACTGGAAAAGCAAGTGCGTGTGTATATGTGTACAGGTGTATGTGTGTGTGTATGGATCTATATGTGCACACGTATTATTATTATTTTAGTAAAAGTAGTGGCATCTCCTTTTACCAGAAAGATTCCCAGAGAGCTCTGAGGCAGTTGTTCCTATCCAGTAACTATCTTGTTTTGATTTTTAGCAAACTTTTTTTCTCAAACTTTCTTTTTGGCTCCTGGAAGATCTTATTGCAGCCTTCCGGTACCTGAAGGGAGCTACAGGAGAGCTGGAGAGGGACTCTTTGTCAGGAAGTGTAGTGATAGGACAAAGGGTAATGGTTTTAAATTGGAAAAGGGGAGATTTAGATTGGATATTAGGAAGAAAGTCTTTCCTGTGAGAGTGGGGAGGCACTGGAACAGGTTGCCCAGGGAAGCTGTGGATGCCCCATCCCTGGAGGTGTTCAAGGCCAGGCTGGATGGGGCTTTGAGGAACGTGGTCTGGTGGGAGGTGTCCTTGCCCATGACAGGGTGGTAGAACTCGATGATCTTTAAGGTCCCTTCCAACTCTAACCATTTTGTGATGTAAAAGTTCATCTTGCTCCGCCCTAAATATACCTAACTCCTGGGAATATCGTGACACTTCAGACTAATTAGAAGCTGTTGTCCTTTCCCTGTGGTTAGAAGGTGTTCATATGTTCTGTGGAGCTGAAAACTCACCCTTCGGTTCCTAAAACAAATTCCTTTTTTGAGGAACCAGCATGGATCCTTCTATAACAATGACTTAAGAGCCCAAATGTGACTTGACTCGGTATTTTAAAAGGACAGGGATTAATAGCTAAGCATTCTGTGGTGTGTGTCTGTTTCTCCATGAGAAGTATGTTTCTGCTTTTGCTTTTCTTTAGGTTCTTGTACAGGCTTGGCCATACTTTGGGACAATCATGGAAAAAGCATTTAAAGAAGTTGTTGAACCAAAAATCAGAGCAAAGAATGTACACCTCAAAACATGCACCTTTACCAAGATCCACTTTGGTGAGAAGGTAGTGTGAAACCTTTGCAATGCTTGCTGTGCAGTCTTTTCTGAAAAGGGGAGAGCATTTGGTTGGGAGTCTGAGTTCAGCTCTATAGTAGCTCTGAGTATTTAACAAGATGGTACGACTCTGCTGCCTCCTTTGCTCCCTCCTCATGATGAGAATGAGAAGGAAAGGTCATTTAGGAGACACACATCCCTTCCCACCAGCTGTCAGTGTCATGGGACTGGAGAAGAGAAGGGGGGACATACCCACATTTCCTTCTGTTTGACCCTTACAACAGGAGTTTTCAGTGCTTCCTTAGGTTTGCAGCATGGGCTGCTTGGAAGCAGCCCTATATTTGAGGACTACCCGGGCTGTTCACTTTACCCGTACTTTGCATGCTCCTGTGTAAAGTCTCTGATGAATACAAAGTCTTTAATGCTTCTGTACTTAAATCAATTGAAGTGAGTCAGACTTTTCACTTGGACTTAACTAGAAAGATCTTAACTATGTTGTATCTTGCTTGTCTTTATTTCAGTGCCCGAGAATCAATGGAATAAAAGCATACACCAAAGAAGTTGACAGAAGACAAATTACCCTGGACCTGCAGATATGGTAACATTGCATCCTTCTTTATATAGATGGCTCTTAACTCACTGCCAGTTTGACACCCATGTGAGAGTTATCATGCTGGAGTGGACATGTGGTCCACTAAGATCAGCATGAAGTAGAGAGGTCCTTGTCTTGTATCAACCTAGAATGATAAGAGATAATCTGTCCCCCAGCTGGAGTTTCTCAATACTTACAGAGTTGGGGACATTCTGCATCAGCCTTTAAGTCAGAGAGCAGAGTCACCTGCACAGGTCTAGGTGTTACCTCCTCTGGCCCATCACTGCTGCCATGGATATAAGAACATGTCCCTTGGCTTTGCCATTCGTCGCAGCAAGAACCCAAGTTTTGGAAGTGTGTTTTATGTTCTGACAGCTCTGGCAGCTTTCAGACATGGAGACGCTTGGTCTGCCTATTGCCCCACTATGTTTCCTCTTCAGCCCAACCTCTCCAGTTCTTCCAGAACTGCTTGTGCTACTTACTTTTTAATTCCTTCCCCTTATTTTTTTTTTAATTTCTTCCCCCAGATTAATCCTCTTGCTTTACTCACCGTTTGTTCTGTGTACCACCCAACGCATTTACGTCGTTTGATTGCAGCTGTTTTCTGAGTAGGAAAATTGCCTCTAGGTCTATCAACAACAACAACAAAACTAGATAAAACATTTGGTACCTTCCAGGCTGTTTTGAATGAGCTTGTGTGTTTTGTTAACATCGGAGCCACTGCAGAGCTAAGCTCTCTCCTCATTTAGCCTGGAGAGCAGAGTTACTGGGGGAATTACCACTTCCATGCTGCTGTAGCTCTGTAAGTTTAGTGGGCGATGGAGATGCCTCATTTAAATGGCTTTTCTTCATGGTAATGCCAGGAAAAAGCAGTGTGAAATTATGGAGTGGCTTGGCAGTAGCACAGAGCTGCTCAGAGCTGTGCCTGCTGCTTAATGTGGCAGTGGCACAGCAGCATCCCCAGCTCCGGCAGAGCGCTACTGCTCTCTGCAAAATGACATGCTTGATTTTTCAGCCAGAACGTGTTGTGCTTTAGTGCTGTCAGTGGAGTGCTTTTTGTGATAGCCAGACAAGTTTTAGGGCCTTTGGCAAATTGTTCATGATGGAGGGATTTGATGCCTTTAAGGCTCTGCGGGAGGTTTCTGCTGTTCACTATTCAGCTACTTCTTCAGGCTGCTTCTCCCACATACTCATTTTCGCTCTCTTTTAACAATCCTCTGCAGAGGGATTCCCCCACCTCCACATTCCTGTCCCTCTGGCAGACTCATCAGCATCTCCAAACTGGCCAAGCACTTCTGTTCCCCATCGTGACAATAACTTAAGCTGAACTGTTGTCTGAATAACCCAAGTACTTTCTGTATTCACAGAGGAGTGTTCAGACTAACTGGTCCCTCTGTTGGGGGTCTCTTCTTCTGGGCTGTGTTAAGGACCCACCTTTTCTTATCATGTTATACATGAACATCAGTTTCAGCAACGAAGCTGGGTGTTGTGCCTTGCATGGTGTCCGTGGGAGGTAGTGTATTAATTCCAGGAATGGGGAGAAGCAGTGGTGTTATTTACCTGCCTTTTTCTGGATTGCCAAACAATGTGGGGTGGGTTGTTTGTTTTTCTCTTTTCTTTATTCAAAGAAATGAACAATCTCCACTTTTCTGGAGTGAGTCCATTATGACATGGACTCTCTCAGCTACACAACTAGCAGTGAGTGTCTGCACGAGTGCAGCTGGTGTTGGGAGAAGAGTTGGTGAGAGGAGATGGACTTGAGCTTCCCCAACGTGGGACTGCCCCCCTTTGCATTACTCCTTGGTCAGCACAAGCCAGGGAGGTTTAAATGGCTGGATGTATCCATGGAGCTGCATCTGGGCATCACAGCTCTGGAGAAGAGAGTGATGTGTCATGGGAGCTGGTGTGGTGCACTTTGCAGTGCTGAGACACCCTGTGTGTTAAGCCGTGTCTTCCATCTAGGAATCTCCATGCACTCTGCAAATGCTTCTTGCTTTCAGTCTCACAGTGGTACGGAATCACGGAATTGTCAGAGTTGGAAGGGACCTCTAGAGATCATCTGGTCCAACTCCCCTGCTAAAGCAGGATTGCCCAGAGCACATCACTCAGGATGGTATCTAGGCGGGTCTTGAAGGTCTCCAGAGAAGGGGACTCCACAACCTCCCTGGGCAGCCTGTTCCAGTGCTCTGTCACCCTCAACGGAAAGAAGTTTGTCTTCATATTCAAATGGAACTTCCAATGTTCCAGCTTGTGCCCATTGACCCTCATCCCGTTACTGGGAACCACTGAAGAGTCTGGCTCCATCCTCCTTCAACCCAGAAAGCTGATTCTCCAAATGAATTAATGTCAGAGCATTCCTGAAATGTTCTCCAAAATGGCATTTTTCAAAGTGGGAAATTTTCAAGTGCAGCCACTTGACCTCTTGCAGCTGGTGTTCTTCCCACTAATTCTGCAATTGCCTGAGCTGCTGTGTAGCCATGTAATCATTGAATATGATCATCACAATTTCAAAGCATTTGAAGGTACTATTACCTCCCAGAAGAATATCTTGCAATCCAGTTGCTTCCTATTTCATTAATATGATTCAGTACTCATAATAATTTTTCATTGGAAATGTTTTGAATTTTCATTTCCATGCTCCTCTGTGGCATTTACAGCACATGGGATGTCATAGAAAAATAGTGAAATAATTAATATGTATAAAAACAATATGTACATGTTGCAATTTAGTCTTAAAAGACAATCTCTGGACTCTCTAACTGGCAAGTTTTCAAATCTGGAAAGAAGGTCTCTGTCATTTTAATGCAGAACTGGAGAAAGTAACCGAAGTGTGCAACAATACTTAGAGCTTGGTGGAGACTGGGTTAACTAAGTTTGTAGGATCTTAACATGAAACTAAAAGCATTTTGGAAACTGGTCAGTCTTGAGCAGGAAAGGAAAACTTGAGGTGGCAAGTGACTTGACAAGCAAGGGGAAAAGTCAGAGGTGGTCTGTTTTTTCTCATACCTTGTGGTAGTTGGTCACATTTTCTTGTCTCTCTTGTCTCAGATTGCTTGCTCAAAAGCAAAGTCCAAAGTCAGGCAGACTAAGCACTAGTCTGCTTCACAAAACACTTGAGCAGGCTGGACCACAGAGGGCTTCTAGAATGTGGACTGATGAGAAGGTGGGGCCCGTGGGGAGTTACTTTACAGGGGGAGAATTGCACTTGCCTTTTCTAAAGGTACACATGGGCATCCAGGTTAGTCAGACTTGTCAGTGTGTGCTCTTGTGGCATCCCACCCTTCAGCCAGTGCATTGCCGTTGCATCGTGAACACTGGGCCAAACTTTTCCACCCAAGCACAGAAAACGTGCAAGATACCTGCACTTCTACAAGCTCTTCTGCAGTTCTCATCCACAGCACAGGCATGCTTATCTGCATCACCTTGCGCATTTCCACCACCTTGTGCATCACCTGGTGATTTCCACCCAGAGTACCCATCCTTGCTTCCACCCTCTGTAGGCCTCTGTTTTGCTTTTGACCTTGTCCAGGAGCTCCTTCTTCATCCATGCAGGCCTCCTGGCTTTTTTGCCTGACTTCTTTCTTGGGATGCACAGTTCCTGAGCTTGGAGGAGGCGATCGTGGAATACTAATCAGGAGTAAATGAGGAGTAAAACTAATGAGCATCCTTCCTACCAGGCACCCTAGTGTGGGGGTGATGCCTGTACGCAGCAGACTTAAGGATAGTTAAAGTTTCTGGCTCTGGTAAAAGGGGTAAAGACTTCTCTGACATCTAGACTTTAAAACCCGATTGTGCATATTAAAGTGTTACTGGAGAAAAGAGGCATCTAGGACTGGGTGGGAAGAACTTTTGGCTGTATGGAAAGGCATAAAGGTTGTAAATTGAAACACTGCAGCTATTATTTGATGTGTTGGGCACTGGCAACAGCTGAATTAAATCCTCTTGGATTAATTACTGCAGATTGAGGAACTCATTTTGGCTTCTTATTTAGACTTCTATTGTGACAAAGCTGTATTAGTGCTCAGTGTAATGAGCTGTAAGATAATGTCAAAATTGTAGAAATTAATAAACATAAAAATAAGTTTGTTTAATATGACTGGCCTGTAAGGAAGATTGTGTTAATTTTGGCATGGCCTGCGAGGTTGGTTATTTAAGAAATGAGAACACTCGAACATTAAAGGCTTTAATTTGTGTGTTATGAGCTTTTTAAATTCTGCTAAGTGACTCTCTGTAAACAAATACTTAGGAACTTTGCTTGCAAAAATGGAGACAAATTCACAGGCTTTCACATTATTGGCGGGGTTTTTTTCTCTCTCTGTGTAAATTGCAGTGTGAATTGGTGGCAGCTGCAGCACTATTCTCCATCATGCATGTGGTCAGAGTAAAAAATCTTGTCCTTTTTCTTTGATTGGCACATTGGCTATGCTGGGGTGCTTTTACACCCTCCTTTATCTGCAGGGTGTTTGTGTGTCTGCAGCCTGAGAGAGCTGTTTCTCAGAGGGTTGAGAGGGAGCTTGGTAGCTTCAGTTGTTTTCTGCCAGAGGGATCAACAGATCTGCTGGGTTCTGCTCCCTGGGGAGTGGCTATCGGTTTCTGCATAAGGTTATGTTTGTACTTTTATTAAAGCTTAAGGTGGTTTCCAAATTGTGGAAGTACCAGACTCAGCATCGGTTGTATTTAAAGCCTGATGTTCTCTGTGGCAGCTGATGAAAATCTGGTTTAAGTCGTTGTCTTTTAATTCAGCCTCAAGGAAACCAGGTTATTTTTAGTGATGAATCTGTCCTTGCTGTGGGCAAGGTGAGGGCCCCGTATGTAATGGCAGGATGGCTCTGCATTAGCTTAGGAGCTGGGTCACCAGCCTGTGTGGTGGGATCAGGCCTTTGGCAGAGGAGGAAGCAAGAGAGCAATTGCTGTGACTTTGAATTTTGAATGAACCTGTTGATCCCCTGTTTGGGCAAGCTTTCCTCAGCCAGCTGCCAGTCTTAAGAATGGAAAAGGAGCCTTGAAATACAGATGTTACTTTTGACATTTTGCAGGTAGATCAATATCCCAGCTGACCGCAGGGTTTCTCTTGTGAAGATCTGACTCTTGACTCTTTTTCAATGTGCTCAACTTTCCCTTTTCGGTTGCTTGAAAATCAGTCTCTGCACACGAGGTCATGTTGTCAAATCGTTAAACAAATTTCCTTTCTGCTCTGTACAGCCCAGCGTTTCTCATTGAACTATTGCAAACTGTGGAATAATGTGAGAATTTTCTTTCAGTTACATAGGGGACTGTGAGATTCACATGGACATATCGAAATTTAATCTTGGAGTGAAAGGCATACAGGTGCGTGCAGTGCTAATGTTGTCTGTTCAGGGCTGTGTGTGGCAGGAGGTGGCGTGTCTCATTGGGGATGTCACAACAACTGGGATGCCTCCACCTAGCCAGCTTGGAATGACTGACTTTATCTCCTTGTAGTTTTGGCTGGGGACATGATGCCTTCCTTGGAAAAGCACCTAAATACCACTTTTAAGATTCTTAAGCTTGACTCTTAAAGGTCCGTGCTAGAGCATCAAGCTTTTGTAGGCCACCTTTCTGCCACTGGAGTTCAAAGGAGCTGCATGTTGGTAGAGAGCTTCAAAAGAGCCAGTTTTGTCAGGGTGCTCATAAACTGGTTTGGATCAGACCAACAACCTGTTCATGCAATATTGAAACCTAAATGGCAGATCATTCCATTGTATGGCAGTCAGGATTACAGAGAGATTCCACAAATTTAGAAAACATTGCCTGAAATCAATAGCAGTGGTCTGGGGGGAGGGGCTTTTAGTAAAATTATTTCAGGTAGGATTTTTTAAATTACCTCCATCCTTGAGAAGCTCACAGCTTTGAAACTGCACCCTGAGTGTACTTTCAGGCTCAGCCGTCCTTGGTCTCTTCTGTTTGCAGTTGTATGGGACGCTGCGGGTGATACTGGAACCTCTTCTTACCGACGCACCTTTCATTGGAGCGGTGACCTTGTTCTTTCTGCAGAAGCCGGTGAGTCAGTAGCCAGCTGCTCTCTGCAGCCTTCTTGATACTTGGTCTGTCTTAATGGACGGATATGTCTTCAGCGAGTGACACAAGCTGTCCATCGCTGGTAACCCAACCTGCAGGACTCTGAGCACCTCATCTGCAAGGTGTCCTAATTGCAAATCCCCGGTTGTTCAGTGCTCCTCCTGAAGCCAAGAGGATGGGAATGGTTTTGCCCTATTCTCTTGCCTAAAAAGTTACTTACTTCACTCTAAGAACGGGAGGACTTTCCGATGGTGACAGCACAGAAGCCAGACCTTTGCTGAAAGATTCCTGGCAGGTGGATTCCCATTGATAGATTTTAGATGCAGTCATCTTGGAGACCATTCAGTCATGGTCATGCTTTGAAACCTTGGCTGTTTAAGGTCATGTGCCTTGTAGCTAGACTGAGGTTTAATAAAATATGAGAAACTTTCTAGTCCTGTAAGGATCAGTTGTCTTACAGCACACAGCTTTGCTTGCTTGTGGGTTGTGCTCTGCTTGAGTTCATGCAAGTCATACATTTTTGATCTTGGATGAGGTGGTTTTGTGTTCAGATGTAGTAGCACGGTTTTAGCACGTGAAAAAACCTTTTTTGTTTATTTTGTGTGTAGAAATACAGACTCCTGAAGTCGGGTGGTGTTTGTAAATCGCCCTGCCTCAGGGCACAACTTCAAAGTCTAGGTAGAGCTGTTGGATTTACTGCACATGACCCCAGGGCATCTGCCAGTGGCCATTGCTGGGGGCTGAGTGCTTTCTTTCCTGGTGCTTGCAGGATCAGTTCCAGAGATACCCTCATTTCAGGTACAGCAGGTAAAATAGACAAGGGAGTTCCTACCAGCTCTTAGTTTTAATGTATAGATGCAGTCACCTACTGGTGCGGGTTTTGCTTTCTTTAAGCAGCTGGCTTTGTTTTAGAAATGTTTACTTCCCCTGTAAATTCTACATGTGTTCTGAAATAAATTATAACAGTTGTGGATCATTTTTCTCCTTGATTTTGTTGTAGCACTTGGAAATCAACTGGGCAGGCATGAGCAACCTCCTGGATGTCCCAGGGATTAAGTGAGTATCTACTTTGCTTCACTTTATTCTTCTTTAAAAAGCCTTTGGAAGTTGGGATGCTGTTCTTTGGTATTCATCAAAGCTCTTCTCAAGAGCATTGTGTAAAGGTGTTGTGCTGATGCTCATCCCATCACTACTTGGCTGTGGAGTTAGCAAAACCAGAGGAGGGTGCTTTTTACATTCTATCAAAATTGCTTCAGTCACTTCATTGCACTTGGGGTTAGTAAATCCCCCAAACTACAATGCTCTAGAAACTAAAACACAAGCCCTTCTGTTCCCCATGTGCCGGTTACTTGCACAGGCAGATGAGGTAGATCTAGGTGGCTGGCAGGCTGTACTTACCTTTGTTTAACCCAAAGAGAAAAAAGGCAAGGTATCACGGAGTTGCAGTCCCTCTGATAAACTGAAATACAGTCCATGATAAAGAGATCTGCACCAGATTTATAAGGAGAAATGTTCTTCTCTTTCTGTGTGATCTGCTCACCCTTGAAGAAAATGAAGGTTGCTTTTTTTGGTTGATCTTGTACTTGAAACTTGCACAGGAAGGATGAAAATCTTAGTGGTTTTCAGTAGTGTAAGTTTCAAATTGTTTCTCCAGATTGGAGATTTGCTTTTTCCTTGTTCCCTGGTGCAAGAAGAAAATATGTTGCACAAGAAGGTTACTCAGGCCTTGCCTTTCTCCCCTTAAATGCAAATACAGACACTTTGGCTCCTCTCTCTTCCCCCGCAACTCATGGTTCACAGACTCATAGGAAGTTGCAGGCTACTTCAGGTACCAGTTTATGCATTAAAGGGCCTCTAAAGACCTTTGATGTTGAGTGAGAGGAAGCTTTTTTTTTTTTTCCTTCATTTGAGGCCAGAGTAGCCTTTTTGCCCTGAAGTTTGCCCTAAGAGCTCCAGCTTTATCAGAGGAATTAATCTGTTCTTTTCTAACGCAGCTTTCCTTAATCCTCGCAGGGAGAAGAAGGTATGTAGGTGTTCCAACCTACAGCCTCTCATATAATTAAGTGCAAATTTGGTGTCCTAAATTTTCACTCCCTGGTTCTCTCACAGAGATTGGCTTGAACACAGAAACCTTTGCTTGTCCATCAGCACCCAACATGAAAGCCAGGAACAAAACATGCCTGACCATGAACAGGCTGAAGTACAGGTTGAACAAGAGCTCTCCCTTTCAAATGAATCGGGCTTACTGAGCAAAGAGTAAAGAAACTGGATGCTGTTGTCTGTCCCGATGCACAAGCTGTTATTAGTTGGGTGTACCCCGAGACTGGAGAGAAGGGACGATTCTCTGACCTTCCTGCTGGGTGTTTTTTGACAGGAAAGCCATCCGCCTGACCGAGGGCTTTCAGTCTCATGGTTTAACGTCTGGAGTAGGAGAGGACTTTTTGTGTTAATCCAGCCTCCTCTGTGAAATGTGACAATTTTGTTGCACAGCCTTACCCCAAGAAGCTGACTTACAAAAGCACTGGATTTAACAAGAGGATGAAAGTCTTTCAGATGTTTGATGCTTTCAGGTTTCCCTGTTAATATTGTCTTCTGCTCATGCCAAGTACATTGAAATTCTTTTATTAATCACCTGGAAAGTACTGGAGGTCCTTGATAGCCATATGCTTCTTGCGTAGGAGGATGGGGTCAAATTAGTTGTTCCCACCATACGAATAGAGCAATTCCAAAGAAAAGATTTAAACTGATAGGCTAAAAACGTGTAAGTTTCAGATCAGACTGGAAAGTTCCCTAAACTCCAAGATAGACAGTACCCTCAGTTCAGGCAAAACCAAACTACCTCGATGTCTTGAGCCTCTTGTGACGTGCTGAAAATTCCAGGCTCTCTCCTCACCGTGTCCATCTCTGGTGTTGGCACTCCCAAGGGAACGCAGAAGGCAGATGAGTTTGTAGGACTCGTTAGGGTGCATGACAATCTCGTACAGCCTGAGCTCCCATTCATCACTTACAACCTGCTGGACACAAATTCACACCCAGCCCCAGTAACCCTGGGCTGGAAGGTCCCTGCGTGCAGGCGGGTGCTGCACCCTCTGTGCCACAAGGCAGTGGCCATTACGTGCAGGACGGTGGAAAAAAGATTGACAGGCATCTTGAGCGCTGGTGTTCTCAACTGGATGAGAATTGTTGGACAGGAGACAGCCTAGCCTTCCACAGCGATCCCCATCCATCTTTGGGGATCGATTCTGGTGTTAAACTGTCCTCTCCTTTTCCTCTTGTTCTACACTAAACGTCACGTGCAGTTGCACGTAGGCACGGTTTGGGTGAAGGTAGGCAGCATTGCTCCTTTTTGCAGCTCCCACTTCTTGTGCCGTGCCTCGTTCCTTCATTCTGACTGAAATTGTGATCAATTGTAGAGCTTTAGGTTGCCTTTTTTTGTTTCCCTCCCTCCCCTGCCTGCAGTGTAATGTCAGATTCCCTAATTCAAGACTTCATTGCTGCACGGCTGGTTCTACCGAACAGGATCACGGTGCCCCTGAAGAAGAACATGAACATTGCCCACCTGAGGTTCCCCATCCCATGTGTGAGTGGTTTTTTAAAGAGTGATTTAAGTTAAATGTCTGTGCCTTTGCCACAACGTGGCTGCATGTGAGCTTGGTGTGTGAGGTTCCTGCACATCCAGCTCCTCACCTGCTTCAGCCTGGATTGTAGGCTCTCTGTAGGCAATATTTCAGGAATATAAAAGCAGATGTTGGATAGTTTATAATTTGGGGGAGCAGGGGCTGAGGGCTCCTACCCTCTATATGTGGCGTATGAAGTCTGTTTAGACACTAAACTCATTTACCAGTTTAAACCTTTAGTCTCATTTGGGAATACCACAGATCTCCAATTAGAGAAGGTAAATGCACAAACAGTGTGTCAGACCACTTAATTTTTTTACTGATGATGTGAAGGGGTATAAATAGGGAGCTCAGAGGGTGACATCTCTTTGTGAAAAAAAAAAAAAAATGTTGAAGAAAAATTAACACTCAGATCTCCTAAAGGCCTTAAATATATCCCAATCTTCAGTGTCCCTCATCCATCAAATACCTAATAAGCTCAATAAGGAGGGTAAATATAAATGAATGACAAAGGAATGCTCCCTATTGCAAACTTGCATCACCCAATTGAAGTTGAATGGCCACTCTGCAATGCAATAAGAACCTGCCAAGAGATACTCAAATACCTCCTTCAGTCAGTGGGAATTGATCTTCGCTCCACACTTGAGTCTCTAATCTTGTGTGCATATGTATGTTTCTGTTTTAAATACAAATTGAAGAATATTTCGTACCTGATTATCAAGATTGGATTGTGTATCTGTTTACATTTTGGGCTATTTTTTTCCCCCTAGGTAAATGTTGGGAAATGTGTTTTAATACAACTGTGATTTGAAATGTACTGCATCAAAATATATGCCTTTGCAAAGCTGTCATGATGACTTACTCTTGCTGCTTGAATAACTAGTTTTAGGAGGCAGCATATTGTAATTATTCAAAGATCACACTTTCCTGACCAATTCTGTGTCTTATTTTATCCAGGGAGTCATAAGGGTTCATCTGCTGGAAGCTGAAAACCTTGTCCAGAAGGACAGTTTCCTTGGTGCAATCAGAGGGAAGTCCGATCCGTACGCTCTCCTCCGCGTTGGCACGGTGCAGTATCGAAGCAAGACAGTTTCCCGAGATCTTAATCCCATTTGGAATGAGACGTTTGAGGTACTGAATCTTTTGATCTTTCCATCTATAGGATGCACAGCCGTTTACGTCCCTGTGCTTGGAGGACCTTCTCTTAACTGACTGCACTGGAGCAGGTGGACTTCCTTGTTACTTGATTGATGAGGCATTTCTCTCCCTCAGACGAGTTCGCATTTACATTGCAAACCCGAAATGTCGTTCAGGTTGATCTGATTTACATGTGTGGGTTTTCGGAGGCGGCGCATGGCACTGCTTTAAATATCAATCAGTGCAGTAGTCTGTGTCACTGTAGTCTGCTCCAGCATTGATTCTTCTCTGCTTCTTAGGGATACCAGTTTGGGGGGTGTAGCTTGTAATTCAGAAACAAGCAAACTATTTTGGAAATGTTTCCACCTATAATTAGTTGTAGTTGTTACATGTTTAGCTGTGAAACAGCAGGGAGTGTCCATAATGTGTTACACAGCTGTGGTGGTGTGTCCACAGCCTGTATGAAGCCCTGTGAATGCTTTTAGTTTTTAATCAATACCTCTTTCTCCTCCAGTTTGTCATTCATGAAGTGCCTGGTCAGGACTTAGAAGTGGACTTGTATGATGAAGATCCAGATAAAGATGACTTTATGGGCAGGTAAATTAGCATGACCCTTGTTTGGGGTCCATTAACCTTTGAAATGGGACACCCAGATTATGCATACCAGAAATTTAATATTGAAAGAAAGAAGCTATTCCTTTTGTCCAGGTATTGATACCAAGTTATTAGTTCCTAGTACAACTAACTTTGAACAAGGTAGAGAATGGGCCCAAACTCCTGCAGGGAATCCTAGGAAGCCATTAGAGGTGGTGGTTACTACACGCCTTGAGATTGACTTCAAATGAATTTTCATTTTGGAAGTGTTTCAAGGGGGAGACTTCAGAAGTGTAACTGCATTCTCGCACACACACACTCACAGGTGATGCATAGAAGCTGCTATTTGCAACAGATGAGTGTGGGCTTTTTCGGTGGCGATTTCTTCTCCCCTCCTCCCCCCAGCAGCAGCATGCTGTGTGCCTAAATATACACTGAAAGGCTGGCTTTTTGTCTTTCAGCTTGCTTATAAGCCTAGTGGATGTAATGAATGACAGAAGTGTCGATGAGGTAAAGATCACAGTTTATTTCTAAACATGGCTGATGGTGTGTGCTTACACGTGCTTGTTCATGCTCTCCCTCTGCTACCACATTGTTTCTGCACGCTTGAAGCTTACTTGCACGCTTGCACTGTGGTGTTTTCACAGAAAGAAAATACCTTTCCTCAGGAAACTCGGAGTAGCCATTAAAATATTTTTTTTTTATGATCAAGCCAGGAACCTCAGACAGCCCTGAGGTTACGCTGCTCCAGCAGTGGGCTATCTTTTCTGTTGATATCTCGTGTCCTCTGTGGACCAAGTGCTTTGTGCAAGGCTACAGATAAAGTTTGGTGAAGCTGAGGGAAGAAATGATCTGATCTCATTGTGGTTCATCCGACAACAATGCCAGGGAGCTGCTTGTTGGAAATACCCTTGTGCTTTGCATGTATCTGGGTATTTTATTTTGGGGGTTTTTTTCTGGCTTGTCTTTCTAAGTAGGTGAATGTTCTGCAGTCTAAGTGTCAAAAATGCAAGCTAAGGCACCCAAAGTACAATTCATATTGTTTGTTGTATGTAAGTCTCAGAGATTGCAACATATATGGAAAAATTGTTCCTCTTCACACTTTTCAAGTTACTCTTTGTTGTCTCCATTTAGTGGTTTCCCTTAAGTAAGACTACCAGTGGACACTTGCATTTAAAACTGGAGTGGCTTTCACTGGTAAACGACCAAGAAAAGCTGCATGAGGTGAGTATATTTGCTTAAGGGACTCGGATACTCAGATCCCTGTCCAGTGGTCAACAAAGGAGTGTGGAAAATTAGGAACCCCGTGCACACTCATGGCAGTTTATTTTTTCTGACAAAGTTTTCATGTTATTTTCCCTCCCCACTGCGTCTTCTGAAGAGGAAGGGCATTTCCTTGCCCCAGGCCCTTTGGTGATTCAGGAGTAACTCAAATCTGGCAGCTCTTTTTGCTTGAATTAGCAAAGCTTGCTTTGACTCACTGCAAGTTGGCCTCTCCGTTACCTTCCTTGATCATTTTTCCCTCCCCTCTCCATCTAAGGTCTGTGTAGAACCCCTGTCTATGACCTCTGCTAGTCAGAGACAAATATCCAGCACTGGTGCTTGGTAGGGCCGTGGTTCCAAACAGTGTCTTACTTGTCCAGCAGAAGTTTTTTGATAAAGCCCATCTCCCAAGGATGCTGTTCCTTCATAGCCAAGCGAAAAGCATTTGAGTTCCACTGCAGGGAATTAAATTTGTTTCCAGGCTTTGCTCTGCTGACACTGGGCTACTGATGTTGATGTGTGTGGTTGATCATGCATTACGGTGTCTCACTACACAGGGGAATCGAGCCAGTTCTGCAGCAGGGAGATTAAAGAGCATTAATTGAAAAGACTTAACACGTCCTCTAACTAGTCTGCTTAAACCTGCTGTGCTGTGTTGGCTTGTGCTCCTCTGAGCTGCAAGTTTTAGGAGAAAGGGAAAGTGCTGCTCAGCTTTCAGAAACTGTGCCCTGAATTTGTGTTGTCCTTGAAGAGTGATCATGCCTACCTTGTGGTTTGGTTTGTTTTCTCTTTCCTGTCCTTCACAGGATAAGAAGGGTCTGTCTACAGCTCTTCTGATCGTCTACTTGGACAGTGCCTTCAACCTTCCAGTAAGTGCAATGGCATGCAGGCAGCATTCACTCCCAACCTTTTTTCTTTTAAAGCCCACAAATTAATTGTTTTTAAATACTCTTTTACTAATTCAGAAAAACCACTTTGAGTATTCAAATGGTGAATGTGGAGCAAAGAAGATCAAAAATAACAAGTACCTCAAGGTAAAATTTACATTCTTCTCTCATGCTTGCAAAACAAGATTCTGGATTATGTGGTATCGTAGCAACTGAAACTCGCTGTGGTTAAAAAATAAATAAATTTCTCCACTGTCACAATCCTAGGTGACCAAGGGTTCAAAATAGTGTTGGAAAGCCCACCCCACCCCAGTGACAGTCTAAGAGGTCCAAGGGGGAATGCAGCACAGGAATACTTGATTGTGTGTGGGGGTTGTCTTTATTTTTCTTGAATGGTTTGGACAGCAAGAGCCTCCAGACATCAGACCAAGTCATGTTACCCTTTGTGCTGCTGCAATGGTTCTTCCTACGCTGAGCTGTTCCAGTTTGATCTCCCGCATTGGGATGGGAGGGATTCAGAAGCCACTCTGTCATTCCTGCCTCCTCTCTCTTTGCTTCAGGTTGCTTTTTCAAAAGACTGCATTTTGCTACTGGGATGTAAATGGTAGGTGTAGGGAAGAATTGCCTCCCTTTTTTCTTGAACAAGCTGCACAAAAACACAGCTGTCAGCAGTGGATAAAGCTTCCCCTTCTCCCTGCGTAGCTTCCCTCCTAAATGCTATCTTTACAATTTAGGTGAGTTACTAGCACTGAGAGACACATCACATTGGATAATCCTTAATTCTGGGCTTCATTGTGTGCACTTTTCACACTGTACCAAGACCAGATCATCAGCCTCAGTGCTCTAGTGCAGAAGAGCACGGTATGAGAAGTTCAGCATTTTTGCTTCTGGGAAGGAATTTTTACGTATTTCAAGTAAGAGTAGTGGCTTAATATTAGTTCCTATAAACTATAAATGTCTGCTGTTTTTCTTTTTTCCCTTGTATTAAATTACAGAAAACGGAACGAGAACCTTCCTCCTTCGTCCTGCTCACGGTGGGGAACAAGACTCAGAAAAGCAAGGTGAGGCTGGTTGACTCTTCTGCTTTGCTTAGTCCCCCCCAAAAAATAGAATGTATTTATCACCAAGGAGTCCTTAGGAAGGGCAGAACTAGTGAAGCTGATGTGAAGAGCTGTAGATACAGTAGTTGCTGTGGCGGCCAGGAGGTGTGGGTTGACCGCCCTGCCACTGAGCTGTGCTTGGTCTGATCAGCTGCTGTACAGATGAGTGGGTTTGTGCGTGTGGCCATGAGGTTGTTTTGACCAAGATACCCTAGTTCTGTGAGGATTGCAGAGGGGAAAAAAAAGATAGGTCTCCAGTGTGGCTCATCCTTTCTCAGGGCACAGTGTCATGTGCATCAAGCTGGTGTTTGTCCCCTCATCAGGGTCTCCTGGCTCCTGTGTTTCACAGAAGTTTTAGTGAATGTTTTTTTTTACCTGGGCAATACATATATGGATCTCTTCCACTTGACTTTCAGGTCATTTTTCATTATTTAATATTTATTTTTGCCTGATGAATACGAGCAACAGCTGAGTTGTGCCCTCCCAGTAGCTGCTGTGTTTCTTGCCCCATAGCTGGATGTGGAAGGAGCTGCTCTACATTCCTTTGGACACTCAGCAAATAGGAATGAATCTTGCTGGCTACACACGAGCATACGGGACTGGCACCTATTTTCACTTGTTTCTTCTGCGTTCTCCAGCCAGAAACTGGGCTCCACCTGCATTTTTAGCTTTTCTTGGCTTTCCCTTTTCCCCACAACATCACCTGCCTCTCCCAAGCTAGGTCAGACTTCCATCTTTCCCCTGCTCCTTTCCCCTTGCTGCCAGCCCTTGTGGCCTGATGGAAGCAGCTGGTTTACAAAGCAACCCACAGCCCCCACGGGTGCTTTCTGTACTCTTTCATCCTTGAAGTGGATGGTGCTGAAGCTGTGCCCTCCTACTCGTCCCTCAAGCTGTCCCTCTAGCCAGCCCTGGGTGCCTGCAGGCTGGAAGCAGCATCCTGGCTCTCCCTGGGTGGAGAGGTGGGAGGGAAGGAGGGAATGGTGCCTTGCTGGAGGTGAGGCAGGCTGCTGGTCCAGGCAGCAAACTCCAGCTCGCCAGACTCGTTCTTCAGCATTTCCACACCCCACAGGACTTGTTCTGGTTGTGCCAGAGACTTTGCTTCTGCAGGTTTCTGACCTGGAAATTTCACTCTCTCCACACAGCCAGGGTGTAGCATCGCCAAATAAAACAAGAGGGTCTCCGTGCCCCTCTCTGGTGATCAGTGTCCAGGTATTCCTTGCTGCTTGCAGAATAAGCTGACTTAAATGCCATGATCTTCTTGTTGCAGACCTGCAATTTCAGCAAAGATCCCACCTGGGGCCAGGCTTTCACCTTCTTCGTCCACAGTGCCCATTCCCAGTCGCTCCACGTTGAGGTGAGAGAAAAGCCTTTCCTTTGAATACAAAGTGCACATGAGTAAGAAGAAACCTCTTTCATGGTGGTTTCAATCTCAGTGCTGATCATTTCTGGGGTCCTCCCACTTAAAAGGTGGAAGAAGCATCTGTTGTTGCACAGGAAATTCTCTGTCAGGTGATGCTGGTATCTACATGTGCTCAAGGATCATGTAACCTATAATATCTTAGTTCAAAACATGGGACACTTCTGGATCCAAAGTGGAAAGGAGGTTTTATACAGCTCTGTGTGTAGTAAAGCCATGAATATTTTAGCCTTTGTGATTCCTAACCAGAGTTCTATCTCTTTACCTTGGTATTTTGGCTCGTTAAGAAATGCTGTATCTCACTAGCTGGCTGCAGTCACAGCCAGTTCTGTGGCTCTTCACTCGGCCACAGAAGTGGGTTTGAACTTAAAATGAGTATTGAGGCTAAATAGGCTAAACAAGCTGTTACCTAAAAAGCTTGTAGAGGTTTAGACCAGTTGTCATCCCAGCTGCCTGGGATGTTTTTCCTGGAGCACGAAAGGAAAGTCAGGTAAATCTCAGAGCCTAATTTTTCTGCTAAGTCAGTTCCTTCTCTGAGGCTGGAAATGTTGGAAATGGAATTTTTACTCCAAGCATAGCAATTTGTTACACTCCTGAAATATTGGCATGGCCATTTGGAAATCACCGTACTTGATTGTACATCCTGAAGTAAACAAGCTCATGTTGATCTCTCTCTGAAATACCTTCTTGCTTTCCAGTCTGCCATCTAATAAACTCGTTGGTTGTTGGTTTTTTTTGTCCCCTAGATAAAAGACAAGGACAGGGACAGCGCTCTGGGAACGTCAGTGGTCTGTCTCTCCCACGTACTTAAGGACCCGAGCATGACCCTGGAGCAGAGGTTTCAGCTGGATCACTCCAGTTCAGACAGCTTCATCAAGATGAAACTCGTGTTGCGGGTGAGTTGTTCTTTGCCGCATTTACTCCGCTTCCCCAGCGGAAACCTCTGATTGTAGCCAGGCAAAAGAGAGAAAAGGTGGGAGAGGCGACATGCAGCTTTGCCTCAGAGATGAGTAGAAAGCAGAAGTGTGACAAGGTCTTTAAAGTGCAATTAAGAGTGCGTGGTGGAGCCGAGAGGCATCCCTGAGGCTTCCTGAAATTTAGCGTGGTGCCATTGCTGAAGGTCTTCTCATGACAATAAAGAGTTGGACCGAGAAAATCAAAGCTGCTAAACACTAAGAAAGACTGATGCTTAAGACTTGTTTTCTTACTATGCTCTTGATCAGTGTTTAGACACTTAAATATGTACTGAAAGCCACTAAAATGATCAGAGGGCTGGAGGACCTCTCTTATAAAGACAGACTGAGAGAGCTGGGCCCCAGGGAGACCTTAGAGCAGCCCTCCAGTACCCAAAGGGAGCTACAGGAGAGCTGGAGAGGGACTCTTTGTCAGGGAGTGTGCTGACAGGACAAGGAGTAATGGTTTTAAATTGGAAGAGGGGAGATTTAGATTACATATTAGGAAGAAATTCTTTCCTGTGAGGGTGGTGAGGCACTGGAACAGGTTGCTCAGAGAAGCTGTAGATGCCCCATACCTGGAGGTGTTCAAGGCCAGGCTGGATGGGGCTTTGAGCAACCTGCTCTAGTGGGAGGTGTCCCTGCCCATGGCAGGGGGCTTGGAACTCGATGACCTTTAATGTCTATGATTCTAAGGGAACATCACAGCTAATCCCACGGGCCTCTTTCAACCTCTAATGGCAAATTCTTGCTGCTGTTATTTTGTGGTGGAATTTCCTCCTAGGTAGTGGTGCTGCCATTACTCCCAGTGCTTTGAGAGCAGCACTCATTTCTCTCCCTTGTGATTTTTAGGCCTTGAATGTTGAAGAACCCGATCCACAAAGAGTCAAGGCTGGTGTCAATGCCTCAAAGCAAGGTCCCACGCCTGCCATGGAGAATGGTAGAAGCCAGCAAAAGTTTGCCTCCCCACCACAACCAGAAGCCTCAAAAGTACCTCCAACGAGCAAAGACTCTACAGCAGTTGAATCCCTGCTGAAAAAGGACAGCAGAGAAGACCTGGACATAAATGACAGTTTATCAGCCCCTGTGCCAAGCGAAACTGTTGCTGGCCTCAATGAGACAGAGCACGATCAAAAGGCAGAGCATCATCCATCCTCGGCGTTGCAGACCAGGGCAGCCGTAGTGCCCACCTTGCCAGTGGTGCAGGAACTGAGGATTGCACCCAGCATTACCTCGCTGGGTTCTCTGCCTTCTTCTTGCTTTGAATTAAGCAGCAGCAATCTGGACCTTCAGAAGTAGGTGTTCTCCTGGCTGAATTGTTCTTCTCTTGGGAAGGTTCAGGTTTTATAGGTCGCTGTTGCACACTGCTGAATTCAAGACTGCGAAGTCGTTTGGAGTCCTGGGGCTCAAATCACCTTACAAAGAATTGCCCTAAGTATTCCAGTCAGCAGCAAAGTAAATTACAGGGTCACTGTTGGATCAGGTGTAAAGCAAAACCAAAATGGTTTTCTGGTTCTCCTAAGAGCCTGTTGGCTTTATCATTGAAGAGCCTCTCACACAGAATGTCCTGGGTCCCACAACAATCATGGTTTTAGCAACAGGAGTTTGGATGTCTGAATATCCCCCTCCTGTGAAAGCATAAACCCTTGATAAGCGTATCTGGCTGCTTAAAGTTTTGAATGCTGTGTTTTATCCAACAAATTGCAAGAGTCTCACAGTGCTGTGAATGAAGTGTTTGTGGATGGGCATGCTTGGTGTATGTGTCCTTCCCACAGAGCTTAGTGTGAGGCTGCAGGTACGCTGTGCTGTCCAGGGGGATGGAGAGACAGATGTGTCTCTTCTCAGGCACTGAATGGAGCCAGTAGAATCCCAAACGAACTAAAGTAACAAAGAAGGTCTGTGTTAATTCAGAGCAGTTGTCAACCTGAACACCAAACCCAGCTCCAGCTGTTCAGTCTGGTACTTCTGGACTGGCTAATTCTCTAGCTCTGAACAGGGCCTTATTTAGAAACTGTTTTAGAGCCATTTTCAAGCAACATTTTGGATTTGGATACAAAAAACTGTCCCATTTTGCAGATGCAGACATCCTTGCAGGAGCTGTGTGACATGCTCAGCACTGCTTTGCTGCTCTATCTACAGCAGGCCAGTTGGGTGCTTTTTTGGCCTGTTATACCATGGGGCAGATACCGGGTACCTGTAAGTAGCTGCATTTAAAAGCTTTTGACTGTGCAACTGTCTTGCAGCGGGAGTGAAATGCCCCTGGGGGAGATCCAGCTGACGGTGCGGTACGCTTCCATACGGCAGAGCCTGGTCGTGCTGGTGAACGGCTGCAGGTAACACTGAGGTTTGCTGCCATCCCTCTCTGTAAAGGGCAGGGGAAGAGCTCCTGGAGCTTGTGGTATCCAGCAAAGCTGGAGCAGAACCATGAGCAGCCTATGCTGCCCTGCTGAGACACCTTGGCGTTGGCTGGGCTTCCATCTACAGAGCTTCACTAAACCCAGGCAGGTGGAAACCAGCAGCTCTGGTCAGTGCAGGTTTGCAAGAGTGGCCAGCGAGCAGTGCTCACTGCAGGGGAGATACTTGAACTTCCATCCACCCAAAACTCCCTGAACGTTGACAGCTGACGCCTGTCTTGGGATGTCACGACAGGTGCTGTGACAAGGATTGGCACCCATTAACCCCTAGCTGAAGATGTCCCTGCTTACTGCAGGGAGTTTGGACCAGGTGACCTTCAAAGGTCCCTTCCAACCCATCACACTGTATGATTCTATGATTGAATTTATAAACGTTAATTTAGGAACCCTGAGAAGTGGCCACACACTCAGTAATGAAAATCCTGTTTAACTTCACACCCAGTTTTATTTGCTTATGTTCTGACTCCCACGGTAAATGTTTTTAACCCATGAAGGGCTGGTCTGATTCAAGGAGGGACAAGGTGCTGAAACAGAGTGGGAGAAGCCGCCTTGCTTCTCAACTCTCTTTCTTTTAACAGAAACTTGGTGTCCTCTTCCAATCGTGGGGTTGATCCGTACGTTCGTATCTACCTGCTTCCAGACAGAAGATGGGCAAGCAGGAAGAAGACTTCTGTTAAGAAAAAAACTCTGAACCCCCAATATGATGAGAAGTAAGTTGTGCTCGCTGCTGAAATAATTGCCATCTCTGTGTAAGGAAAGGGCTTACCCGAGGTGTGCTCCTGTTGCTCCTAAGGATTGTCTTGTGAACGTTTTCAGGTCTTCTGAATATTTGCAGGTCTTCTGAAAGAAAGAACTGTGATTTGCAGGTACTTGGGCCTGACCTTGCTCTGCATGTTGTTGCCTGTGCCCCTGTGATGCTCAGTAGAGCTCTTTTGAGAGGTGGTTTTAACCCCATATTTAGAGGAAGGCACAAATATCTGAAAATACACAAGTGTTGGCTGATCCTGGGTGGGTCATTTATTTTCCTGTGCTGGGTCCTTTCTGTATATGACAGCAAAGGTCAGAAATGGAGGGGAAAAAAATTAAAATTCTGCATCTTGCCACTCAAAACACTGGACATGTGGATTTTGCTTCTGCTGAATCCCATGTAACTCCACCCAGCTGGTGCCCGCACAGCTGTTGGAGCAGCATCTCCTTCTCCTCACTCTCAGCACTGAGGTGTCCTGTACATCCACAATTAGGAGCTGCAGCTTGAGCAATCCCCAGCTCCAAAAGACTTTACCTGTTCTACAGCTCTGACCTGGGGAAGAGCTATTCAGGTGGGCAGAAGGGAGATGATTTAGCCTGGACAAAACTCACTTGGCACAAGCTGATGTGTGCCAGAGGCCTGAGTCAGAGCCATTAAGAATTTAATTGCCAGAGGTTTCAGCCTTTGTCTTCTCTTCATGTGGTATAAGCTGACTTTGTAAACTCGGGGGAGGGGGTGGCTCAGCTATTTCCTCTGAGTCATGAAGGTTGCACGGAAAACATGCTGATCTTCCATGAAGGAGGGGGGAAAATGATGGTACCTAGCATTTCATCATGGATGCATGTTTTCCTCCCTCCCTCTGGCAGGGTGAACAGTCTGAACAACCACGTTGTTGTCTCTCACGAGGCCCAGAAGGGATTTCTTAAAATCTGAATGAAATCTAACTCCAGAATTGCCTTTCCTGAGTCTTCCTTCTCTGGCAAAGCTCTGGCCACTGATGCTTAACAGGATTTTAATTTCTGACTGAAGTTTCTCCTTTCCAAACTTTACCTTCAGGTTCGAATTTTTTGAATCTTTGGAAGATGTCAAGAAAAGGACGCTGGACATTGCCGTGAAAAACAGCAGGCCCTTCATTTCACAGGAGAAGAAGGAGCTGGGGAAGGTAAGTGTACAGATGCTATGCTACTGATTTCAGAGAGCTGAACAGTCCCAGCAATTCCTGTGACCCTGAAAGGCTGTTCCAGTAACTAAGTCTCAGGACTAGGACTAGCAAAGTGGAAACAAGTTTTTCTGCCAGGTTTTCACCTGAAATCAGGCTGCATCCATATGGATCTCTGTGGTTCCTTGGCCCAAAGTACAAACATTGGTCTTACAACTCTGAGAACGAGCTGTTTTCTCCACAGTATGATGTTAACTTCAGTGAGTTAGGAGAGGCCTAGCTAAGATGTAAAATTACAGAATAGAGAGTTGGTTCTGGTTCACTTCAAACTGGGGCAGGTGATGAATGTCCAAGGAGCGCTGGTTGGAAGCTGCGCTGCAGGGCTGAGGCTGCCTTGTGCCCGTATCCTGGGAATGCCAGGGCCTCATCTCCCGGCAGCCCGAGAACGTGCCCGTGGGTCGGCCTGGGGCAGAGTGCAGGCTTGGCTCAGCAATTTGTACGCTGAATAACAGACAAGAGGAATCCAAATTTGCTTTTTAAAGGTGCGGATTGACTTGTCGCAGGAGGACTTGATCAAAGGCTTTGCACAGTGGTGAGTTTCCATCTCCCTTCTTCCAAACCCTACTTGTGGCTTTGCTGCCCGTTTGCGTGGCTGGTGGGGACGTGCCAGCAAATGCCACCTGTGTTTTGGTGAGCAGGAAGGCTCTGACCTGCAAAGGCAGGACTAACTTGAACTAATTTGGCAGTTTTATCTAAGCTGCACATTAATCCAGTTGCCAGTGCAATACCTGCCCCGTGAAATGGTTTTAATAAGAGGCCTATATGGCAATTATAGTCCTTGGCTTTTATGGTAACTTAAAATATGCTACTAGGATACGTAAGTAAGAGAATTATGTTTATTAAAGTAACCCTGCAACAAATTTTAACTTGGATAAAGATCTTAACTAAAGTAATACTCTGATCAGCAATATATATATATGATAAAACTTTAATTACAAAGCACTTACAGAAACTATTATAATCAGCCACTTACAGTTTTGCTTGTGTGTTCCTTGTGGTTCAGACTTAAACCCTAAGCACTGGGCTGAGGCAGAGATTAAGAATCAGGGCAGTAGCTCTTCCTTCTCTCTCCTTCACTGGAGCCTGAGGAATGCAGTGCGGGTAGCCCAGGAGCTTGCCACCCACGCAGGCAGTGAGCCAGCACTGGCCAGCAGGATAGGAAACCCAAATTGCCCCGGCCCAGCCTGTGTCTGTGTCTCACATAAACTTACAGCAATTAGTGGAGGGGCGGGAGGAAAATGCTGCATCCAGATTTCCTGGTAAAGAGCTGAAGGTCGAGGCCACCTCCGCAGCCTCTCTGGCCACGCCACCTGGGAAGCACAAACAAAGCAGCCCCAGCTCTCTCTGCCACGCCAGTTAAAATTTTAAAGAAAGCCTTAAACTGCTGTAATTACTTACTGTGTCTGTCTTGCAGGTATGAGCTGACGAGGAGTAGACGCAAGAAATACTGATTTTTTCTCACATGCATAAGTTACTAATTTTTTCAACTTTATATGAATGTACAGATCTCTTTTGTAATGAGTGTGTTTTGAACAGTCACTGCAAGTTTAAAGCAGTCTCCAGCTCAGGTCGTGTAAATTTAATGATCCTACTCAGCAATTAGTTCTCACTGGAGTTAAAAAAACCCCAAAGAAACAAACAAAACCAACCCCACACTGGGAATAATTTGTCTCTGAAGAACAAGTCCTTTATTTTTGCTGATTCTGGTGTATCTATCTCCCCCAGAGAACCCTTAAGCATGAATACTCTCTTAAGGAAGAGTTGTACCTGGAGAGATTTTCAACTGTCAGCAGAGTGTCATTCCTTTGCCTGGCAGCATCATTTCCCCAGGATCCCATTCATGTTGTTTTAACATGAAAGCACTGCACTTTTAAAAGAATAAATTTTTGAACAGCGTTCTTCACCTGTAGGGCTACAGAACCTGCTGAAAGAAACTGTTTAAGCCTCTAATAGCAATTGTTTTTTTTGAGAAACTAAGAAATTGATACTCAGAAACTTTGTAGCAGATTGTGGCTGGGGGTTTGTATATAATGAGCTTCCGAAAGCAGCGAGGTGATTAGTTTACCAAGATGTCATTAAGGTTTTGGTATGTGACATCTTAACATGTTTTGTTATTTGTTAACAGTACATTTCAAAATCTTGCAAACCTCGATTGCTGTTCCTCGGGCAGAATGCTTTGCTGAGTTTTGTAAATTAAGCTTTATTAATATTGGAGCAAAATATACTGAAATATTTTTGGAAGCTTGATGTACTTGTTTCTGTACAATAAACTTCTGTCTTGCAAAAGAAACTTGATCTATGGGCTAAAACTGACTTTTGAAATATGACCATAGTAATTTCAAATGTGAGCCAGGCAAAAACCCATTAACCACCACCTGAAGCAAGTTTCAAACCTCTTTTGGTTTAAATTAGATTAATCTAGTCTGCCTCAGTCCACAACCACACAGAATCTCACTGAATAACGATTTGCTCACATCCCAAGCTTATCTGAAGATTTAAACAGGCTCTCCAGAAACCCACGACAGGAGAAGGCTGAGAGTGTTATGGCTAAAGCAGTTGGAGCACCTTTATCTCACACTTACTGCGCCAGCAACGTTCAGAATGCTGGGTGGTTACAGCCTGCCTGCCTCGGTGCTGGGTCAGAGGGGTTTGGGTCTCCTTCTGGGACCAAGCAGACCAGTCAACAGTAGTTATAGTACATTTTTCTTAAATGAACTATACAACAAGAATTAAGAAAACTGAAAAAATGCAGCAGCTTTTATTTATGTAAAAAAAAAAATCTGGAACTGTTGATTAGGATAAAAGTTGGCTCCAATATCACATACATCAATGGGTACATTCACAGGTAAGATAAATCTTGCTTGAGAAGAGCAAAGTAACTCTTACCTAGCCACCAATTTCAAATTTCGCACAGTAGGTAAAATATCATCCAGGTTACTGATCTCTGAAACAGAATGAAAAGCAAAACCAGTAAGGTGTATGTGCCTAAAACCTTTTCAAGTCCAGCCAAAATTCCAACTGAACTGTTTTTTTTACAGCTAGGGAAGGAAATAAACTCCTCACACCTTTGAATTTTTTTCCAAAAGCATTAAATTTAGCTTAGAAGTAATATGCTTAAATATATGCAACACAACAAACTATTTTGGTCACTTCCTAAGGAAAGATGGAGAGTGAGGCAAAAGTTAGCACCTTCCCTCACATCCTCCTTGTGCTCTAGAACACCAGGAGTAAACACAACAAGTGTGAGCTATTTAAAGCTTTAGGAGGAAGTGCTGGCATGCAGATAATTACAACTGCTGCAAATATTACTCACCTAGAAGACAAAGCAAATCTTGAATGAGAGCTTGAAATGGTGGAAAGAAGCACTCGTGTTCTTCTAGCTTCTTCATTATACTGCAAGGTACAAGTGAGACACTCAGATTAAAGATGCAAGGCTGTTGTAAGTTCATCTCCCTGGCTGTTTTCCCATACTATGTCATGACTTTCTGAAAACACTGCAGCTCAGTAGTAAATAAAATCATCTACATCACAAAAAAGCACACTCAGGTTCTGAAACCTTCAGGAGACAAGTGCTGACTTCCCAAAGAGAATCTCTAATTTCACATTTTGTGCTCTATATACGTTCTTCTTTTCTCCCTTCCGTTGCACCACATTATTTTTGGATGGGCCCATTAATCTGTATGTGTGCTCAACACACCGCCTGGGGACGGTGATGGAGCTGCCTCAGGGGTGGAGCAGGGGCTGCTGCACAAGCAGCTCTTTAATGGTTAAAGCTGTGAGGGGTGCAGACAGGTTCGAGTTCTGTCAGACTTGCTCCCTGCTGCAATTCATTGTTAGTGTGTTTGCAGAGCCCATGCTGAACGCCAGCTCTTACAGTCTGCCACCAACTGTTAAAGGTGGAACAAGAGTTGTGCAGTTCCCAAAATATTTGTAGGCAGCTTGAGATGTTCTCTTAGCAACTAACACGCTTTGATGTGACAGCTGAAACCTTGCAACACTTTCTCCTCCCCACCCACGTACAGTATTTGCTTTGTCTCCTTATGAAACATGCATCCTTAACAAGCTTCCATGCAAACCAACAAGGTGTTTTGGAACCTTCTGGCCTTAGTCTTTCTCTTTGCCAGCTTTATCCTTTTGAAAGGATTCAAGATTTGTTTCCTGTAGGATAGTTGTAACCCCTTTGCTGTCATAGCTCACCAACTTTGTAAGAAATGATTAAAGTTTCTTTCAGTATCAGTTTTAGGCAGCTCTCTCAATTACTAAATTTGATGTTTGAAGAATGGTCACCAAGGGAACAGCCTCACATACCTGTGGATGTCTTGGGTCCCCAGAAGCTGCTGTACCTGCTTGGTCACGTTCTCATTAATTATGTCACACAGTTTCCCAACAGTATTCACCACCAGAGTGGGTGGAGCTGAACTGTCTGTGGAAAAACAAACACTTCATCTTTCTTGTAACTCTAATAACAGGAAAATATTTTAGGAACAACTGAGTTCTTGCAGGTGGCCAGATTTTATTTGGCTTTCACATGGCTAAGTGTGCAAGTTCCATCCTTCACAGACAACCTTGTGGTCAGAAATGAACAAACATCAGGCAGGAACAGAGACTCTCTCCCTAATCCTTTAGTCACAGAGAACTTGCCAGAGCTGTGTACTAAAGTGCACCCTATAACATCCCTGGAAATCAGCCAATTGGCATTACAGAGAGTGGGAGGGTTCTTCATTCAGCTCCTGTAACACAGTAGAAGCAGGATGACATAGTGGCCAGGCCAACAAGGAGCCTGCTCGATAAATACTTTGTGAACAGCCAGAACTTGTTTTGGTATTGGATTTTACCTGCTGTAATTGCTGTGAGTGAAGGTAACAGACTCCTGTCCTTTTCTCCCTCAATTTCAGAAGAACTAGGCTTGGAAAAGGCATCCTTTGAGCTCCACTGCTTTGTGATTATTAAGGAGATGAGGCTTCCCCACCTCCTGTGCTGGCCACAGGCAGGAAGGCTCCCTTCCCTCCTCAGCTCAGGCTAGAAGACCTTAGCAGCCCAGGAGCCTTACTCTTGGGGTGTACACCCTGTAGTGCAGCCAAGCCTTAAACCTAAGAAGTTCTCCAGAAGTACAAACCAGAGGAGAATGGGTACCAGCAAGTAATTAAGTGTGCCTCTGAGTACTGGCACTTAGCTTTTGATATTCAACAACTGTTTTTTTTCTTTTAAGTTTAGCAGTGTAAGATGGAAGTTTCTACAGACTGGACATAATTTCACTTCAACGAATTACTGAGTAGAAATCTACAAGCAGAGGTTGAGGGTTCTCTTCTTAAACTTGTTATCTTTCAAGTAGAGAATGAAAAATAGAGAATGGCCAAGAAGAATTAGGAAGGCAGCTCACGGGAAAGAAAGCTTTGTGAAAAAAAATATTAAAAATTCAATTTCAGTTGTGATTCCCTTCTTCTGCCTCCCTGATATTCCTCAGCAACTGCTAAAGGCTTACAAATAATGGGGATTTGCTATCAGAACCCTCAAATAACAGCAATCTATTTTTATCTTCCCATTGAAGAATATATGCAGTTCACTCATTTCTCAGCAGCTCAACCTATTTTCTATGAAAAGATCAGCCTCTCGTTTGTCTTTTTCCTTTGGAAGAGGGGCCTGAAGAAATGATAGGTGGTAAGTCTTTACCTAGTTCCAGGAGCCCATGGAGATTTCTCATAGCGTTGGTCATCTCCCCCAGCTTTGTGTAAACCTCATTCATTCGAGGATAAACGCCGCTCAGAGAATTCACATCAAAGAGCTTCTGGAAGTGAGAGACTATTGCAAGCAGGGTTGGTAGGGATGGGGTCTGGCCGTTCTGTAACAAGCAGAAAGAATAACCCATCAATGTTACTGCCTGACAAAGCAAGGATTCTGTTAAACCATACAACATTCTTAAAACTAGTCTACAAAGAAAAATGGGTGTCACTTCCCTTGTTAAATCACAGCATTTCAAATATTCTTAAATCTTAAGACATATTTTAAAATGCGTTTTCAGCCACAAATTATCCAGCAAACCAAGCATACTCCCTTGAAAGCTTTCTCCTCTGTTGCTTGGTAAGTAGACTTAGGAACTCTCAGTGCTGACTGAGGAACAGACAGAACAGGGTAACACCCCAGACCACAGGGCAATGCAAATCTGTCGTTGGTCAAATGACTTTGATGAAAGCAGTATTCCCCAAGGTGAATTTATCTATTATGCATAAACAGCCTTTGACTGTTGAAGATATTCAAAGAGCCATTTCTTAAACCCCGCAAGGCTTTCAAATGTGCAAATCTAATCACCATGTGAAGAATGCATTTAAGAATTCCACAGTAACTTGTGATTATAAATCCTTGGTATGAATTACCTTTTCCTTATTTTCTATTTCTTCCAAAATTGCGTCTACTATGAACTGGAGGTCTTCAACGCGGATGAATTCACTGTTCTCCTGTGGATCTGCAGTGTGCCAGGGCACCAGCTCCAAAGACAGTTTTCTCAAGGACCTATGCAAATCCTTTTAAAAGAAGGGAGGGGACACAACTTATTTTAATAACTTCTTAGAGTTTTTTTTTGTTTGTTTGTTACAGAAACAGACAGATTTTCTGTTTCTCATATGTAAAAACATGCCAGCACTAGAGACAGCAAGGTTTAAGTTTTCACAGAATTTAAGCACAGGATCTTGCTTGCTTACAATTTCTTTGACTATGAATGTTCTCTTTAAATCGAAGAATGAAGTAGAATCATAGAATGGTTAGAGTTGGAAGGGACCTTAAAGATCATCCAGTTCCAACCCCCCTGCCATGGGCAGGGACACCTCTCCCTAGAGCAGGTTGCTCAAAGCCCCATCCAGCCTGGCCTTGAACACTTCCAGGGATGGGAACAATATACTTCCTATATTGTTTCAGTAAAATAAGAAGTGTTGGTCACTGGGTGTTTGGTTTTAAACAAAATTACTTCACTTGCATTTAGATAAAAAAAGTTACTGTTCTGGCAAGACAAAAAGAAGGAAGAATGCATCATCACTGTGTGAAGTACAGTCTCCAAAGCTTAAGTGTCTTCTTGGGGTCTCAGCCAGTGAGCAAAAGCATGTAGATGATATACCCAGGGGAATCTCTCTGGCCTGTAGGGACACTGCACGTGATTTCACTTTACTATGGGTTTAAAGTAGTATAGAAGTGGAGAGCACAATTTTTTTTTATTTTAATTTAACACTGAGCCAGGCAGTAACACGAGCTGCACACAGACCATCACCCAGCACGCAGGGAGAGACCAAGGGGTCACCAGTAGATTAAAGACAGAGCACAGAGCCAAGTACAACAATGTCTTACCTTTAGGGCCATGAGCTGATCTGCCCACATTTCTATAGTGAGTGGAAGGTGCTCAAATCCACATTCCTGTGCGTTCTCTTTCACAGAATTTTGCACTGGCCCTTTGCTGCGTCTGTATAGCAATGGAGGAGCTCTTGGACTTCGCAAAATAGAATCGATATGGGACAACACCTTCAACACCAAATAACAAATGTTATTGCTCAAATAAAACCCCTCTCCACCACAGTCATGACTGTCTAAGCATTACATCATCCGTAGCTCCAATAAGTTACTATGGATGAATTTTACAGATGCATTCAATATGTAATAGATTCAATGATTTAAAAATATACTAGCTAGAAGATAGGTAAAAGTGATGCAAATACACTTCCCTTTGGGGGATTATTTAACATTTATCTACTTGAGGCATCGTTGCTTCCACATTTGCATTTTGCTAAGTTTTACTATATTTCCTTTTTTTATTATTCAAAGAAAAATAAAAGCCACTATCTCCCCAGGCATGTTTAAAACCGTAACATACGGATCTGTCTTGCCCGAGGTCTTAAAAAAATCCCCTATCCTGAAAAGACTCCAGCTAAATAACTGATTTGATGTTTGCCAGCCTAGTCTCTGCTTCCTTCCTGTATTTTCAGGTAGACAATTAAGACTCTCAAATCCAGAACATTACACATCTAATGAAGTCCTCTACACAAGAACTGTTGCATTGGAAATCGCACGCTTCAGTTTACACAGTTAAACAGATCTCATGTATTATATTCCATTGTAACAGCTTTAGACACACAGAGTACAAATAAAATTTGCACACCTGTAAGTACTGCTGGCTCACTGCCTGCAGCTCATCTGCTCCCGCGCTTCTCTCGGGTTCTTTCTTTTCTTCTGTTCTTTCTCCATTGCTACTCCCCGACGATCTACACCCCAAACACATGCAGTGGGTTACACAAGTAGCCTTAGCAGGAGATCCTATTTTCAATTTGATTAAAGAAGCATGTATGTAGCACACAGATTTACACCTGCTAAGTAAAATCTCCATTTTATGATGCCTGTCAATAGAATTCCATCAAACTGAAGTAGCAAAATATAATACCTAAAGTAAATATTAATTTTCCTGAAGTCTCCAGACTGAGGTTATTCCAGAGTGCATGCTGACTTAGAAGGGACATCACCAGATGTACAGCTGTTCTGCTACCAGAGGTTCTCATATGGCTGAAGACTTAAAATCCAGAATTTTACTCAAAAGTGTCAAAATTCCACCCTCATAGTCTTTACCTGCTTCTGCTTGAACATCTTTCCCAGTTGACAACATACTGCTCACTACCCTTCTTGTCAAACCTAAGATGACTTCCTCTAAAACTACCATCTAAATCATTCCCACTGCATGAAAGAAAAGACCATTTAAGTATAAACAACGTAAAGTGGAGAACAGAACATTTTTCAAGCTTCTGTGATGTCTTTTTCAGGCTATAAAGTATTTAGCATTCAGTATACACAAATGATGAAGTGAAATTACAGGTAAAAACACTTTGTCAATACTGGATCTCTAATACTTTCAATGCATTTTCTTAACAATGTTTCAGTAAAAAAACCTAAGTCAATTTCTAAGAATAACATGGACCTAACTTCAGGAGCTGCAACATTTTGCCAACTCCTACTTTCTCATTCACAATCCATAGTGTAACCAGGAGCTTGCTTTACAGCTCAGGGCAGCAGCAACCACCCCAGTTTGCTCCTGTCCATAATCACCTAGACAGCACCCAAATCAAATCCAGAAAGACAAAATGAAACGGGAAAGACATGTTGCTGTGCCCCCGTTCAGAGACCACGTCATTGTTTCAGAGACACACAGGGTGTCCCTGGAAACATTTGCCACCTGTAACCAGGCTCCCAGGAAGGGTGATAAGGTACATGCTTTATAAGCTGCCGTCTACATCATAGGTTGCAGAGTGTCTTTGCCTTAAGCTCACCAGGTTTAGGAAAGTTACTGAAGAAATATACTTACTTGATAGTTTTCTGTAAAGTTTTCTCTAGTTTCTTCACTTGGTGCTTGTAAAGTTTTAATTCCTGTGCAGTTGGTCTGTTAGAAAGAAAAAGTACCATATTACATGTCTTGCATTTTAGGGCATCTATAAAATTCAGCCAAGCGAAATAGTAAGAAAGCTTTGCCAGTGCCGCAACATCATTCTGGAAATTGAATTCTGCAACATTTCTAAGTGGCAACAGCAATAAACAGCAAAATAACCATTAGCAGTTGTTGATATTCAGAGCACAGGGAGGGACTGATGCTGCCTTATCTTATTTCCACGCATCGTTTTAAAAACGCAAATTTCATACTACACTTTCACAATTCCTGCTGCTTTCAGTTTCTTCGTCTGTAACGTAAAGACCACCATGACATCCTTAAAAAGGCTAATACTTATCCTTTTCTTACCTTAGTTCCAGATCTTTCTTGAGATTTATATTTTCAAGCAAAAGCTGCTCATTCCTGGCTTTTGTCTCAATAAGTTGTTTCTGGAACGACTGCAACACAGACTGTGTTATTTCATTTATTTCACTCATTCCATAATGAACAAGCCTCAACTCTTTAAAGCACGTATATGTTAAGAAGGTTTCCTATTTGCCGGTATAGCAAGGCAGCAGGGATGAGGAATTAGTCAATTAAGAGGCAGCTACATTAGACCACAAGTGGAGAACCTGTGATTACAGAGGTCTGTTCAGTCCCCAGCAAAGACGACTCACAACATAGTACTGAATCTTTGCATAAAGACTGTGAACCCTGACCAGAGAGGCTACAAATTAAGAAGACACAGTAAGAACACAGGGATAGAAATTGAACACATGTATCTTTCTACGTGGCTCTTGAAGGGTTACCATTTAGAGTTCTGCACTGACTTATCCTTAGCAGTTCCATACCATCAACAGTGCTCTATAATTAGGAGTAGCATCTAGATTTAAGAATTCTTCCTTGCTGTTTACTTCTCTCTGTACCTGGTCTTCATCTTTTTTATATTGCCTATCGGGAAAAATAAATTGTTTCAGTTTACTGTAATTCCATTACCTCAAACATCTAACCTGGCTTAGTTCGCAGTTATATATGAAAATAATGTTTCCATAAACCACAAAGTAAATAGAACAGAACAGAAATTCTGCCCGAAGATCCTCTGCTCTTCCATACTATTTCTGGGAAGCCGTTTCATATACTAATTAGGTGCACTTATTCCTCAATAGAAATTCCATTTCAGTTTTTGAGATAATAATCTCAAAGTAGAGGAATGTCTCAGGTATCTGCTTGTTGCTTTGTACCGTGTAGGCACCATGACAGAGCCAAAAAGCTGGTATTATAGCTGAAGTGTCTAAATACACCCAACTTCGCAGCTGTCCTGGCCTCCTGACTGAGCAGCTACTTAGCCTGACTGACAGCTATTTCTCAGATGAATCCAAACTTTCACAACCATTACAATCCCTTGCTGTTTCTTGCAGGCTAGTGACATCTGGAACACAGAATATTTACCTTTATAAGCTTTAAGAACAGCAAGGAGTAAGAAAATTTGAATAGTAGAGCTGTAAGACATTAGAAGAGACCAACCTTAGCTCCTTTTTCATTCGACTAATTTGAGATTCATAATAATCAATTAGAGAAAGGAACCTGAAGAAAGGAAAAATGGTATTTTGAATATCAGATATTCTCAAAAAAGTCATGCCTGAAAGATACTGTGACCACCCCACAGGAAAAGACCAGCTCACAGAACTGTACTTCAGGAGTGACTGCATTAAATACTGGGTTCCCTTTCTTACATCAAACAGTCAGTTTTCCAAAAACAGATGAGATATTAACACTGTACTAGACAAAAAGTTGTAAAATTATTCAAGAGAGGACAAAAGCTAAATCCTCCTAACAGCCTCCTCATCTTGTGACTATGCTTACCCAGCAATCTCAACAGTGTGGAAACGTTTCAAGTGCTGGGGCTCAGCCACTGTTGTGGGAAGTAGAGAGCACAGGTCCCACATGGCCCAGGAACAACTACCTCCACAGAAACTAAAAGCTCTCTCAAAGAGGTTGCAAAAAATAGAGCCACAATAAAACAGAGCAGCTGAGTAACCACCTTTTCTCTTTGAGCACTCTGCAACTGTCTTTTTGGAGAGGCAGATAAGAAAGCCCAGGGAACTGAAGCCAGTGACCCTCCTTCCTGAGCAGGGAGGGCAGGAGAAAAGGGTTGAGCACACATGATCCCTTTTAAATGCTCCCCAGGCCTGGAAAACCAGGCAACACTGGCACAATAAAGTGATGGCTACCTGAGAATTGGCAATTTGCTGCTTACAGCAGAACCACGGAGATTCTACCGCAAGAGACAGGCTTGGAATTACTTTCTCAGAAGGCCCACTAAAGCGCCTGAGAAGCCTTAGAGCAAGCCTGCACTCAGCAGCTGCAAAAAACAGTCACTTCAGAACCGACTGCAAACTGGGCAGGTTTTTTTCAGGGGTGTTTTTTGTTTTTTGAGTTCACTTTTTAAAATGTTAGAACCCCAGGATGAGATCACCCTAGCAGGTACTGCAGTTCCAGAATAGAATAATCATTCCCTTCTCTTTGCTGACACCTAGCGTATGCAGGGGCTGGGTTTTGCTTTTGGTTTTTGTTTTGTTTTGTTACTTTCTGCCATAGATTTATTCAGCTGATATTTATTATACAAGAAAAAAATTACCGTATTGACACACACTCACATTTCAGCTCACACTTCTAAGGTCTCAAGCTATTTTTTTCCCCCCTCACATAAATATCAAGAACAGTTAGTCACTTTAAAATCTGTTTCTTCATTTAACATTACAGGTCATTCACCAAGATAAGAAAATAGCTTACTGCTGATCTAGAAGAGACTTGGGAGCTCTTTTGCAAAACCGACAGAACATTTTGTTTTGAGTGGAAACACGCTGCTGCTCTTCCATCCCAACTTTACACAGCTCCTTCTGCAAACGGGCAATAATCTCCTCCTGTTCTTGCAGCTTTTCCTGCTGCTGTTGATATTTTGCCTGTGAACAGATAATGGGAGCATTATGAAATTTTTCTACTCTGCAAGCTGGAGACTCTACTCTATACGCCCAAGTAGGCACCTGGTCCCAAGGAAACATAGTACTTGTGAAGACACAGTGCAAGAAGGATACAGATATTTTTCTAAGTTATCACTAGAAGATTCTGTATGGATTGAAAAATCCCAGCTGTGTATAGCACATTACCATTCATGTTTATTTTGATCAATATAAATATCTTTGAAGCTTTTAAAACAAGTCAAAAGTTCAAATTCTCAGACAGCACTATTTAATTTACCTGTGAAGCTTGTTGATCTCTTTGAAGTTCTTTGACTTGATTCTGTTGCTGGCAAACTTTAGCTATTGTCTCATCTTCCAGCTGACAAATTTTGGACTTAATGTTTTTCACCACATTTTCCAAATCATTAGCCCGTTGCTCTTGTCGAGATGCCCGACCTCGTTCCTGTCGTATCTCATCTCTGAGAAAAAAAAATATTAATATAAATCAAATATTTTTTTTAACACACTTCACTAAAGGCAGTGAAGGAAGCATAGACCTGACAAAAATTATTTGATGACACTCAATAATAGCCTGTGGCAGCAGGTATGGGAAATATGATGGTATAGGAAGAAGCAGCAGATGGAATAACTCAAGAATTCAAAAAGCACTAGGCCAACATTGCTGTATATTGGACAAAAAGCTCAGGAAAAAGTTAAGCCTGAGGTGTGACAAGAGCTCCACCTGGCAGGAGATTGAACAATACTTTTGCTTTACATTAGTAAGTTCCTTCCACTGTCTTACCTAAGACCACGATTAGCCTCCATAAGCCCCTGCATCATTTTCCGCTGTCGGTCTGTGTCTTCCACCAGCGTTTTTAATGCAAGCCTTATTCCCAGAGAAGCCTGACTGTCTAAGACAATCATATCTGGAGATACAAGTAATAAAGAAAATCTTAATGAAAGGCTTTCATTAGCTGAAGAAGATCACATCTCTGCTACCGTTTGGGAGCGACGGCTTTCGAGATGCTTTGTGAACTCTGGCTTACGACTTTCAAATTTGTAAAATTAGCATTTCCTTACCTGGCATATTTGTGCAGCTTTGGGGGGCAGCAAGACTCACTGGTTTCAACCCGTGACGCATTAATAGCTTGTTTAGGCTCTCCCATTCCGCCTTCTCCTGCTGCAGTTGGAAGAAGGGGAGGAAGAGTCAGAAAGGTACCCGAGTTCCCAGCATCAGCCCAGGGTCTCCTGTCCCTCCTGTTTATGTCCCCAAAACAAAAAACAAAACAACCCCCAACCTCCCAAGAAACCCCAGGTGCTCTAGGCAGGGGCATACAAGACTTTACATACGGATCTGCTAGAGATATGGTGGGGAAAGTGTATTTAACAGAACACCCAATTTTCCTGAGCACTATCAGAAGGAGAAATACATGCAATGACTAAAATTTACCTTTTAAAAACACCCAGACAACCAGCCCTCAGACCACCGCTGGGCTCCGACTCCCCACCCCAGCCCTCAGAAGCCTCAGAGGTGGGTGTCCGCTTCGGGGTTGCTTATTTTTTGAGTTGTGGGGGGTATTTTCCATCTTTTCGTTCTGTTTTTAAACCCCGAGCAGCAACAACAGCCACCTCAGGCCCACCGCGGTACCTCAGTCATGGCGAAGGACGCCGGCTCTCGGCGCGGCCAAGGGGCAGGCCGGCCGCCGCCCTCAAGCTCCCACCGGGACGCGGGATAGGGAAGCGATCGGTTACCGGGAGGCGGCAGCTTCAGCAGGCACCGGGTGGCGACCGAGGACAACCTGGAAGGGTCGTACTGGCGGCGGGAAGGCGCGGAGGCGGACGGGAGGGCGGCGGACGGGTAACGGCGATGAGGGGAGGCGGGTAGCCGCAGGGCGGCGCTAGCCTCCCGCCCGCCGCCATTTTGAGACGCGGGCAGCTGAGGGGGAGGAGAGCCCCGCTGAGGTAGGAGCTGGGAACGGGACCGGGACTGGGACCGGGAGCGGGTTGACTTGATCTCCCTTCGAGCGCTGCCGCCATCGTGGCGGGAGGCAAAGCGGCTGGGAACTGCCCTCTCTCTCACGGCTGAAGGGGCGTCTTGCCGGGCTCCTTGGAGACCGCCCGGACGCTGAAGGAGGAGGAGGAGGTGGAAGAGGGAGCAGCAGCAGCCATTCCGCCTGTCGCGGCGGTCCGGGCGCGGAGGAGGGGTGGGAATTGCCGGTAAAGCCGCCCGCGGTCCGACTGGGCCCCCCGGCTGGAGGCTGAGGGGAGAGCGGACCCCGGGGAGCAGAGTCTCCTCACGGGGGGTGGAGGATCCGTCAGCCGTAAGCTGTTTGGAGGAGGGAGTTAGGAAGGTGGCTGTTAGTATTTAAAATTAAAGCAAAACAAACACCCCAAAGCCTTTTTGCTGGCAACAACCGCGGGTGGTGGGAGAAATTTGCCGTGTTTGGGGTTGCCCTGGGTGCCGGTGCCGCATCTCCTGCTCTCTGCTGGTAGGCCTGGATTAGGTGGATGCAGAGCGGTTAATCCTGTCCCTAAACAAGCTCTTATGTATAATAAGAAGTAAATCTCATTTTGGGCTGCTGACCGGCTTCAACGGAAAAATGCAGTGCAGTGAGGGGGGCCCGGCTGTTGTTACAAAGCCGTTTCCTTTGGGTTTGAGCCAGCGGGTGAGTGTCTGAGGGCAAACACCAAGAATAGAATCATAGAACGGTTAGAGTTGGAAGGGACCTTAAAGATCACCGAGTTCCAACCCCTCTGCCATGGGCAGGGACACCTCCCACCAGAGCAGGTTGCTCAAAGCCCCATCCAGCCTGGCCTTGAGCACTTCCAGGGATGGGGCATCCACAGCTTCTCTGGGCTGTTCCAGTGCCTCCCCACCCTCACAGGAAAGAATTTCTTCCTAATATCTAATCTAAATCTCCCCTCTTCCAATTTAAAACCGTTACCCCTCATCCTATTGCTACATCCCCTGACAAAGAGTCCCTCTCCAGCTCTCCTGTAGGCTCCCTTCAGATACTGGAACTCCGCAGAAGCATCTCCTGGTTGTGTTTGGGTTCAGGTTTGATTAACAATAAATAATGTATTACCACATCACCATGATTTGGTATAAAAAAAAAAAAAGAAAAAAAAAAGGGAAATTGTATGTTTTGGGATGGGCATTCCCAGGAGCGGTGCAGTCTCTGTGGGTGGGTTCCAGGTGCCACCTCTTCTGGCATATCATTTTGTGCCTGAAGCCACCTCTTGTGTCACTCAGCTGGCAGGAACACGTGTGGGTCTGTCCTGAGGCCCTGGGGACTGCTCCTTTGGCGAGCAGGGGAAGGGGGAGGTGCAGGAATGCATCCCACATCCCGCCTGACTCCCACTGTGTGCCGGGGGAGTCACAGAAATCATCCCGTAACTTTAGGAACAACCCAACCAACCTCCTGGGTGCTATGAGGTGGTGTAGTCAACTCACTGCTGTGAGAATTCAATCCTTGTATCCTTAAAAGAGTTTGACTGTTTTATAACACTTATTTTTCAGTTTATGAACAGAAATGTATGTGATTACTGACAAAAGCACAGGCAGCAATACAGCAGTGTGCTTGAGCATGTTTTCAAATAGAAGCTTAAGCCAGAGTGAAGGAGGTCTAATTTTTAAATGTACAATCCTCTATTATGCTGAAGAGACACTAGAATGTACAACTTTTAATTCATTTTTCACTGAAAAGTACAACTTCTCAAAAAGTTTGCTTATTTGCACTTACTTAAATTATGCTGAGATATGCACAGACTTAATGCTGATCGCACCTACATAAATTAATCTGTTTACTGAAAATGATAAATTAAAAATATCGGCAGTGTCGTAAAACGGAGCCATGATCTAAAAAGCATCCTAAGTAAGAAACAAGTGATTTCTTTGTGGTTCTCACAGACTTTATGACTGAATTGCCAGGTCAAATTGCTAGTGAGATTGTTGAAAATTATGACAGTGGTTTAGAGAAACTAGTAGATTGAAATTGGTGGCTGTGCTCTGTTACGGTTTGTGATTGAGATGGGCAGCTCTGGATTTGGTTCCTGCTTTTTTGCTCAAGTTGTCCATTTCTAAGCTTTTGCTCACAAGTTTGGCAAACCATTTTTCCATCAAGTAATTAGCACATTTATGATGTGCTGATAAAGTTAGGATAAATCACACTTAGTAATTTTGTAAACAAATACTTAGATTTTCCTTTCTCTCTGAAAGGAAAAACTGTGTATTCCATCATATTTACATCAGTGCATGATAGTTCATGACACTTTTAAAAATGTCATGTATCTTAAACGGAGAAAATGAGGAAAATTTAGTACTCAACACTTCTCTGCTGCTATTCTGCTTTTCTTTTTTTTCTTGCTGCTAATTGGATTAAAAGCTGGTTTGGTTACTATGGCATCCCGTGAGGAGATTACTGTCTGTGAAGATGAATTAAGGTAAAACTTCAGAAGTGTGGTATCAGCAGATTTGGAAAGATATCCACAGTTCCAGTGGTCTCTTACTACTGTGTCTAAACTTTAAAAATCACTTCAATGAAGGGATATCTTGCCAGATCTCCTCCCCTGTGAGTGTTTGTGTGCGCAGAGTTGCAGTTCTGAATAATGTTTATGAGAAATCTGTTAAAACTGCTAATAGCTAAACTGGTCATCCTGACTATTTTTCAAGTTTACAAGGCTGAAACACTCTCAGAGACAATCAAAATACTGTATTTTAAAGCCTGCCAAGAAATCACAGAACTGTCCAGGAGCATCTGAATTCTAAGTATACTTTTGTCACCTGAGATGGAAGTTTTAGACATTAGATGGATATCTATGTCTTTGTATGGTGTTTGTTTAACTGTCTGTTTATACTTTGTGGTATTTTGTCATATGTGAATGTTTGAATAACATGAGGCTATAAGCAGTTGTGGAATCTTAATCTTATTTTTCATTTGTAAAAAGCGACTTGCCCTGAAGCTGTAAAGCTTTGAACTAAAGTCATCAGTAACTGAACTCTTTCAACGATAATTAATTGACTTTGTTGGTGTTTCCATAGGTCTCGGTACAGCCACTTAGAGAAGATGACAGATTTGGTGGCTGTTTGGGAAGTAGCTTTGAGTGATGGCGTTCATAAGATTGAATTTGAACATGGGACCACTTCAGGAAAACGTGTTGTCTATGTGGATGGAAAGGTGAAATTGTTTGCTTAGAATTCACTTTGATGATATAAGTGCTCTTCCATGCATCAGAGCAAATAATAAACTAATAAATGCAGGTGAAGTTAATTAACTTTACCTAATTTAATGAACAGCATCATTCTTTTTTCAGCTACAATTAAGGTGTGAGTACTCATGAAGTGCTTTCTGTCCCTATGCAGAGGCACTCTAGAGATAAAGAATATTGTGCATTTGTTCATTCCAAAATAATTTTAAGTACTGAGCTGTTTCCTGAGTTCTAGTTCAATGTGTTTTGGTTTTTTTTATACTAACGCACGCATTCAGGTTTATCAATTAATACCCATTGTCTTTGTTTTATTCTACAGGAAGAAATAAGAAAAGAATGGATGTTTAAATTAGTGGGTAAAGAAACATTCACTGTTGGAGCAGCCAAAACAAAAGCGACTATTAACATTGATGCAGTCAGTGGCTTTGCATATGAGTATACTTTGGAGATCAATGGAAAGAGCCTCAAGAAATATATGGAGAATAGGTCAAAAACAACCAATACTTGGATACTGAGCTTGGGTGGTACAGACTATAGAGTTGTTCTAGGTAAGTAAATGTTGAATGACTTTGTGTTGGTGCCCTTTGAATCAACTTGTATGCATTTAATAACTGGTAATGAAGAGAAAGCATGGTTCAGTGGCTAGCCCCGTTGCAGTGTAAAATGCTGGGTGGTCCAGAAGTTTGGAATTAGATGCCAAAGACAGTCTGAAAAACAAAGGTCTTGTTATGCCTGTATGAGCTTGCTGTCAGTGTTCTGTTCTACAGCAGCGTGGTCTAGATTTAAACCAATAACATTTAAAAACAAAGATTGGAAGGAATTAGGGCTTCTGGATCCATAGAGCCGCCCTAGCAGGACAGTTCTCCAGGTGAAGCACGTTACAGAAGTGTTACTTACGTTGTGATCAAACCCGCTGTGTGTGTGAGTTTGTTAACCAGGTAGCCAGGCTTTCCCTCCAAAAATCATAAGCCAAAGCCAAGTAGTCTTTAATTGAAGAAGTATGACAATGTTAATCTACATTTTTGATAGATTAATCAGCATCCTTTTCTCAGCGTCCCTTCTTAACTACAAATTTAATCTAAAACCTTCAGATGACTTTTTTTCTGTTTCTTAGGAGGAAGACAATACATTTTTTCCCTTTTGTTCCCCTTTCCTAAATACATTACAAGCAGCCAGGAGGAAGGGATCCTCTGAGGAATTTGTCCCTGGCAGCTAATGGGGAAACTTCCACCTGGGTATTGCTGTATAGTTAGACCTGGAGACGAGATCTAGGGCTGTGATTTCTTCTTAAGCTTCAGGACAGAATGAACTGCCCCAAGATGTAGAGAGCAGGGAAAAAAAGAGAACTTTTAATGTCAGAAACAGATTAGTCTCCTTGCAAACTTTTAATGTCCCTATGCTTAGTAAAAGGCAAGCGGTGTTTAGTTCTCTACTGATGTCCTGTGGATGACAGTGTCAGTAACATGAACTTCAGAGCAAAGTAATTTCAGGAGGATGTGCTGGGAGAAGTAAAAGAATATCCTGTTTTGAATGAAAACAAAATCCAGGATTCTTTTTTGAAGTGACACTTGGGTTTTCAAGGAGATTTTAAGAATACGAACAGTTTGATGGGTGTTAAATAATGCTGCTTTTGAATTAAGCAGACCTGGAAAAAACATTAGAGCTTGACTGAATAAACAGTACTCAAATAATTAGCAGAAATTACTTCATTTTTCTGTCTTCAACTTCTTCAGTTTAAGAATGTCAGAGTGTCTCTGACAATATTCAGAACCCAGTGTTAATAGTCAGGGCTAGGGAGAAGTGAAAATGTATGTCCATAGCAGAAGTTGTTTGCCCACTGATGACAGAGCCTCCCATCTCTCCAATACAAGAACAAACCCTGTAGGCCAAGTACTATGGCTAATTAGGAACTTCTTTGGGGAACTGAAAGTGAAATTCAACGGTAAATTTTTAAAATTCCTAGATTTTCTTGTCTGTAAGGTGGGGTGGGGGGGGATTATCCTGTTCATTGTACTTTTTGTTGTCTTTTTCCTTCACAGAAAAGGACACTATGGATGTGTGGTGCAACGGTCAAAAGTTGGAAACAGCGGTACGTGATCATTTCCAAAAACTTTTCACAGGCAATGGCCAGATAAACAGTGAAAGCTTGTTTCTTGGGTAATCAGTGGAAGAAACATCTTCTCTCAGTGATTCCCAACTTCTGCTCTTGATGGTTCTCAGCTTTTTCTGTAATGTAACAGATGCAGTAGGAGATATTTTTGCAAGGTACAAGTACAGGTCTAGTTGTCAAACTGCACTTGCATTACAGTGAGACACAGATTCATCTGTTCTCCCAAAGATGATGACAAAAACACAGCCACGTGTGGCAAAATCCGTAACATGAAACGATGTAACTGCAGCAGGAGCTGTGCATCCAAAAGACACACCTGTTCTACTCATTTCAGGGGTCTCTTCATCCTGCTGTAGAAGACACTGCTAAATACTTCACATTTTACTGCTACTTCAGCATAGGTTTGTGTGGTACTTCTTGGCTGTACTGCACGAATCGGAAGGAAACTTTTTCTAGTTGGTTTGTTTTTTTACTTGTGGATCAATGATATTAATTCACAAACTCCAACGTTACCATTTGTGATTATGTGAAATTGTGATTGTCATCTAATACCCACAAGTCTTTAATGTATGCTGTGACAAACTTCTCGTCCGAAGTTCTGCAGCTTTGTTCACCATTTGCGCTGTATTTGTCACATGTACCTACAGCTGCTCTAATTGTGGGAACTACAAACAATCTTGACCTTGGAAACAGTCTGATGCGCTCAAGCTTTTTTAAGCTTAAAGCTTAAAATAGCTCATGTTTGGTTTTGTTCTTGTCTCCTTTCTCCCAGGGTGAATTTGTAGAAGATGGGACAGAAACACACTTCAATGTTGGTAATTACAGCTGTTGCATTAAGGCTGTCAGTAGTGGAAAACGAAAGGAAGGAATTATTCATACCCTTATCGTGGATGACAGAGAAATCCCAGAGGCTGTGGAGTAGCCTCTAGTTAAGTGATTACTGTAGGACTAAGATCAGGAATTTTCAATTACTGTGGTAATTATTTTAATATGTACTACTTGGTACATCTGGTTTGTGCTGGGTTTATTTTCTAGTTTCTGTATATGAAATTATTCTTTTTTGAGGACCAGAAGAAAATGATATACCATCTCTTACATTACCAGTTTTTAAAAAACTGTATATATATAGAATATATATTATATCACTAAGTGCAGAGAACACTGGTGAACTTAAGTAGAAATTATATACTACAAAAATTCTCACTATAATAAAGTGGAAGATAAATATTCAGTGAGACTGAATTGTTATAAACTGTGGGTGTATGTGGAGGGAGGAGGAATCGTGTGTTGGGCATTCAAGTAAGCTGTTAAAATTTTCTCAGTAATTATTTTTTCTATTAAACTGGTTACCAATGTTTTTCAGAGGCAGTTAAGAAAGTTATAAAGTTAATAAAAATGTTATTAATGAAATACATTGTTACCAGTACTTGTGTAATAGTATTAAAATAATATTGCGCTGTGAAACCCGCTCTTTTATTCTGAATAAGAGAAAGGATGTTACATTCTGCCGAAAAAAAAATTCTGTATGGTTTTCTGAAAACTGATGCTTGTTAGAAATTGTTGCAGTAGTTCAGAAACTCTAGTGAGTTTTTTCTTATAAAGAAAACAGAAAACAATAATCCCTGCCATGAAACTCCTTTAAAAACTGAAGCCTCTTCAAAGCAAGCTGAAATAAGAGCCTACTCATGTTCAGTGCTGTCTAAGAGGCCTTAAATGTGCAGTGTGTTCTCCTGGCAGTACTGTGTGAATCAAGAAACTCGAGGAAAAATGGGACAGAAATAGAGGAGAAGAACGGGTTGCTTAAATAGAAAAATTAGTATATTAATAAAGAGTATGCCTGAAAACAGAATTAGTGTAAAAGCAACCTTGAGATTGCTGTGAGAACAAGACTAGTTTGTGTTAGATGGGTCTTACAAGTTCATGGGGAGTTTTCCCCATTTGACATTCCACTGGAGCGAACTGGGATCACTTGCTACCAAAGCTGCCCTTTTGCAACAATGTAGACACAGCTATTGTATAAATAATTTTTTAAATACGAACAAAAATTGAATATATTAATTTAAATGTTTGTTTTGCAATGGTTAAAAAATATTTCTACTTGTAATCTCACGTAGAGTTCAGAATTAGACTTCTGTAACTGAGTTTATTTCAGACTTGTGAGTGGTTCCTAGCGCTATGACTATGACTACTGCCTTGGGAGTTGCAGGTGCAGTATGAATGTGCTGGGAATTCTTGAACAAATTCTTCTGAAAAGTTTTATTAAATGCTAATTTCATCTGTGTTTTAGAGTTCAGACTGCTCTGCATTAGCACAGTGCTTTACATGTGGATGAAATGCTTTTCATTTGATGTGTCCTTAAGAGTTTTATGTGAGCCCATCTTCTCCCCAGGTAATTAGAGTTTTAACCAGAGGTGACTTCAATCTCGAAGCAGGTCTGATAATGACAGATGAGCCTTTATTTCTGTCTCACAGCACTGCTCTAAGCTGTGTCAGTGTTTAGTTAGGGCCATAACTGCTGGTTTTAAGCGCTTCAGATTGGACAAATCCAGTAGGAGCTTTTAGTTTGGGGCAATAGATTTGTTGCAAACTCCAGTAACACCAGACGTGGTTTCAGGCTTTTGTACACAAAATTTTACAGCACCCAAGAGCTGAACTGAATCCCCTCCCTTTTACATTGAAATGAGTGTAACAGCTCCTTGGCTTTTGCATTTACTGCCTTCAGGTCACTGCAGAAGCAATGTGGGGACACCTGGCTACAGGGCTGACATTGTCACCTTTAAAAGATATTAGTAAAGGTAGATTAATTGAAGATCAATTTCAAGGTGTCAACTGAACCAGTTCTCTACTATTTTCTAGCTTTCCAAAGAGATTGAACACCACTGAGAAATCTGAAGCTCATGTACGGTCCAAGTCATGTTTTTAAGACTATGTGGAAAAACGACAGGTTGGCTGGCAGTGGTGTTCATACTTTTTTATTTTGAATACATGTATCTACAATGCTTGGAATCTCTTAACAGATAAAAAACTGTAACATCAGCTACTGTTAGAAATCATGAGGGTATGGCCTCCCATTTGACATAACTGTGTATTTAATTGCATGTCCCTAAGCGGGAAACAGCTTTCACCTTGATAGATTCACCTCTTTAAATCAAAACTCAAGAATCAAAGGCCACAACCAAGATTTCTTGGGTTTGCTAACATTTGCAAAATAACTCACATTCAGAAAATGTAATGGAAGAAGGACAGCCCACACAGACATGAAGCATGTAGTCACATCCTCAGAATTCTTTAAGGCATAAAGTAAACGACCAGGTAAATGTTAAACTGTATTTTGTGATTCTTTCCCTTTTCTCCACCAGATAATTTTGTTCCAGTCTCCTTAAGGTACTGAGTAGTGTTTTTGTTCCTGGCTATTGCAGAGCACTTTACGTGAGGCACTTTGATCAGAGCACATTGCTTAGGTACAGCATCCTCTTAAAATCTTAAGTACTAGATTTTATTCTGAGGAGGTCTTCACGATAGCTACAGGTTTGATTAGTTCTTACTCCGGATGCTGCTGGTTTCCTCAGGAGCCCTCTCCCTTGCTGGGGAACAAGTCAGCAAATACTGGGGAAGGGCCCCAATACTGTTGAAAATGACAAAGGTGTCAGGATTGTGTGTATCATCTACCAAGCTGTCATATACCTTAATGGCATCCCTCTCCACGGCTGGTGGCATAATATAAGATGCTTTCCCTTTAGTGTATAAGCCTGTTAATACATCAGCCTCAAACACGTACATTTTAGAGTCTGTTTCCCACCTATATTTACCCTCCATGAGGCTTTTCGGGTTCCTTTTAAAGTAGATGCCAGCTCCGTATTTTTGTTCTGGAAAAAGAAAGAAAAAATTTTCAGAAGCAAATTAAAAAAACCCAAAACCCTTTAACAATAAGTTCTTTTGGGGTGGAAATACTAATTGCCTGCTGCTTGATTTAGTGTGATATTTCATGTTCCTGCTCCACACGTGCCATCCCTGTGCAAGTAAATTTGCATGGAGTGGATGGCTGAAATCATGATCAATGGCAGCTGGTGGCTGTTCCCATTTAACTGCTCCTCCAGTGGTGACCGTTTGGATTTAATAGTTAATCCAGCGATAGAAACATCAATATAACATATTTATGTAAACACTTCTCTTGTCATGTCGTAGAGGCCCTGAAGAGCACCAGAGAAGGCAAGGCTTTAATAATGCATACTACAAAAAAGTGCCTGGGCTAGGCTAGAATCCAAGCTTATCTTCCCAAAGCCCTCCTGACTCTACAGTATCGGGAAGGAAAACCAGGAAAATCTTACTCTAGATAACAAAGTAAGCTCATACAACTCTAAAAGCAGGTAATAAACAGCTCTTGTTTAGGAATGCCACTTTTTTGGTTTTTTAATCAAACTTCAGTAATCAGTCGCTGTTTATTTTGATCAAACGTGCCCAAGCAAGTTACTACCTGCTGGTGGAGAATACATCCTGTGAAATCCAGTCTGGCACACCGAGCCACAGAACTGAGCAGGAACACACTGGTACAACTTGTGGGTTATTTTGGAGGTGCCTTGGTTTTGTTCTTTCTGTTTTTTCATTTGTTGGAATGCCGCAGACAGAAAAGGATTGTGTATCTTTTCAATCTGTAACATAAATAACAGTGTATCGTAAGCAAATGGAGAGCAATATCCACGAGTGCTCTCGTTCAGGCTTTGTTCTTCAGTGCAAGATTGATTTGATTTAGTTTATATGCACTGTCCGTGTAGGGATAAGGTACATGAAGTGAGCAGCTGAGCCACTGCGAAAGCTCAGTGCCTCTCCGTGAAACCCGTGGGAATACGTCCTAGTGTGGGAATAAGCTGTGCAGGGTCTCAGCCTCATCCTGGAGAGAGCTGCAAGCATCCTGAAGTTGTGGAGAACCTCAGCTCTCGTTGGTCAAAACTTGACAGCTCTTGGGAAGGACATGGGTGCACAGGTAAGAGAGCCTTTATGTCAGCTTGTGTCTGGGAAGCACAGCTGTGTGTGGCATCACACTGCGCAGAACCACGAGGCGCACAAAGCCCCCGCCACAAACTCAGGTGTTTCTCTGTGTCACATGGCCTTGGCCTCCTCCTCCTGCTCGGTGAAGCACTGACAGCCAGGCAAGATCCCAGCTTCACCACACTGTTGGTCAGATCAGAACACTGAAAATTCCATTGATAATTTTTGGTGTTGATCTCACAAGAAAACGGAGACACGGCATGAGTGTCCTGGAATACTGTACTCATCCTAACACACCATTTGAAGCATGAAATGAGACAGAATATACAGTAGACTTCTCAGAATTTAACCACACCTTTTGTGTGACTATTTGCATTATTTTAATGCAAAAATACTTTTTATTAGGAGGAAAGACTGCATCTCTTTTAAGGATTAGGCTGATTTGATCTTAATTTTTAAAAGCAGTGTATTGAAATAGCTCATCTCAGGCTTTTAAGCATATGTTAAATGTGTTGGTTCAAATATATCAACTGAGATTGAGGTTTTCCATGAACACCCTCTTTACCTTGAGAACGTGAAGCCCAGCTTTTTCAAACTGTTTCTGTCTGTCTTTAAACTCCTGAAGGTGTGATTCCACCGGTGAAATCCAGACACTCCTAGTAGTGTTTGCCTTGTGAAGGTGTCCTTCTGAAGGCTGACCTGCTTCTGCTTGGCCTGGATACAAATAAGGGAATAAAATTTTCATATATCATAATATCTAAAGCCAAAGGCAAGGAGGAGGGATCCGACACTTCAGTTTGGTTAAGAACAAAAAATATTAAATAATCTCCAAAGTAATGCCAAGTCTAATATTGATAGAAACTGGTATGTATGTATAGATATATATTCATTTTTTCTATGTTTATTAAAGAAACCAGAGAAAGGAGGAACTAAAGAACATTAATTTATCTTCTCCATTACGTCTGTCCACAGCCCAGCTTTCACGGAATGGCACCTAGACTGAATATAGAGCCACGAGGAAAAAGGAATCACTCGGTAGCTTTTTGTAACCCCACAACCTCCATCAGCTGTTAATGAAAGCCAGGGGCTCCACAAAACACGTCCATTGGTGGGTCCCGCAGCAGTGGTACAGCTGTAGCTAGCAAAAGAGCTCAGCAGAGGTATGTGTTAATTAAGTGCTAATTTTGTAAGTCTCCAGTGGCCAGGCTGTAAAGTGAAGCTGTGTTACAGCTGGCTGTGCAATGATGGCCAGTCCCAGTACAGACTGTGCCCCACTGGGAACTAACCAGGGGACTAAGCAAAGCTAACCCATGGGCTGTCAGGGGCTCACCTGGTGGAAGTACAGCTGTACTGGTAATTAAAGCAATGCTCGTTAGGTGTGTGAACTGACTTCACGTCTGTCCACTCTCAGCAACGCACAGATTTACGTTGCTTCATACTTAATCTTATTTATGCATGTAATTACTTAATTATACTCAATTAGGCACCTATTTACTGTACGTACACATGGAGTAAAGCAGTTTCTCTTGTTTGGCTGTAGTCTCCTCTTGCATACGAAGCAGTAATTGTTCACTTGCGAGCACTGCATCAATCACAGCATCAGGAGAGCCCTGAAATTCCAGCTTTGCTTTTCCACCGAGCACCACTTCCGATACGCATAGACTGGAATGCTGCTCTCCAAAGAGTTCTGCAAACTCTTTTTTACCAAGGCTAAAAATGTAGTTGTTTTCAATAACAGCATGGTGACGTTCCCAAAATTGTATCAGACTTTGGATCCACGATTTTGCTGCTTCCAGTGCTGTACTTGTGTCCCCTTTAAGTTCAATAGCTGGGCCATTATCTCCAGTCTCTTTTACGCTTGGATGGCCTGACTCTGTACCTGGAAGAAAGATGTGGATTTTTATACAAGAGCACTGGAACAGTGAGGAGCAGTCGAGAGCACTGACACATTCCTCTATGGCCAGAAACATACTACTCTTCTGGTGTGCTCAAAAAAAGAAAAAAAAAAAGGATTAGATACCAGTAGGTAAGGTTTCCAGGGGAAAAAAACACAAAAACAACCCACCTACATGCAGAATTTATTTGCCTTCCACTATTACTTCCAAAAAGTTAGGCATTCAGGATGATTATTTTGGTTTGCAAATCTTAAAGGGAGTGCCCAGTTCCATTCCTATTAATGTAAAAATGCAAAGCACTCACACATTCCCCCCCCCCCCCC
>VXBW01001620.1:337771-354327 GCA_013400375.1 Thinocorus orbignyianus
CCCCCAAAAAAAAAAGTTAATATTAAGTTTATAAAGGAGTATGATTTCTGAAATTTTCATTTACTTGAAATGCCTTTTCTGTTCATTACTTACTCAGAAGACCGCTTCTGTTGTAATACTGTGTTTCTCCTTGTTTGTGTGCTGCTGACAAAACTTTTCTCTGGAAAGCCTTCATGGGAAAAAAGAGAGAGCAGTTTGCAGTCTCTGTTGTCAAATGTGCAATTTGTGTCTTTAAAACTCTGTTAGATAAGCAGTTTACAGCTATACTTACACCCTCCCTCTGTATTCTGAAATTCTTAACAGGTGATATTTGTCAGCTTTTCCTAAAATTTTTTTCCTGACGATATCAAGTGCATTCCTGTTCTTCTACACCTCCCGAGGAAGGACACCTTACACGCTCAGTGGCACCTTTACCAGTCTATGGGACCTGAAGAGATGCACCCTAGGGTCCTGAGGGAACTGGCTAATGTAGTTGCTAAGCCACTTGCCATGATATTTGAAGTCATGGCAGTCAGGTGAAGCCCCCAGTGACTGGAAAATGGGGAACATTGCACCCATTTTTAAAAAAGTGTAGAAAGGAAGATGCTGGGAACTACCCACCCGTCAGTCTCACCTCTGTGCCTGGGAAAATCATAGAACAGATCCTCCTAGAAGTTGTGCCAAGGCACAAGGAGGACAGGGGGGTGATTTGGGACAGCTAGCATGGCATCACCAAGGGCAAGTCCTGCCTGGCCAACCTAGTGGGCTTCCATGGTGGAGGGACTACATCAGTGGACAAGGGAAGAGCTACAGATGTCATCTGTCAGGACTTCTGTAAGGCCTCTGACACGGTTCCCCACAACATCCTTCTCTCTGAATTGGAGAGGTATCAATTTGGTGGGTGGACTGTTCAGTGGATGAGGAATTGTTTGGATGGACACATTCAGAGCGTAGTGGTCAATGGCTCCAATGTCCAGATGGAGATTGGTGATGAGTGGTGTCCCTTAGGGGTCCATACTGGGACCAGTGCTATTCAGTATTCTCACCAGTGACACAGACACTGGGATCTTGCACACCTGCAGCAAGTTTGCAGACAACCTCAGTCCCTCAAAGGCTGAGGGACTTGGGTCTTTTTAGTCTGGAGAAGAGAAGGCTGAGGTGGGATCTGGTCAACACCTATAAATACTTAAAGGATGGGTGTCAGGAGGAAGGGGACAGGCTTTTTTCAGTGGTGCCCAATGAGAAAACAAGAGGAAATGGGCATAAACTTGTACATAAGAAATTCCATCTAAACATGAGGAGGAACTTCGTCACTTTGAGGGTGGCAGAGCCCTGGAACAGGCTGCCCAGAGAGGTGGGGGAGTCTCCATCTCCAGAGACATTCAAAACCCTCTTGGACAAAGTCCTGTGCAACCTGCTCTAGGAGAACGAGCGTTGGCAGAGGGGTTGGACTAGATGTTCTCCAGAGGCCCCTTCCAACCCCATAGCATTCTGTGATTATGCTGAGTGGTGTGGCTGACACACCTCAAGGACAGGATGCCATCCAGAGGGACCTGGGTAAGGTGGAGAAGTGGGCCTGTATGAACCTCATGAGGTTCAACAAGGCCTAGTGCAGGGATGAGACAAGCCCTGGTATCGGTACAGGCTGGAGGATGAAAGGACTGAGAGCAGCCCTGCTGAAAAGGACCTGGGGATACTGGTGGATGAAAAGCTGGACACGTGCACATAGAATGGTTTGGGCTGGAAAGGACCTTAAACATCACCTAGTTCCATCCCCATCCACCAAGAACCCCCAAGTTCTTGCATCTGTTGGAAGAATGGATGGTTGAAGTTAAACGGGAACAAAAGCAAACTCTGTAGCTTTCTAATAGATGGCTATCTATCTAAAATAGCTGTGTATTAACAACATCAGCCAAATATTCAAAAGGTGGAAAATGGCACACTGCAGTTGAAATGATCCACTGTCTGTTTGCATTCCATTCATATTAAGTCATATAATAAGTTGATAGTGTTTTGCCCTAGGAACTTCATACCACAAAAAAAAAAAAAACAAGAAAAGAAATTTCCTGAGGGGGAATAAGTTTATTCCCTAACAAGTTAAAAGTAGACTCTTATAAAGTCACTGACAGTCATGAGAATTTCAGAGCTCCCTCCCTTTGTTATCAGACCATATGGTTTAGTGAAAAGAAAATTTTGTAAAGATTAATAATACCTGTCAGTTAGACAAATAGTTCCATAAAGATGACCCACTGCTCACAAATGTTGTGAGTAGTACAGAATTCAGATTATTTTAATTTGTAGTCATCTATAGGTGTATTTTTACAGTTTGGGGTTTTCCTTTGTGGTAGCTAACAACAAATTTGTTACCTGATAGGCAACGTAGTCATCTGGGCAAAAGACAAACTGCACATCTATCTTCTCCTCAGGGTGCGCCCTGGCAAAATCTAAAACTTCTTCGATCATGATCTCTGCCACTGTACCAACAGGCAGCACTGACGACCAAATCCCAGTTGGTGAAAAAGAAACTGAGGGAGATGGGTATTTCCGAAGGTAACACAGGCACATTTTCACTGTCTCTTTTAATTGCTGCAAGAAAAACAAGTGGTTTAGTCCTCATATCACTCAACATGAAAATCCATTAAAGTCCAATGAAACTGGCCATCACCTCACACAGTAAGACGTGGTGCCTGTAGGGCTGCCACACAACGTGCAGCACAGTCTCACAGGGCAGGTTGTACCCTTTTGTTGCTATGAGTGGTTCATACAACGAAGAATGTCTGAGAGAACAGTCAAGCTCCTGCTGAAGTCTTGGACCCCCTTTTTGCAGCAGCGCTCTTGAAGCTGGAGAAGGGTTGTCATTCAGGGACAGAGAATTAACAATGGCTGTAGTCTGGAAGAAAAGAGTACAAAGTTTCAGCCTACTTCAAGTCTGCTATTTACAAGCTTTGCTACTATAGAGACCACTCTTTCTAGGAACAATTCCTTTAAAAAAAACAACTTGATGGCAGCAGATCAGCTGTTTGAAAGGTTCTCTTACTAAGGGCAGCACTGGAACACATCTAAGGATGCACCTTCCAGTGGCAGCAGGTGGCTACATTTTTTTTCAGAAGCAGCTGGCACGCCTAAGACTTGTTCAAGCCATCAACAGAATTACTGCTGCAGCCTGAGAAGCAACCCTCGTGCACCTCAACAAATGCATCTCTGCAGCCAATTCTCAACCAGCAGGAGAGAACGCTGGCTCTGTCTGTGACCCCAGCCCACGCAGACGCTCCCTGTCTCAGGGCAGCAAGCCCTTCTCACCACACTAGTGGGGTCAGTCAGGGGAACTGCTACGGCTGCTGCCAATTCCCAGTGAAAACAGCAGATTCTCTTAGTAGGTCTTCTGTATTTCAAATTAAATACGTAAAAATGCACAAAACTTGTTTACAGAATGCTGATAACAGCTGTAATTGTCCTAACTTTAATTGTTGAAGATTATCTAAAGAGACAAGACTTCAGAGCGTATTTTCCTCAGTCTTGGAGGCATGTGGTATCTTTCAGTGCTGTGGAAATGCTTAATAAAATTCTCCACAACGTCAACTTTGCCATCCTTTGCCCTCACCTCAGAAAAATGAACTTCCCATTCAATTATGATACTTCTTTAAAATAAAAATTTTGAATGTTTTTAAGACAGAGTATTTGCTAAAAGCAAGTGCTGTTCCTGTGATGTGGCTTCCAGTCTAAGAGCACTGTTGGATTACTGTGCCTAAGCTCACATCTTGTCTAGCTAAAAAGTTAAATGGATCAATTTAAATGATGCACTCTTTAAAGGTAAGGTGCACATCCTCTGTGTAAGTTATTTTCAGCTGTTTCAGTGTTTCGATGCTGAGTAACTCCAGTAGTGACACCTGTGAGAACATAAAATATAGCAGGGAAAAAGCAAGGCAAAAAATAAGAGTAGATTTTTAGCAAATGCATGATAAAATGTGAACTTCTATGATGTCATAATAAGATAAACATTAACAAAGGGATATATTATTATTAACCATCCAGTCTTTAGCTGCTTCCTATTATCCCATAACAGCACATATACAAAAGAAGAAATAAAAACCTTCTAATATTCAATACACATTTAGAAAAAACCCTACTCCTTGCCACTATAATTTATTTACCATTTGTAAATTCTCATCAGGATAAGAAGATAACTATTTAGTGGAATGATGCAATAGGTGTTCTGAACTTTTGGGCTCCAAATCCTGCAAGGACTTGGAGGCAACTGTGTGTTCAACATCTTACAGGACAGTCTTACCTTCTGCTCTTCAAGGTGTCCTCTAACGATACGCAAGCGAATGCCTCCAACTTTGATGAAGGCTGAAGTTTGGCTTGGTGACACTGCAAGAGCTTCCTGATGTGAAGGAGTTTCCTGAACTGAACTGGTATCATCCAGAAACTTTTCACAGGCTTTCTTCATTTCTGCAACTGTAGGCTCGTAAATGTTCACCAGGCGGATTTCCCTCAGGCAAGTTGGTGGACTTTCTTCAACGAAGTCCCTTATAGCCATTACAATCACTTGAGCACACAAATCGAGAGGGAAGCCAAAAACACCTGAACTCACAGCTGGAATAGCCACAGACTTTATAGCATTTTCTGGAGCGCTAGCATACTTCAGAACATTCACAATAGCCTCCTGAAGTAGATCACAACATTTTTCCTTTTCAAATTTCGACCAGATTGGGCCAACTGCATGAATAATTTTCTTACAAGGAAGCCTCCCTCCATCCGTCACTGCTATTTGGCCAGTTTTGAGTTTTCCATACTTTTGAATATGAAGATTGCTTTGTGCTTGTATTTCTGGCCCTCCAGCATTCACAAGGGCTAAAGCAAGGCCTCCCATATGACAGAGATTTTTATTGGCTGCATTCACCAAAGCATCGGCCTTGTGTCTTGTGAGATCATCCTTACAAACACAAATGTCAATTCCTTGCTTTAGTTTTTTCCTGTATACTTCAACAGTGCATTTGGTACTTTTGAAGGCCAATGTACAAGCAAACTTTTTGTAAATGAGATTACTCAGACGGTTCTCTCTTTTCGCAAGAGCTTCATAGGTATCTTTATTGATGGGGATCATCAAGGTGTCCTCATCCATTACCATGCTTGGCCCTAGGATACAGAATATAAAGCAAAATCCAAGATACTACTGGTAAAACATGGCTTTTTACATAGAAATGTAGTCTGTAGCTCTCAATTTTATCCTACAGTCGTTATTTACTCATATTTTTTTCTGATAGTCTGATCTCTCCCCTTTTCATATCCTTAGAAAGCCTAACTAAGCAAAGAAATCAAGGCCTCGAGTGTTTTTGATGATCCGTTCAAATTAACCTCCCCAGCCAGTAGCTCCTTTCCCACCTTTCCTCAAGACCTTCTCCTCTTTCCTTCTGATGTTTTATGAATCACATCAGAAAAAGAGAAAAGTTCAGGTGCACTCTGTCTCCGTGAACATTTGGATGCTGAGACACAGTTGTCAGCATTATGCTATCTTCTGTTTCCTGTAAGCCTCGGAATACTTTCAGTTTCATCTTTTCGATCAACAACCAGCTCCCTTCCTGAAATTGAGCACAGGCGGAAACAAGAGTTGCCAGCTGCTGATCTGTGTCCTCCGAGAGACCACACACCCTCCCCTGTAGCAATCTGTCTTCAAGATTATCTTCTGGTGACCTGGCAGATGTCAGACCTGGTAAAATATGCCCTGAGCCCCAAAACAGCCTGCTCGGAGTCCCCTCAACAGAGGGTTTACCAGCATATATGGCCTGTAGGTCTCACGGGCAAATAGCTTTTCCTTAAAAGTGGTTTCCCTACTCTTCTTCCAAAGCCACTAAAAGATGACAACAGTATCACTGAGCCTGTAGTGACTTGAGGGTTTGGGTTTGTCTTACTGTTTACCTGGGGAGGAAACTTGGTTAAGATGCATCTCCTCCTGCTACTTGCTCTCTCTCTCACTTGTCTACTGTTTATTGTGCCCATCATCAGGCTGCCACAAACACTGCCAGTGACATATTCTTAAATAGATCACTGACACAATCTGAATTAGAAAAATAACCACAACCCACACCACAAAACCGAATTTGATGTAGAGCACCAACCCCAAAGAGCAATGCAGCAGCACAGCTAAACAGGCTGAGAATAAATGGTGAGAAGGAGGGAAAAGGAGCAGACAAGTGTCAGGGGAATATCTTTGAAATACATGCTGTTACGGGGCATCATGAACTGGCTGCAGGGCCACTGTGGTGCTGTGCTGCATTTGCCACTTAACATCCAGATGAGAAAGCCAATGTGAAAAGCCATGCCATAATCCGGGCTTCAAAATACTCCTAAAAGCAGGAAACACCACTTTTCCTTCTCTGAGCTTGTTTTGCAAGGGCTGAAGCCTGCCTGTGCCCTCTCCAGGGCATTCTCAGCGTTTTGGACCTTGCTGGAAATCAGTGACAAGGGTCCCCCAGGCCTTCGCAGAGGTGGTGACTCACAGCCACACTTGCCAAAACATTCATTTAACCCTGCCAAAGAGATCTTATGGTGAGCTTTGTCTTTAATTCTGGGGATCTCCAGATGTCTGCACTTAAAGGCCACAAGCAAGTTCTTTCTTTGTAAGAAACTTGTGAATTCAGAAGTGTTTTTTAACCCCCTTCTTTTGGGGAACAAGAATAAAGAGTGGGGCAGTTTTTACATGATCACTGTGGCTATACAGCCCTCTCCTGGCAGATGCCAGCAGTACTATACACAGTAGTTACGATAATTAGTTTAAATCAATGTATATGAGTTTAATCAAACTTTCCTCTGGGGTACACTACCTGCTTGTAAAAAGAGCAAGAAAGAGATTGTGCACTTACAGACACTGATTCATCAAAACACTTCTGAGCTCTTAAGAGAGAAACACAAGCAAATCCTGTTGAAGTAATGAAGAATAACACTGATTCATAATCCTGTCTAATTCATACACTTCAGGTCGCTTTGGGCTGTTCTGTGTGGACATTTCCAGTTCATAGCTGGCAATTTCCAACCGTAAGAGAGGAACCTCTTGCAGAGGCTTACCTGAAACGCTCTTCCCCGGCAAACTCACTGGAATGTAACTCTGTGGTAAAAAAAAACAACAAAACACCAACACTAAACAAACTAAAACCACATAAGAGAAAATACACGTTACTGCCCGATGGGCTGCGTTCTGTTGGAAGCACCGCCTCATCGAAAACGCCCATGAAGTTTCTTACTGTTGAAAACGCTGAGGGGTGGCCCGGACAGCGCCGGCCCAGTCACCCCACAGCCGCCCTCAGGACCTGCCCGGGGGTGAAATCACGCCAAATTTTACCTCCGTGACAGAAAACCCCACTTTTTTTCTTCTCTTCCTCCACCCCAAAGTCCCTAAACCCCCACAGCAGGCAGGGGCTCCGTTCCGGCCTGTCGGCAGGGGTCACTTCCAGCCGCAGCCCCCCGGGACCCTCAGGAGGGCAGCCCCGGGATGGAGGGTGGGGGGACACAAGACACCCCGCTGCCTCCCCCTTTTCCCCAGCCCCGCTCGGTTACCTGTAAGACCCCCATTAACCGGCGTCCGTGGGCTCCTCAGAGCCGGGAGTGGAGGCGGGGAGAGGCGGAGCGGGAAGCGAAAGCGAAAGCGGGGGAGCGGCGGGGGCACGATGGCAGCGGGGTGCGGTGGGGGCATGATGGCGCCGCCGCCGGTGCTGGTCCGGCTCTGCCCGCCGCCCGCCGCCGCCGAGAAGCCGCTGCTCAAGCTCCAGAGCTATTTCCAGTCAGGGAAGCGGTCGGGGGGCGGCGAGTGCGAGGTGGGGATGGGCCCCGAGCCCGGCACATACTGGGTGCGCTTCCAGCAGGAGCGAGGTAGGGGCACGGAGGGGGAGACACCGGGGTGAGCGGTGACAGCGGCCCGGCTGAGGGGGCGGCTGAGCCCCGGCCGACCCCGGGGAATGGGGGGTCTGTTGGCCCGTAGATCGCTCAGCCGTCGGGGGGGCTGGAGGGAGGGGGGGGAAATGGCCGCCCAGGGCATCATCCTGCGCCCCCGGGCGATGGGGAGGCAAAGGGCGGGCGGTGGTCTCTGCGGCCGTGGAGTTTTCAGGTGGCTTTCCTCACTCTTGTTTTCTGCCTGTCCCCTAATCGCTGTAGATAAGAGGAGAGTGGAATCCCGCACGGATCATGTCTTGGAAATGGATGGCCGGCGCCTGAGGGTTGTCATCCAGGCGGGAGAAGGGGAGCCAGTCGCAGCGCAGGCCTCGCCCGGCGCTCCCCCGCCTCAGCAGGCAGCCAGAGCCCCTGGGGACGCAGCGGGAAAAGCCATCACCAAAAAGGTACCTCGGTAGGAGCAGTGTTACCGCCTGCCCTGCCTGTAGATCCACGAATCCTTTGCGTTGCTTCAGTGTTTTCCTGCCAAGCAGATTTCAGTTGTGTTATCTTAGTGAGACAAGGGGCAGGGTGCTGGGTCGGACATCGTCCGGGCTTGTTCCCAGACAGCATGTTCTCCAGCGTGGCTTTGGCACCTGCTGGGGACATGCCCTGTCCCCAGAGCGGCACCAAGGCAGGTTTGAGCAGCTGTCCCATGAGGACAGGCTGAGAGAGCTGGGGTCATCCAGCCCAGATAAGAGAAGGCTGTTATAGCCCCTTCCAGTACCCAAAGGGGGCCTACGAGAAAGCTGAAGAGGAACCTTTTACAAGGGCATGTAGTGATAAGACAAAGGGTAATGGTTTTAAACTGTAAGAGGGGAGATTTAGATTAGATCTCAGGAAGAAATTATTTTCTGTGAGGGTGGTGAGGTGCTGGAACAGTTTGCCCGGAGAAGTTGTGGATGCCCCATCCCTGGAAGTGTTCAAGGCCAGGCTGGATGGGGCTTTGAGGAACCTGGTGTGGTGGGAGGTGTCCCTGCCCATGGCAGGGGGGTTGGAACTGGATGATCTTTAAGGTCCCTTCCAACCCAAACCATTCTGTGATATGGGGGCAGCATGCACCAAGGACTGTTCCCAAAAGGTGGAAGAATTTTGTGAGATTTGGACCCCTTCCTGATACACGGACCTCTAATACTGTTTCAGCATGTTTTGCACCTTCAAACAGCCCTAATTGCTTCCATCCCTCATCTCAGTGTTAAAAAAAATCTCCTTTGATAGGATATCGCACAGCAAACATTATTTCAGACACTCTGAACTAAAAGTTACACAGAAAAGAAAAGATCAGCTGTGTGTTAGGGACATGGGGTAGGGTCAGGCTGCATGTTACATGATGTGAATGTGGCTCTACCAAGACAATGATGTCTGGCCCAGAGGGTTTATCCTCTCTTGTGTAGTACCATAGATGTAGCTTTTGAGGCACAGCATGTGCCAACGTCACAGTTACCTGAAATCTGTAGCAGTATGCTGCAAATTTCCCTATTTTCCTGTCTCTGCCAAGTAGAGATGTGAAGATGTTTGTTGTGATTTTTCAGAATCCTGTTTTCTGCCTTAACCCTGGTTTACTAAAGCATGACTTTTGGGAATTTTTTTTTAGGAAACATAGTAAGAGAAAACTAGAAAGTCTAATATAATTAAAGAACAATGTGAGAGAACTTGTATGTGCTGGTAAAACGTGTTGTGTCTCTGTCACCCGAGCCTAAGGGGACAGACAGGTTCTTTCGGGATTTCTAAGTTTCTAACTTTCTAAGTTGCAGTTACAATTAAAGCTTTATTTTTCTTGGTAAAAGGATTTTATGATTAGTAAAGCATAGAATTAATGATCCAAAAATACAGGCTTTCTACAAGCAGAATCAGTGTATCGCAGTTTTGTAAGCAGAGTAGCACTGAACTTGATAGCACGGCTTAGCTTTTGGTTTCTCATCACGTGAACTCCCTGCAGATCATTTCAAAACTTAATACTTGGCTTGGTGTATCGATACAATAATCATTATCTAGACTCAAAAACCACTTAAAAGAGTAGGAGTTGTTCACTCAGTCCTTGGAGGAAGCAGAGGTGGGTGGAGGTGTTCCCTGTCCACTGGGGGAATAACAGGTCTCACTGCCCAGCAGCAGCTGTGGGCCAAGCTCCCACTTAGGGCTTGTAACTGCTTGATTTTGTAGACAGTGCTCTGCATGTTGTTCTGCTTTCCTGTTTTGTGGTTCCTTCACCACTTGGTTGGTGTGGTGCCCGGAACCTTCAAGGCCAGTAAGGAGGGGAGTAGTTGGCCTGGTGCCCAGGAACCTTGAGGGTGATAGGGAGGGGAAGAAGAAATCTGTTTGGTTTGTCTACTTGGTGCACAGGACCTTCAGGGCCTGATAATGAGGGAGAAAGGGACTAATACGAGACCAGCTTGGGCAGAGGGGATGGCTGTTAGCCTTATAAAATGGCATTAGTTATGCTAACCAAATTAGCAGGGGTCAGGAGCAGGGAGTACTGGTCACAGTCTCAAACTAAGTAGCAAAGTTATTGTCTTTATTCCTGCAATGCTGATGACATTAACAAATTAGATATAGCAGCTGATTGCTTTACTTACAGATGTGTGATGCCAGTGTACACGTGTCATTAAAAACGCTGCGTACGAATGTGTCTGTAGTACTCTGGCCCTACTGAGATGTGTAGAGCTTTTCTGTACTCAAAATACAGGAGCAGCAAGCAGAGGACCTTAGGAAAAACAAATACTGACATCTTCTTGTCTTCTCCTTAGATATTTCTTACAGTGTCTGCAACTTTGAATACCAGTATGTTCACTGAGGAGCAAAGGGAGAAAATTGCCATTATATGTCCAAATTTAAAGAGAGAAGTACATCCCAATATTGATGGCTGCGAGAAATTGACGGGAGACTTTACAGATATTGAAAAAGCTTATCACTACTTTAAGGACATCCTTGCAGGCAATGACACAAACCGTAATTTTTCACATTCTGGAAGTTTGGAAGATGAAAATGGTCTGGATAGTGAAGAAAGGAATGAGCTTACAGTTCTGTCTGGTCTATATGAGTATTTCAATCATACCTGCAAAGAGCAAATCAAAGTAGTACAGGAGCGTTTTGGAGTGTGTATAAGAAGTAAAGATCTTTACGATGGAACCACATCGGTACGTTTCACTTCTGATAGAAGTGCTGCATCAATACAAGGAGCTCAAGAATTTTTTATCACAACTTTTCAGAAAAGAGTAGGAGATCTGAAAGAAGAAAAGATTCCTGTAAGAAACAGTTCCACATTAAGTGAGACAATAATTAAATTAAATGCTCGCTTTAGTAATCTTCTTGCCAAAGAGGAAGGGAATCGCTTGCTACTCCGTGGTCCAGCAAGTGAGATTTTAGCTGCCAAAACATTTCTAGAAGAGGAGGGTGAGAACAGCAGAACTGAAAAGAATATGAAAGTGTCGTCTGAACTGTACGGACACAAGAATGGAGTAGAAGTCGATGCTTCTATGTTTAAATTGTTGGAAACAACATTAAGCAAAGAAATTGAAGACATTAAAGACAAATTTGATACGGTAATAGAAAAGAAGGACAGTCCGTGTGGCCAGAAGGTGTTCATAATATTTAGGCCTCGGATCAAAGCTCCTGATATGTCTTCACATGCTACTGAAAGTTTCATCAATGCATTGCAGAATGCCTTTGCCATGTTAAGAGAAAAAGTCATCAGCAGGAAGCTTTCAGAAGATCAGAAGAAAAGATTAAATACGCTGCTGAATGGAAAAGTATTGGAAGATCTACATGTAAAACTTCAGAAGAAGGAAGACAAACTCCTCTTCACTGGTTTACCAAAACATCTTGCTGCTGCTGAAAAGCACATTGTGAACCTTCTGAACACTGAAGACTCAACACAAACTAAAAGTAGGACATCACTGTCCTCTCATCTCAGCTATCAAGAAGCTACAGGAGCATCTGAGAAAAAATACAATAGCAGACAAAACAATACTCTTTCTTCTGAAGGACAGTCTAAGGCAAAGGTAGAAGAAGATGACAAAGATACGTGTCCGATTTGCATGGAGAGAATTAAGGAGAAAGAAGTTCTGAAAAAGTGCAAGCACACGTTTTGCAAAAGCTGCATTGAGCAGGCCATGACTTACAAGCAAGCGTGTCCTGTCTGTAACACTATCTATGGAGTTGTGGAAGGAAACCAGCCGGAGGGAACAATGTCATATATAACGCTGACTACATCTCTCCCTGGTTATTCTGGTTGTGGTACAATTGAGATTACGTATCGCATGCGTGGTGGTATTCAAACTGTAAGTATATTTAAGGGTTCATAAAAGATAGTTTCCCGCAATAAACCCAATATTGAATGTAAAATTAACTGGTTTCCCATCATTTTAATGCACATCCTGGAGAGACGATTTTATTCTGTATAAATATGCAAGTATTTAATTCAGTGGGTTTGGGTGTGATAAGTAATATAGTAGGAACTAAATAGTCAAACAGGAGCCCTCCATTTTATGTGCTCCGGGAAAGAGCTACCTGTCTTTAATTTGTACATTGGGAATGACTGAACTGAAATCTCTGGGGTAATATCATGTAAACGGAATTTTGTGAGTATGATGAGGATTCTCTGAGACTACCGAGGCCAAGCGACAAAAATGAGCTGGCTTGTAAGCTTTCCAGGTGAGAACTGAGCCTATGTTAAGTGCTCAGAGTTATAACTAGGACTGACAGTGAGATCAATGACAAAACCAGGGGTGGGGTGACATGCTTTTGGGAGAGCAGAAACACAAAGGTAACAATGGATGCATGAGTGATGGCAAGAAAATATGAATTAAACTTATATGAAAGAAATTATCTAATGAGGAAAAAACCTCAAAATAAGTCGTGCTGTGTCCTTCTGTATCAAAGACAGGATAAAAAGTATTGTGAGAGCTGGGATCTGTGATTTTCACACTTTCAAAGTATTTATGATATACAATGTGGTTTTGTTTTCTTTTTCTACCAAACAGAACAACCATCCAAACCCAGGGAAACCCTATGGTTCAACTCATCGTGTAGCATATTTACCTGACAACAAGGAAGGGCGGGAAATTCTGCAGCTTCTCGAAAGAGCCTTCAAGCAAAAACTGATTTTCACAGTGGGGCAGTCACGCACGACTGGTGTAGGAGACGTTATCACATGGAATGATATTCACCACAAAACTTCCACGGACGGAGGACCTACCTAGTAAGTATAGTCTTTTCTTTATGTAATTTTGGGGCTACTCAGACGTGTCAGGAAGGCTGCCCTGTGAACGTTTTCCATGGTAGAGCTTTCAGATTGTGTCTCTATCAAAGTGATTGTGGAATGCTCTCTGGATCCAGGCTGGGACAGTTGGAACAAGGATGAGCTTAGTCTTCTGCTGCCTCTCAGGCCACTCATTCACCCGTGGGTTGTGTAAAACACCTACTCAGTTAATAACTGCTAAGACGAGAAACTACTTCTCGTCATACTTCTTTCTACTTCTAGTAGAGGACAGGACAGCAAGCTGATCTCAGCCTCTTCTCTTACCTGCTGTTTTGTTCCAGGAGGTGCTGGTCCGTTATGATCCCAGTAGAGACAGCGCTCAGACTCTGTAAAATATGTTTGGAAATTCTACTTATTAGAGCTGCTAGCAAGAAGAAAGACATTGTACTACAGATACGGTTATGTCCCTTTAGATGTGAGGAGCCCCAGGCTGCGCAGCGTTCGGTGCCTCTGATCAGAGCACAGATTGCTGTGCTGATCCCGTCCACAGAAAGGGTTACCCCATTTGGGTTGTTGGAGCTATTGCAGGATTTTCTTTGTAGCAAATAACTCTGTTCAGCACTTCTTGCTAAACTTGCCGCGCTTCTAGATACAGTCAAGGAGACACAGGTGGTGCGATCACAGTGCCAGCAGCACCTCCCCGAGACTGATCTGGCCAAGTCTGTCCTGCGGCCGTGGGATGTGCGCTAACACCAGCTCTCAGGATCAATGTCTGCATCCTCCTACCTGGGCTAGGATCATAAGGAGCTTTACTTTCAAAAATCACCCTCCCACCTCTGCCCAAACGCTCTCTCTCGTCATCACTTGCTTCATGCACGCTTTAGGTGCCGTTATATTTGTGTTTTGAGTGCTCACTTGGACACACCTCAGGTCTGATGTTCAGAAAGACACATGCCCAAGCACCCCAACATTCTCCAGTGAGACAGGAGGCAGCTTTGAAAATCAAGTTCATGGTGTCAGTTTGGAGGAGCAAATTCAGCAGCTCCTTTTCTTAAGTTTTCAGCTTATCCCTGTCTGTACCACCTCTCTGAGACCTGCAAAGTAGGGTCTGCTTTCTCTGTGGAGTAAGAACTACCTGCATAAAATTTCTGAAGGGTTTTAAGAGACTTTAGTTATGTAGAACTGTGAAGTGCTTCATTGCAGAAGCAGCCCAAACAATTCCTTTCTTTTTCTCCTAGTTTTGGCTACCCTGATCCTGATTATCTGCAGCGGGTTCGATCAGAATTGAAAGCAAAAGGAATTGAATGAAGAAACTTATCAACCATCCGCTCGTAAGTGTAATAACTGAATATGTAGCAGTTAATTTAGTATTCAGACACTAAGAAGAAAGAAGTTACTTTGTTCAACTGCCGTACTTAAATCACCTGTATTTCACCATCAGCTGAGGAATCTTTTTTCCATCAGATGATATGTGTTCTTTTATATCATTTAGTTCACTGAATAATGTGTCACTCCGTGAGTAAACTTTACAGAATTTGGGAGTGCAGCATCAGTGCTTGTTGCACTTGTCATATATCAGATTTTGTATCTTATTTTACTAGTGAATCTGATCTGCGTTTTTTCCCACCAGTGTTTGATCTGACCACCAAAACCCATAGATCCACTGCTAGTTTTTATCCCATCAAATGCTTACTTCATCTTTGTTTCATTATGTCTGTCATAATATCATGTAACCCACTTGCTGGACATTTTTTAAGCAGCTATATAGCATTAGCTGCGATGAGGCTGTGATCTTTTGCTTCTTATCCTTCTCAGGGTAGAAATGCCATCAGTTGTTTGTGTTTTAAATGTGAAATTGGTGTGGATAATGTATGAGGGGTTCCCGTGGATGCTGCTGGGTTTTTAACCCTGCGGAAGCACTGAACACTCAGAGCTGTGTTGGAGCAAATGGAATGTAACAGTGCCTTTAGCCAGCTCCGTCAACAGGGTCCTGCTTCTGTGCCTTTGATTGTGTTTAAGCTTACACACAGCTTTAAGTCAGCTATATTCTTCTTGTTGCTTCCTATATGTAGTTTAAATTGTATTATAAAGACACTTTGTTGCTATTCTGCACTAAATAGCCTGCTAAGGACCTTTATGGTGACCTGAAATAAACAGCTTTCACCTGAGTTAAACCATTTCTGTGAGGCTATTGAATGTAACTAATAAATAAAATCTAAGTTCTGCATTCTTCTCTACAGGTTTTTCCTTCTGTGTTAGATATATATAGCTCTATTTTTTTTTCTTAATTTAGGAGCCATGATTTGGGGTGATTTGGACCCCATGCCGCATTCTTTCCTTTATTTTTTGTTGTAAAGATTCCCACGCTGTGCCTGGGCAGTACTACTTCACCACCTGGACTTCCAGATTTTGTAGCGCTGGGCAGTGTTTGCTCTCCACGTGGGCTGCGATGTCTTTCCTACTGTGGTTTTTGTTTTACTGTATTTGTTTTCACATGTTTTGGAGCAGAGCCCTGCTCACTGCCACAGAAAGCTCCCAAGCCTTTACCCTATAGCCCACTGCAACAGACCTTTGCTTTCTAACAACAGCTGCACATTTTAGGAATAAACCCACCTGATTTGGAGACTTGAACCTACCAGATATCAGCTGGGCACGCCATACGGCTGAGAGGGAAGTCTAGGAGGTTCCTGGAGCGTGTGGGGGATGACTTCCTGACACAGCTGGTGAGGGAACACTGCTGGAGCTGCTGTTTGAGAAGGACTTGTGGGGGATGTGACAGCTGGAGGCCGACTTGGGCACAGTGACCATGAAATGATAGAGTTCTCGATTCCCAGAGAAGCAAGGAGGGGAGCCAGCAGGACTGCCAGCACAGACTTCCAGGAGGCAAACTTTAGTCTTTTGGAGAGCCTGCTTGACAGAGGCCCTTGGGAGGAAGTCCTGAAGGGCAAAGGACTCCAGGAAGGCTGATATTTTTCAAGGAGGAAGTCTTAAAAGTGCAGGAGCAGGCCATCCCTCTGTGCTGTGAAATGAGCCAGTGAGGGGAAAGAACAGCCTGGCTGAACAAAGGTCCAGTTACTGCTGAGGACAAAAAGGAGAGTTTTTGACCTTTGGAAAAAAGGGCAGGCCACTCAGGAAGATTACAGAGGTGTGGTAAGGCTGTGTAGGGAAAAGATTTAAAAAGGCCAAAGCCCAACTAGAACTTAATCTGGCCTTGCATATTAAAAACAATAAAAAGAATTTCTATAAATATATACTTGGGAGAATCTCCATCCTCTCTTGGATGCGGGAGGTAAGATAGTGACAGAGGAGAAGGATAAGGTACTTGATGCCTTCTTTGCCTCGGTCTTTGGTAGCAGAGTAGGTTGTTCCCTCAGCAGCCAGACCCCTGAGGTAGCAGGTAGGGGTGGAGGGCAGAATAAACCCCCAGTAATCCAAAAGAAGGTGGTGAGGGACCTGC
>VXBW01001621.1:8614-30399 GCA_013400375.1 Thinocorus orbignyianus
AAGAGCCACCAAGCTGGTGAGGGGTCTAGAGAGCAAGTCCTGTGAGGAGAGGCTGAGGGAACTGGGCATGTTTAGTTTGGAGAAGAGGAGGATGAGGGGAGGGAGGTGGTAGAGAGGAGGGTGTTGGCCTCTTCTCCCAAGTCAATAATGAAAGGACCAGAGAGGGTGGTCTGAAGTTGCAGCAGGAGAGGTTTAGACTGGATATTAGGAGGAATGACATCCCTGAGAGGGTAGTCAGGCACTGGAATGGCCTGCCCAGGGAGGGAGTGGAGTCACCATCCCTGGAGGTATTTAAGAAGCAAGGAGATGTGCACTTCAGGGGATGCTCCAGTAGCCGAGATTGTAGGGAGTTTTTGAGTGTGTAAGGTTGAACTCGATGATCTCAGAGGTCCTTTCCAACCGTGAAGATTCTGTGATTCTATGATTGTCCCCAGCCACCGATTTGTCTTTGCTGATCCCACAAGGACAGCATCAGCTCCCTTCACAAAATTCACCTTTGCAGCGGTGTCATGCTGGGTAAGTGCTGCTTTCCTCTAACAGAAAGTGGACTCTGAGAGCACCAAGGGCAAAGCATCACAATATCATACTGCAACCCCATGCTAACCAAGAGGGTTCTGCACTTCTATTGACCACACCATGCAAGCTCTACTGGTGACAGACATCCCTAGCCAATTTTTTCCATTTCTCTGGGCTTCAGTCCATGGTAATTGAATCTGATCAGTAACTGTCAGTCATTTCACCACCAGGCATTTATCCTAATTTGCTGTGTAAGCACAGGCAAGCAACGAACTGCAACACTAGATCCAATCACAGTGTAACGCAGGAAAAGTCTAAATTTGATTCAGACTCTGCTACATGAGTCCACGTGTACTACAATAGATATATGTGATCTCTCATGATCTCTCACATCAAAACAGTATTGCTACACACAAAGTTTTAAGTCTCTAAGCTGAGGCCTAGAGTGTTTTCACTGGAATCTTTCAGAAGAAACATAAACCCATACAAACTAAATCTTCCCAATACTTTCTAATTCCTAGTAAACCAATAGGTTTTTTCTGGGAAGAGGAGCACAAGGTATAAAATTAAAATAGCACTTTAGAAAATTAGGGGAGTCATGTGGAAGGAAACCGTTTTCCAGGAGTGATGAGCAGACACTGCAAAGGCTAAGGGAGGTGGCAGCAGTTCATTACTTGGATTGCAGGGAGCAGAAGGCCCCATATCACTTGCTCTGATAGGTGACACTAGACAGCATGCACATCAGGGGCATAACATTTTTGGTTCAGGGATTAGCTTTGGTTGTCATGCCAGCCACATCTCTCCTGTATTTCCATGTCCTTTGAGGATGTGTCTACGCTGGTGCACTGACAGCGCTGGGCGGTGATGCTAATAATGCTTAGGAGCTCTCCTGGCACAGGTCTGCCCTTCCCACAAGGAGCAGCCCTGCTGAAATGCTGCCAGCCCAGGCCAGGAGTGGTCCAGGGACTTTTCCCACTAGAGAAATGGCATCCAACTAAGTTAGAAGGCCACTTTCTGGCTGTAGTTGCAAGCAGCCAGCCTCCAGACCCAGGGAGAGGCAGCCTTGATGGAGATGATTCCTTGGGAAGCAGCCTTGGAGGGTAGTTTACAATGTGGGGCTGTGAGTAAGCGATACTGTGCGTTGTCTGTGATGGGAAACCTGGGGACTGGGAGGCTAAACTTCTGCCTTTGGTCTTAAATGACTGAAACTGGTGCCAGTGGTGCTGCACTCCTACCAGGAGCCTCCACAAAGCCTCTCCTTGCTTGTTTCCAATGAAAGCTGAGGGAAGGGCAGAAGCGGAGCTGACACACAACCGGTGCAAAGGCTGGATGGGACCTGTAGCCAGCACCCACAAGCACTTCAGTCCAGAGCAGGATGGGCAGCAGATGACATTCCCCAGTGAGGACATCCCCAGAGGAAGCCACAGAAGGCAGCAGCACAGCCAGGACTAGCCAGGGGCACCTTGAAGATATTTGTCTCAGAGACAAATAACACAGAGGGCTTCTAAATATAGTGACACCACAGCTATTAATTGCTGTGTTAGGAGAGGAGCAGCTGAGACGCATGTGAGCAAGGCTGGGTCCCAGAGATGCTCATGGCAATGAGAACGGTTGCCATGGAGACCACAAAGAAAGGCTGACCAAAGGAATTACCAACATGCATGAGTCTAAGGGTGCCTGACGTTGAATAATGCAGGACGGTGCCACCACAGCCCCGGCGCTGTGTCTGAGCCCGAGGAGCACAACAGCACTCAGCACGTACCGTTTGGTTTGCTTTGCTGTTGGGCAACCACTTTGTTACAGGCACTTATACTTCCCCAAAAAAGGAACATTAAAAAAGAAAGAAAGAAGAAGCAATAAAGAGAGCGAAGCCTTTAACAAATTGGATGGTTCCCTGTGCCTGCGCTGATGCTACGGCTTGGCATTTAGCTCACCACATGTCGCAGAAAACAGTCTCAATATGAGGGAAGGAGAGAAGGAAAATCAAAAATGCTTGATCACGGGAAAGCTAGAACCATTAGGAGCACAATGAAGATTGCACTTCTCGTTAAGGCGTGTATTGCTCCTCCCTGCACATCTGCTTCTGTGAGCCACCGTTTCGCAGTTTCAAGGTCACATGCAGCATAAAGCAGCACAGCCTCACTGAGCCAGTCCTTGGCTTTAACTTGGATGTAAATCAATCACTGATATCAAGCACAAAGAAAATTCCAACAAGACGAAAGCAGGAAAAAAAGGACCACGGACCCCTCTTGTACTCAGCAAGGAAAACAACCATTTGTAACCCATAAAAATAAGTTTATGCTCCTTCCAAAGTATATTATTGTCATTCTTATTAAGGAAAAAGAAAAAAGTATTTTAAAATTTCATGTACAACATGTTAATTTGATCAATCGATTGATTTTTAATTTAATTTTAATTTCTCTGTACAACATTATGACCAGTTTAGTGTGTCTTGCAACAAAGTTCTATACCTGTTTTTAATAGAGATGTTCTCATTGATATGATCACTTTGAGGACATCTGGACTTGTGCAAAAAGTTTGACTGTGTCCCACATGACTTACCTGTCTCTGAATTATAGAGACCTGGATTTGGTGGATGGGTCACTTGGTGGACAAGAAATAAGCTAGCTGGCTGCACTCAAAGGGTTATGGTCAACAGCTTGATGTCCATTTGGAGATCAGTTGTGAGAGCAGTGAAAAGTGGCGCCCCTCAGGGCTCAGGACTGGGATCAATGCTGTTTAATATCTTTGTGCCCATACAACTTTTCACAGTAATGTGCCAGTGCCTACAAGGCTATGAAATACCGACAGCTAAAGACATCACACTATATATATTTTATACGGAAGGAATACTCACACACTTCCGTAATTTTTACATAACTTAAGCTGGAAACTCAAAACAGCAGGATGTGAGTGCTTGACTTTGCTGTATGTGGCGAAAAGGGAAAAGGACTTCACTGAGAGGTTCAAATTAACAATTTATTTGGACTTTACTCACAGGTCCAATAGCCACTATTGCCAGTTCTATGTGTACAATGGTGAATACACTATTGCAATTTCAAAACAATTTGCAAAATATACTATTACAACCTACAAGTGATCCCCAAAAATAACAACACAAACCACAAGCGCACTATATATTGATATTTTAAAAGAGTGCAACATGCGCCAATCATGACCTTAATATCATGCCATATACCATACGTATGTTTCCTAATCACTTTCCCTCTCTCTCGGGTAAGGTCACTCAATCACTGGGAAGTTACCCTGTACAGTGTCCTGGACAAGGCGGGGACAAATCTCCTACAGGCCAGCTGTATCGTTGGAGGATTCCCCATTTTTCTCCCCAGACCTTATGGTTTGTATTCCCTGACNCTACTGTGCTCTGAAACCGGTCTGTCTGGGTGCTCCCACAGGCTATGTTCCTTTGAGAACCAGACACTCTGGTGCTGCTGAGTGGCAGAGGGGTGCGTAAGAGACGCCTGAGGAGCAGCAGGAGGGAGAGGGCATCAGCCTGTGACCTCGCCACCAGCAAGGCTAGTCTGTCTCTTCGCCTCTTTCCTAGAGCACGCTTCTGTGAACCCTGAGAAGACACATGTGCACTCCATGAGAAAATATCAGTAGAACTTGGAGCCCTGCTTCAGGGCAACTGAAGGTCGGTTAAGCAAGCTAAAGTGCTTTGTGTGCTTCCACAGAATACAAGGGAACATTTTGCTGGCCTAGTGTTTGAATGAAAATGCACACAATTCTCCACTGATGTACAAAGTAGTCAACAGAGTACTCCTACTTTTATTTCAGTGTGACTTCTCCACAGTAATAAGTTTAAAATATTTCTTGAACATTTACCTTTTCACAGCCTATGGTAGCTGCATGAGAATTATTTTTAGGTTATATACTACCATGGTAAGACACCTGTGCTTGAAACTTCTGAAGGAGGAACTTCCAGGAAGTCTTTTTTTTTTTTTTTTTTCCCCATGAAGTCACCGGTTGATGGTGAAAGATACCAAATTGAAGTCTTTGGGTGAACTTACATGAGCATATAATCCAGTTTCAAAAAAGAAATGCTGGGCAATTGGAAATGGTTCATAGATCTCTGCTTTGCTGAGACAATCCCTTCCCTGGAAAGATACAGAAAATTAAATTAAAGCTTTTGAGGAGTTTTGGAGATCGTGTAAAGATAAGTTGTATTATAGTAACTGTATGACATAATTCACGTGAATACAATAGGAGTTTTTTCACCTAGAGGCTAAAATTCTACAGCAGTAATGAAAGAAATAGACCAGTTTTCAGAGAAAATAAATTGGTGGCCATTCATAATTCATGTACTCCCTAAAGTGTCCCTTAATAGGGTTTAGATGGTTTGAGGAAATATACTATACATTTTTTTATGGGCTATTTTTCTGGAACAGAAGTTTTAATTATTCTCTTATGGCTTTCAAGTTAAGAGGAAACAAACAAATAATAAAAAAGCCCCCAAAACAACTGACAAGAAAACCCAACAAACCAGGTCACTCATCTATAAGCTGGGTGGTTGCTGTGTGTTGACCCGGCCTTGCTCATGGGGTGGGAAAACTCAGGGGCTGACATAAAGATGGTTTAACAAGAAAGATTCATTATTTAAAAAATAAAATAAAATAAAGTGATGCAGACACAATCATTCGCAACCTCCCACCGTCAGGCTGATTGCCAGCCAGTCTCTGAGCAACAGCTGTGTTGTCAAGAGCAGCCCTTCAGTCCTTACTGCTGGCCATGATGTTGTATGATATGGCCAGATCAGGTCATCCATCCCAGTTGTGTCTCCTGGCAGCCTCTTCCCAGTACTAGACTGCCTGCTGGGGAAGGCACATCGCCATTTCTACCTTTCTTTCCTTCAGAAAGTGTACTTGGGAGCTAAACCAAGCAGAAACTGAAGGAAGGTTTCTGGCAGAAATCTATTCCAAACCCAACCATCTTTTTGTAGCTTAGAAGCAGATCAGTGAGATGCTTACGTCTGTTTGCTTAGAAAATAGTGTTTTCCCAACCACTGTTTCAAATAATATTTGAGCCTATAATGGTGTCTTCTTTCTATTCTAAAGACTGATTAAAAAAGGCTGAGTTTGGCTATCAAAATGCATTTGCTTAGATCTAAGATACTAAAGGTCAGAAATGCTTCTGGATTAGCATATAATTCCCACTATTAAAACCTTAATTCTCACTATTGAAATCTGAATTTTGAATATGAAACAGTATAGTCAAGGTTAAAATGACAAACTGATGCATAGCTACTGAAGGCAGTTCATGGCTGAGATTATTGTGAAAACAGGCATCAAAGAAAAGTATGTGTGTGATGGGGATGACATTGTTGCATAGCATCAGAATGCTGCTTCAACAGCTACTTCTAACAGGATTAATGAAACTCACTGCAGGCAAATGAAGTTAGAAGCTGTCATCCCACACATTTCAATCTTTTCCAGGTTTGCATTAAGATGCCTTCTAAACTGTGTTCCAGACTTTTCCTGGTATTTCCTGGTTCTCAACTGTGGGGAAAAAAAAAAAAANCAATTTTCCAAATACTCCCACTTTAAAAATTGCCTCCTTAGTTTTGCAACCTTGTGACATTCCCCTGGTTTCTCTCAATTCAGCAGCAAGGTTTCAGTCAGCTCCAGGTGTTTTTTTGAACTTCAGTCAATGAATCCAAGATTCAATTAACAGTACAGATGGATTTTTATCTTTCGTACTCATCTAACCTTCATTTACAGGTCATCCATTGTTTCTTCTTTTCATCTTCCACAATCCTGCTCCAATGTCAGTAAGTACCTGTCAACAGTAAGACAGAAGCAGCTCAGCCTTCCTCGCTAAATTGTTGGAGGTTTGTTTCTATAAGAAGTCTTTGAAAACGAGTAGTTTAGGAGGTTAGAAAGACTTCTAGACAAAAGCTACTCAAGTGTTTCTGAACATTTTGCTCTGTTATTTCAAACATTACAAGTTTTCATTTTTCTTTTTAACTCTTTAGGCTGCAATTTCAAAATACTAGTAACCCAAGTCAATCATTTTACAATGATGCTTAATTTAGGTAGATGAATTTCCACTGTGTATAAATTTGTGCTTAGCAAATTTTCCAACTTCTGTTTCACTTTCAAGACACATCCTTATTTGTGATAAAACCACAGGTACAGTTACGTTATGACACCTGATCTGCAACACAGTTTGGAGGAGTCAGGCCAGCAGCTCTCCTCATTTTTAAAGTCCCCATCTTTATACCCCTGTTGCCCAAGAACAGTCCTTTCAGATGCACTGGGGTTTTTCTCGTCTTTGAACTGTGCCAAGCACAAAAGCATCTAGGATCACTGTTACTCCAAACCAGCAAAGATCTGGAAATACTGAGAGTGCTATTTGTCTTAAGGAAGGTAAGATATAGGATTTACTTACAAGGTTATCAAGTCTGACATGAAATATTACTTATACTTTTCATTTCAAAAGAAAGGAAGGGATGAAATTTTACTATTCTCAAAAAAAAAGTAAAAAATAATTGTCTTCAGTTCAATCTGCCTGTGATGTTTCTGCCCACAAAGTGTGGGAGTATCTGTCAGAAAATCAGCTTCCAAGATTCAAGTGATATGTCCTCACCAACAGCTTCACCAAGAAAGTGGTAACCCTTTATGTTTATTTCTCCACTGCACTCACTTGTCACTTTTTGTGGTATTGGCTGCTAGGGAAGTTAGAGGCACCCTAATGAGTTCATTTGGCAGCACTGATCTCATACTTGTACTGGGCATCTGCATGTGCTCAGACTGCCTGAAGCAATGTGAAAGAACACGACAAAAAAAAATAATCTGCTGATAGAAATACTGGCAAAGGCAACATGCAAATTCACTAGTTGAGTCTTAAAATAGATCCTTAGAGCAGAAAGCAATTATCACCAGCAGCTGATAAACTTTGGAAGCAAAACCCTGTATGCGAAACTGAATGCAGCTTTATTTCATGGCATATATCAAACAGCCACAAATCTGTCCAAACATTCTTTACAGTGAAACATTTCTTTTGAGATCTCTTATTTGGTGATATCATGCACTAGACTCTGTGCATGCTCACAGCAAGACAATTTCAGGCTTCTAGGAGCTATTTTGCTCTTGAAGCTATTGAACTTCTTCCTCAAATTCAGGTAGAAGAGTTTTGTAAGAGGGCACTAAAAATGTTCTTTGAATGGAGTTGAAAGTAAAAGAGACCTTTGGAAATAGCTCAGGTTTGGGTATATAGAAATCGTCAAACAGTCCAGAGGTGAAAGCACTGCCTTTCAGCAGCCAGGGGCAGCAGGAGGAAAGGAGACTGAGCTGTGCCTGAGCTTTAAAGTGGGTAACTGCAAAAGAAGTTTCTGCTGGAAACTTTTTTCTTAATCCCATCTACCAGAGATTTGCTTCACTTCCAGCACAAAGGGGTTTGAGCTTTTGTTTTTCTTTTAAGTGCTGGGGGGTAAGGAGGAAGTAGAAAGGTCCTGCTACTTCAGGTCTTGGATTATTTCTTTGTTCACCTTAGTAATTCCTGTGCAAGTATATTTCTTCTTGCCATGAAATTCACCTTGTTAGACTGATTGCCACGTATGTCAAGTTATTTTTTTATTTCATATTGGGTTACCCTCACAAATACCTTACATGGCATAGCACATTCACCTATGACCTGCTGTTGTCACAATGAAAAAGATCTGAATTTTCAGTCAAGAGGTATGAGGGGTTTTTTGCAGTAAAATTATGATTTTCAAATGACTAGATGGGACCCAGTGAATGTTTCTTCCAGCTAACCGTACTCAGAAAACTGTCAGTGTATAATATTTAATCTGGAAGACAATTGGTAGATCACAAGGAAGATCTCAAGCCATCAGAAGCTACTGCAGCCCAAAGAAAAGGTGCTGTTAAGGCACTGCCACATCACAGGGGAAGGAATAATTCAGGGCAGCAAGGAGCAACAACTAGTAACTTCGGATACTGTGAGTTCATTGCCTGGTAATTTTAGGGACCAAGTGGTCAGATTTGTTATGTGCTGTCACGCAGAGACTCACTGAAATATCAGAAACATGGAAATATTTCATGCACCTGGAAGCGTCACATCACGTCAGGCTGTGCATAGCAGAGCAATTCAGCTGGCAAAGGCACAACAAATGTTTCCTCATACTAATTCACATAAAAGAAGGGGAACAGCATATACTAATTTAAAGAGCTGCCCAGTGAGTTAGTAGACTGTATCAGCCACTGGGGTTGGAAATGAAATATTTGAGGAAAAGAATTTACATCAATATAACAGACCTGAGGCAGAGATGCGAATATTCTGACCTGTCATTTTTATGCCTCCAGAATTTATTCTTCATTCTTTATTTACACAGCCATAAAAGCAGTCCAACCATTATTTTTCCAAAAGAAAAGTGACTCCTCTTGAAAGCAGAGCAAACTGGAAGTGCAGAGGAGCTGCTTTGTCTGAAAGCCACATAGGACTTTAGTCATGGAGGGATTTTGAGCATGAAGTTTCTTTGCTGCTCCTAATAGAAATGGATAAAATACAAGACTTCTCAGATTTCCAAGCAGAAGAAAGGGAGCTTTGGGTTGATAGAACAGGATCAAGTGAGTGTGGAGGGAAGCAAGGATAGTTACCTTTGGGCAATGGACAATTTCCCCTTGGCACATTTTGGAAGACTGGAATAATTCCAGTTTTCCCCCTGCCTTTTGGCTACTAACAAGAAATGTAGTGGCTTCACACCTGAAGAGCAGCTTTAATGCAAAGGCTGCAGCCCTTGGATTTCAGCACCAACAACTGCGAATGAAACTATCACAACTTCAGGAGGGAATGTGAGTTTTGATTAGACAATTTTAAAGTTAAATGCCTGTTGAGAAACAGCACACAGAAAAGGCAAGAAAAAAGCTGAGAACAGTGTAAACCATCTAATGGTGCGGTTGTCACCAATGACAGCATTATTACAGAGCAGCAGAGTGTAAGCAAGGACAGAGAATAGCTGCAACCTGCTCTAAGTGAGAGGTGGCCCTACCCATGGCAGGGGGGGTTGGAACATGATGATCTTTAATCACAGAATTACAGAATCACAGAATCAAAGAATGATATGGCGTTGGAAGGGACCTCTGGAGATATCTAGTCCAACCCCCTGCCAAAGCAGGTCCTCCTAAAACAGATTGCACAGGAACTTGTCCAGGCAGGTTTTGAACGTCTCCAGAGATGGAGACTCCACCACCTCTCTGGGCAGCCTGGTCCAGGGCTCTGCCACCCTTTTAATTCAAAGTGCAGCAAATGAATCTTGTGAGACCTTTGATGTTCCCTCACTGTACTTAAAATAGCTATGGTTTAACCTGTTATACATACACATTGCAAGATGGATCTGTTACAAATAGTGAGTTGTGCAGTCTGCATCTCAGAGGGGAGTTGACTTGGAGCAATGGCCACTAAAATAAAACAAAAAATCAAATCTAAAAATTAGATTTTTCTCTACAAAAAAAAACACCAGCAGAGTCCTAATAATTTCTCAGTCACCTTGCTACTTTTCTAATTCCACAAAAATCTTGACTGAAGTCCTTTAAAAGATAAATAATTCAGAGTATTTGCTAAGAATAGGAAAAAAAATAATCAGGTAAGTTTGTCAGCTCAGCACACTAAGTATTTAATTTTCCATGGTGTGCTACTGAACTTGTTCACTAACAAAAGTTTCCAAATAAACAGGATATTTTAAAAAAACCACAAACCAAACCAAAGCAAAGCAACAACAACAAAAGAACTACCATAAAAGCAAATTCTCAATGTACAAGTTCAGAAATTTATACAATCAAAGGGCAGAAGCATACGGCAGAACATAGGCCATAGACATTCAATTAAAATGATCCAATCTCAGTATGAATATTAAAGACTGAGAGTAAACCGTCCATGAAGCCTGTACAGAAATAATTCATTATATAGTTTTGAATAATTAAATATCAGATAACCAGGACCTGCTTGAAGCAATGTGCAAGTAACAGTGCAGAGAATTTCTAAATGCATTGTTTTAAAGAACCCATCATGGAACTGCACAAATGCAAGCATTTTTAAAATATTTCAATATTTCAGGGTTGTTTTTTTTCTGGTAAAGAACATGCTCACTTGGATTTTCACCCAAGTCAAAATTTAGCTGAATATATTTCTATTTACCTAGATAAGGAGGAGAAAGACTTGGGAGTGGATGAGAAGCTCAACATGAACCGGCAGTGTGCACTGGCAGCCCAGAAAGCCAACTGTATCCGGGATTGCATCAATAGAAGCGTGAGCAGCAGGTCATGGGAGGTGATTCTCCCCCTCTACTCTGTGCTTGTGAGACCCCACCTGGAGTCCTGTGTTCAGTTCTGGAGTCCTCAACATAGAAAGGACATCGAACTGTTGGAACAGGTCCAGCGCAGGGCCACCAAGATGATTAGAGGGATGGAGCACCTCTCCTATGAGGACAGGCTGAGAGAGCTGGGACTGTTCAGCCTGGAGAAGAGAAGGCTCCGGGGGCACCTTCTAGCAGCCTTCCAGGATCTGAAGGGAGCCTACAGGAGAGCTGGGGAGGGACTCTTTGTCAGGAAGTCTAGTGATAGGACGATGGGTAATGGTTTTAAATTGGAAGAGGGAAGATTTAGATTAGATATGAGGAAGAAGTTCTTTGCTGTGAGGGTGGTGAGGCACTGGAACAGGTTGCCCAGGGAAGTTGTTGATGCCCCATTTCTGGAAGTGTTTAAGGCCAGGTTGGATGGGGCTTTAAGCAAGCTGCTCTAGGGAGAGGTGTCCCTGCCCATGGCAGGTGGGTTGGAACTCGATGATCTTTAAGGTCCCTTCCAACTCTAACCATTCTATTATCCATGACTCTATGATAGTTACCACTGCGACCTTGTGGTAGCCTGCAATCCTTTCCCAGGAGCTTACCCGTGCCCTCCCGCCAGCATCCTGGCCCATATCTGGTGGTGTCCAGACCCCGAGATGCCCGGTGCAGGCAGGCTGTGGCAGGGAGGCATATGCTCTGCATAAGCCCATATGGCCCTTCCAGCCCTTCAAGCCTCCTCCAAGCATTGGGTCTCATAGTATCTGCAGCTGCACCACGAGCCACATAGCAGCTGGAGACTCTGAACATTTCATCCCACCGTGTTCTGAATATTGCCTAATTTAACTCTTTAGGCAATGTCTGTAAAGTCTGGTGGTTACTGGTTGCACTCAGCCTTCCTGTCTCATGCAACCCCAGAAATTTTCTTGTTATTTCTGCTTTTATGACAGTACAGGTGGCGGTCAATGCGCTCCACTGAAACACTTGGGCTGCTAGTCACTGCCCACAAAGAGATGAGTGGCTCACTGTTATTTACTCAGAATTGGCGGGGATGAACATCTTTATCATCCTAACACATGAACCAGGAAGGACTAAGTATCAGGCAGAAGTACTCTGTCCTGATCTCTTAGTTTCCCATGCAGAATAAGGCTGAGGGGAAGGCAAGTGTTTCTGGCCTTTTTATTAAGCCCAGATTTACCTCACTCCATCCAATAACGGGAAGGAGTCATGCCTAAGTAATCAAAGATGGGCTGATATGGCACGACATGCATTGGACAGGCACAGACATGGAAACTGGCTTTTTAGTTACTTAACAGTGAAGGTAAAACTTCACAAAAGACATTACAGTTAAACTGGACAGTTCTGTTATCAATTGCCCTCCAGTTTCACTGACCAGGTGTCGTGGTTTCAGCTGGGATAGAGGTAACCTTTTTAATAGCAGCTGGTACGGTGCTATGCTTAGGGTTTGGGATGAGAAATATGTTTGATGGCACACTGGTGTCTTCAGTTGTTGCTAAGATCTCAAGGCCTTTTCTGCTCCTCCAACCACCCCAACAGTGAGCAGGCTGGGGCTGCACAAAAAGTTGGGAGGAGACACAGCCAGGACAGCTGACCCCAACTGACTGTGGGGATATTCCATGCCATGGGACATCATGCTCAGTATGTAAATTTCAGGTAAGAAGAAGGAAGGGGGGGAACATTTGGAGTGATGGCTTTTGTCTTCCCAGGTAACTGTTACTGTGATGGAGTGCTGCTTCCCTGGAAATGACTGAAAACCTGCCTGTGGAGGGGAAGTGGTGAATTAACTCCTTGTTTCTCTGTACTTGCATGCACAGCTTTTGCTGTACTTATTAAATTTTCTCTATCTCGGCCCATGAGTTTTTTCACTTTTATTCTACTGATTGTCTCCAGCTTCCCACCCCGCCCCCCACCCCTGCCAGGGAAAGTGAGTGAGCAGCTGTGTGGTCCTGGATGCTGGGTGGGATTAAACCACAACAACGGGATATAAAAGACCTGAGAAGCTTCACAGTGTGAAACCAGGATGAGAGGAAGATAGCACAAGTTAAACGGGCCGCACAGAAGGTCCAGAGTCACCTCTGCTGCTGGGGATTGCTCCTAGTTGGTAGCACTCCATTCCATCCCTAAAATCTCTGCTGATCTTAGGCATAGGATACAGTCTTTAACCAGCTGCAGTTCTATAGTAGTGTCTTAAAAAGCCTGTCTACACCAGGCAACATAACATAAATAGCTTTTAACTATATGAACAGACATGAATACTGTAATACAAATAAAGCCAAAACTTCCAGGGACTGTACATAGGCAATGGCCTACCATCCAGCAGCAGAAAAGCAACAGCATAGGCAGGTGGAAATCATTGTCAGGGCTGTCTCTGACCCATAACTAATGCTGATCAAAACATCATTGTATCTGTTTTTCTACACATACCCAGGCAAAATTAGATTACTGGCTGAAGTATTCATGAATACACTGCTCACGACCAAAGCAAACAACACGGCTTCCTCAAGGGTAACAGCAGTCTGTCATTTCTGAATGTTTATTTTGCTAAAAAATAAAAGCATGTATTACTAAAAGAGAATAAAAAGGAAAATGTCTTCTCACTGGAATATGAAAGATGACATTTTTGTGTAGCAGGGTATCAGTTTGGTATAAATAACAAACAGAAAGTGATGCTGTTATGAACAAGTGGAGACAAGGAGTAGCTAAACTTACCTAATATAAATCAGTTACCCATGAGAAATCCAGTGTAAACATGCTGTAATTAAGAACTCCAGAGCTTTGTCTCCATGAAGAATCCTCCCTAGAATCATGAATTTGCAGGATTTATTTCTCTTTTTCTTCTGGCAATAAAAATGACCTAAAAAATATGCCCAAAGCCATGGAGGACATCTGCAGCTGGGTAGCCACATGCTTTCCATGTGCCCATAAACACTCTAAACTTGCATTATAATTTCTGTGATGAAAGCAGCAGCAAAACAAACTATTTCAGCCATATCCAGTTATTGAGTGCATTTGACTGCTTCCACTTCAACTTTCAGTGGAAATCCTTAATTCAGATTTAGTAAACATTGAAGTTCATTTGGGTATGAAAACAGAATGTAGCCATTTACTATTACTATTTAATATTTACTGAAATATTTTTATCCTTTTATTAGTTTTAACAGCTTAACAAAATACTTTGCAAATTCCTTTTTTCAGTAAAGCTTTTAGTAGAGTTGTGTGCAGTGTAATTTAAGGAGAATTACATCCTCTTTTTAACCATTGCAGAGGGTGAAAAGCTCACTGTCAAACTCATGGTGATTTAGGTGGTGTTTAAGTAGTTTGGTACAATAATATCCGTTACTGTTATCCACAGAGCCCTGAGAATGTCCTGCTCTCTGTGCTTTGCTTACAAATGGGTATATATAACTAAAATGCAGGGATGAAAGAGGACTGGCCTTCATATGATTATACCCCTTTATTTCACTGTGTCCTGAGTCTTTGCATTTTGGCACTCTTCATGTATGTGAGCAGTGTGCTTTCTTTCACCTCCAGCAGAAATTCCAGAGAGACAAATCTCAGAGCTGTTCATTTTTAAGTGCACCTTACATCCAGCAAAAAATTGAGAAATGTCTCTGGTTTGGTTTTCTGTCTTCAAAATAGTATTAATGATACCAAAAAGTAGTAATGCTATTAGTTGACCATCTGGGCCCTAACCAGATGGATCACAACATATAGTTGGCATGCTTTGGTGTATATTTTACTCAAAAAGCACTGATTTCTGCCATTCCAGGGGTTTGGTGCATGAATATTGCCACAACATGGTATCCACATGAATCTTTCAAGGAAGTTTAGAAGAACCATATTATATATTACAAGTGACTTAATATCAGTTTCTGGTAACTGCTAAGGCAAGTTTAGCAGACTGGATATCTGATGTTTAAGGGGGGGAAGAGAAGATAATACTGGTATATGTAGTTTGAAAATAAGCAAATCTTAAAACCTTGTGTTCTGCTATGCCAAATGCTACACTGGCTGGAGACTCGTCTGTACCCTGAAAAAGAGATCTCCCTTGGTACAGTGAGAGAATTTAACTAAGCATCAGAAGAGCCTGTAGAGAATCCCTGGAACAAGAGGATCTGGAGTCATGCCCTCAGTACCATTTCATGCAGTGTAACTTGAAATCATACAGAAGACTCCACTGTTTCTAACCTTCCTGTGAAAACACTACTCACTCCTTCCCCATAGAGCAGAAGCACACCTTTATATTGCAGCCTGCCAGCAGCCTTGTTGGCACGCTGCATGCACCACAGGTTCTGACTCCCAGCAGTTCTTTCCACCCTCACTAATGTAATTTTACAATAACTTCTTGAGATGCTTATCCCACAGTGTTTTAACCTCCATCCAGACAACTCAGTCTGTGGTTAGATGTCATACTCCAAGCTCCTTGGTGCAGCTGATCTTGCCTTTGTAGAGCCAATGATTCTTCTTCACTCGCTCAGAAATAGCAAGTTCCAGCATGGAGAGAATGAAACTTCTAAGAAGAACAGTTGCATAGATTGCTTTCTTTTCAGCTGTGCGTCCCATCATTCTGCCCTTGAGCCATGAAGTTTTCTGACCTCAGTGATACTTGAAACGAGTTTGTCAGGAGAATTTCTGGTCTTGATGCGATGAGTGGTAAAACTTCCATGAGAATGAAGGCACAATTGCACTCTGGCCTTTTTAGAATGTGTTTATTTTCTGCTTGTGACAGGCCTGGGTAATTCCTGTAAGAGGAAATTTAGTCTACATGGGGACTGAATTCCATAGGCTACAGCTCTACACAATTTCTTCTGCAGAATTTCAGTCTCCTCCCTGTGTTCTGTGAACTTTGTGGTTTAGGGCTCGGGGGGTGAACAGAGAATGGGCAATAAATAACCCAAAGCATGTGAGGCTCATTTACAATTTATCTTTTGTTCTCAAAGGTCAGATTCCATTCTTCAAGTAAACGGAACTGGAAAACACCCAGTGGCTCAAAATCTCATTTTGTCTCTGACTGAAAGTCCCTCCTTTTTTCAAGATACAGCAAGACTGAAACACTATTTTTTTTCCCAGCTGGCAAAAGCGAGTAGTGGTTCTGGTACTATCAAACTGCCAATAGCATACTCATGGTCACAGCATCTACTGGTGTGAATGGGGCTTCATTGAGCTTTTTGATTCCTAAATCTGATTTATGCCATGATCCTGTTGCCCAACCAACCATGTATATGACCATTGACATTCCAATTAACAAAGCCGTACATACAGCTGCAAAAAGTGAGTGTTATCAGTAACACTTCTTGGATCTACTGCATTAACCAAACATTACAAAAAGAATAAATTCAGTAAAAAAGTGATACACAGTACATAAAGACTTTACAAAAAATGATGATCGTTTTATATATTTCATTGGAAGTTTACCTGATGCATTTCCTATCAGTATTTATACAAATATGAAATGAAGAAAAAGATTCTGTAAAATGAGAAGGCTGGCTCTAACAACATCTCCTTTTGCAAAATTGCCTGTAATATCTAAAAGACACAGCTTTAGTTCATCAAAACTCAGATAGGTTTGTTGCCTTTTGCCTTTTCCCAAATTCATGGCAAGACCTCTAGAAACCTGCTAGTGTGTGATGACCTGCTTCCATTTCCTTCAGTTATGAAACATCTTCCAAAGGAGAAAGAGTCCAGATGAGGACATTGAGCTCTCCCTGATCAAATTCACTTGCCTATATAGCTCGTTAGCCAATTTACTCTGGCCCTTCTGCAGTTACCCTGGTGGGCACCATGCTTTGCAGTACACAGCTCTTTCAGGGACTCTCCTTCAACTCTTCAGCACTAACTGTAATGGACAGAGTTTTTCTCCCAACGGGAGTTGGTCTTTCAGTATTACATGCTCTCTGCAGCCATGACTTTGGCCATGAGATCCTGATGTTCTCTGTTTTCGGTGAACATCTTTAATGTGTATACTTCCCATTCTTCCTCAGACACCCAGTGCTGCATAACGCAGCCAAAGATTCTCTTGAACAGACTGCTCATAGTTTCAAAGATATCAAAATGTCTCTGCCCTGTGGAGACCAGTCCCTGTTGTGATTTAATCTAGCATAAATCTCTGCAGGCATCGACTGCAGCACTTTTCCACCTCAAGGAACTAATCTTGTTGGAAGCTCCTCCTGCCTGCTTTTGGCATTAGTTTGAAAATGGATCAGTTACCTGGTATACATTTTTATGTAGTCTCTGAAAAGTCTGTGCTAGCTCCATTGAGTCAGTAGGAGGTAGAGAGTAGCAGGCAAGACAGCTTTCTGCAGCAGCCCAGATTTACTTAATTACAGCATACAGGTGACTGTGTAGTGAATGTTTTAATTACCCTAATTTAATAAAGATAACAAGTGGACTGGACATGTGCACGTGTGTATTCTCAAAGAGTGCCTGCACCCATCCATCTGGTAAGCTACAGCCCCATTCCTGTTTCTCCGTGTGTTTATGCATGGACTTTCAGAATTGTGATCAGTTCAACAGAACAAATCAAGTCTGAGAAAGATTACTTAGGAAGAAGGGAGATATCTGAGCAATGCATCCAGTAGAAACCAGCCATGTAGTCTCATCATGGCAAAGGCACTGGGTTGTTGTTGAAGGAAGGGGATCACTAGAAGGTTACTGGGAGACAGCAAGGACCAGGCATCTGAAGTTAGTAATTAGGGGCCAAAGAGGGAAAAAAGAACAACATCTCCACTGCTCCAGGGAGAAAAGGTTGAGATTGTGATCTAGCACCTCAGGCTCAGGTGAGACAACATCCATCCTCAACCAAGCAAAGCCTGATATTCCCATTGCAGGAATGGAGTGCACAAAGCTGCTGCTGAGATCTTGGAACTTAGGTCTCCAGAGAAGGACTCTTGTGTCTTTAGAGAAACAGCAGCAACCTGCAAGGGCTTCTGCTTGACCCAACTTCAAAGACTCAAGATGAACATAATGTCACATATTCTTGTTTGTTTGTTTGTTTATCTGCCTCAGTTTGGTGGTGTCGACAGCCCCTCAAGATTACAGGATGATTCAGGTCTGCCTAACTCATTTGTGTGTCCTATTCATTCTGCACTGAACTTTCATTCACTGAACCTTCTGGGAAACAATATTTTAGGTCCAAAGCTTTGGATGCTTTGCAAAAAAGACTAGTAGAATGATAATCAGGGTCACAGTCATAAGAAACAGCACTTTTTGCAAGTGTTTCCTTCCCTGGGTATTTGATTTTGACTGACATTTTTCAGGACTCATTCATGGTTTGGCTCCTAGACAATTTACTTTTCCAGGAGGTATGCTAAGCCATCTCCTCTGAGAATCCTGAACCACTGCCTGAAAGCAGTCATACACGTATTCATCATGATCCTGTGTCTTGGTCTGGAATGAAATACAGTTGGGTTGAACATCTAAGTAAACTGGTGAGGAAGCATTTTTGCAATTAAGTTACTATTGCCCTCAGCAACAATGCTGGACTAAGAATTTCTGGCATGCACCAACATCTGCTCGCTGTTGGTTCGTGTTTCACACAAGGTGTTGCCCTGTACCACCAGCTGTGTCAAGGGAACTGACTGTCAGGCCATTCCCTAATCAAGGTCACTCAAACCATGTGGCATGAAAACAACTTTTTTTTCACAGATTCACATAATGGTTGCTGTTGGAAGGGACTTCTGAATATCATCTGACCAACCTGCTCAAACAAGGACAACTAAAGCTGCTTGTCCAGGACTATGTCTAGACGGCTTTTCAGTATCTCCATGGATGGAGAGTGCATAACCACCCTGGACACCTTTTGCCAGCACTATATTGTTAAACTCTTATTAGTCAGTCTGATAGCAATGGTATCAGTATCTTATGGGGGGAAAAATGGCAGCATAGAGGCAAAATGGGTCACTATAAATGCTTCAGGCTGGCTTTGCCACCAAGCTGTCATGATGGGGAGCCATACTAAGTTTATTGAGCACTTTGTTTTTCACTGGGTTCTTAAATGTGGATGCAGAAGGAAGAAAAACAGATAGCAAGCAACATCCACTTAAATAGAAGGTCTGACCAGCTACATTTCATTCAAAGTAATTTGCTCATCTACATTAGTTCAGATAGAGTTTGTAAGGAATTAATCACAAGGATCTTATATTTTCAGTAAGTATACTTTACCAATTCATTTTCCAAAAAGAGGTAATTCAGTCTTTCTTCCCGTTGTCTGTGATTTGAGTTTTCTTTGCACTGAGGACAAAGAAATTAAGACAATGCTGTTTGCTGTTGAGTAATACAGAGAACCATGCTGCAAAACTGCGATGAAGACATTTATGTGCAGAGAAACAGCCAATATGTGAAATGGTACTTCTAACTCTGCATGAGTGAAGGGCAGAGTTCTGTTTCTATACAGGCACTGAAATAAGAGACTGGCTTTTGAAAAAAAGCTCAGGATTGTTGACATCCAGCAAATGGAAGCTTGTCTGACAGATGAGTACCTAATAAAGTTTTGAAGCAGGTAAGAAATACTTTGGCATCCCAAAGGACCTGGGCTAGTCTAGCTATAACTTCTTCTGCTTGAAATATGTGAACTTCAAATAATCCAACTCTTTTTAGACTCTGAAACAGGAACTAATTTTGGGGGGTAAACCTGGCTTGCATCTGAGTCAATCAGAAAATAGTTTCAGACTCAAACCTGAATGTAAAAGCTGTAGGATGAACTTCTACAACATTCCCTTTAATGCAAGAATACCTTCTTTGCAGGCCATGCCATTCCCACAGCTGCTCAAACATGAAGGAGTTTATTTACAAAATGCCGCTTTCCCCTTTTTCTTTTTCCTCCCAAAAAGGGAGAAGATGCCACAGAAGACGCATATACTCTCCCCTACAGTCTAATAAGCATACACGTATATATATGTATTATATACATCTACTTGCAGAACTGACACACACATTCAGGATTCTTAGATATAATAACTGCAGCCACCTGAACATATGGCGAGGCTGCAGGCAACTCCGCATTCAAAAGAAATGGAGGTCAGTAGAAAATAGAGCAACACTCCGGGGAGTTTTACAGCTCGGACAGCTTGTCAGTGCCAAAGGCAGCCTGTGCCCATAGGAGAACCGTAGGTGGCTACTATCAGTCACGACAATGTAATTACAGATAGCCAGCTAATCTGTAAGTCGGTGGCTTGCACAGGGCCACTGTGCAGCCCTATACTTAAGCATGTGTCAGCTGTAGGAAATCTTGAAGGCAGTAAGGCCACTCATTAACGTCAAGTCAGATATGTTCCAGCACCTGGTTTACCCAAACCCTAGAGAGTGTTAGCTGGTATGAAATGCTGCTGTAGGTTTTTTTTTTTTCCAAACCAGGTGGGCAGAGTGCCAACACCGTTACTGGATCAAGGGTACAAAGAAAGCCGAGTACCTTAAACAGATCCTCCACACTACCATCAGATGAGAAAGCACCAGAGGCGCCAACCGCCCGTGCTGCCCCTTCTTCCTCAATCAATGATGGGAGAAGATGGCTGAGTACAGCCAATTGAAGCCAGAAGGTATTGAATAAAAGTTTTCAGTGTTAAAATACCTGGAGAATTGAAAAATGCCTGAGAAATTACAATCCCACTGCTCACGTTTTTGCTGCAGAGTTAAAATTTTTATTTTAGCACCTTAAAGATATTTATTCTCTTCAGGAGTTCATGTCAGCTGATCCAGCAGTGGGAACAGAAACCTACTTGAGAGCCCAGATATGTATTAGGGAACCCATACAAACCTTTCAGCAGCTAAACTCTGCTTGGAAATGGCAGCTCAGTGGAGCAGATGTGATAGGAGTCACGAAAGTACAAGCTTGGTCCCCTCCCCAGGGTGCTGTGTCTGAGAGTATGGACCCAGGGGAAAAAAACCTTTTGTCATTGCCTTACAAATTTCTTGGAAGGTGTGTATCCAATAAACAAAAACCAGATGCTGCTGAATATTTGATTGCTTTTCTCACCCCTCAGCATCCACAAATGTTTTATAATTAATGGATCCAAAAAAAAAATAAAATCATTCTATCCCGGTGCTTTTCAAACAGCAAGAGATGGAACTGTTTAGTGTCCTATGACAGAGGACTTTAATAAGCATAGTTCTTTTTATTGAAAGGGGGGAAAAGATATTGACTGACAGTTCACTGAAGAGAAGGGCAGACAGGAAAGAATTCAAGTTTGAGGTTAATTGTAAATTATGATATCACAGGTTTGGAATTTAACAGGACAACAATTACTAGATTAACAGAATGAAAAATACTGCTGGGATAACCTCTATAAGAAACTACTGCTAGTAAGGTTTCTTCTATCTTCCTTTATTTTCATTTTATTTGCTTATTTCAGTCTCTTTCTTTGAGCATTTGCTCTCTGAGAAACCTGACATTGTCATGGATGAAACATACTGTCTTCCACAAACAGCACCTAATGCTAGACTGTCTAAGCCCAGAAAAATTTAAGGCTTCCTAGGTTTGTTCAGAACATGCAAACCCAGATTGTCACAAGAATGCAGTGTACAGCAGAAACATTCCCAAGAGTCCAGCCCCCACAGCCTTTAGAGAGGTTGGTCTCTCTCAGAAGGTAAACTATTAAGACCTTTCTTTCCAAAAGCTTCTTCTGAACAGCATTCTCTCTTTACTACAGAGTAGAGCACAACATGAACACAGACAAATGCAATTAAGCATTTTCAATGAAAATACAAAGTTTTGTTGTGCCGTTCTTATCAACAGGGCAGAATTCACAGACCATTGGAAAGCCTTGGGTGGAGACGACTAGTCTTCTGCAAACATCCCTCATGCACTGTAATTTATCCAATGACCCAGAGGGATGTACTTTTGACAATCTGAGCCAAACTACCACAGGTGGACTCATGCTCAACAAGTGGGCAGGACTTTTTCAGGAACACCAGTGGGCTCCTGGAGTCCATGTTGCCCTGGCTGCACCAGGAG